>JAPPVO010000031.1:182151008-182561198 GCA_030407325.1 Camellia japonica
ACAAGCTGTCCGTGCCAAGTTTCGGTCGTTTCGGTGGTCATTTCGCAATTTCGATCCCCCGAGCGGGCCTTTTAAGTATTGTGTTTTAAAATTTTCCCTCTAATCTTCTAACTGGAGATCCAATCGAGGTCCCGTTTGTTCATACAAGTCTATTTATGCTTGAACAAGCTGGCCGTGCTAAGTTTTGGTGGTCATTTCGCAATTTCAGCCCTCGAACGAGCCTTTTAAGTATTGTGTTTTACAATTTTCCTTCTAATTTTCTAACTGGAGATTCAATCCAGGGTCCATTTGTTCCTACAAGTCTATTTATGCTTGAACAAGCTGTCTATGACAAGTTTCGGTGGTCATTTCGCAATTTCGACTTCCGAACAGGCCTTTTAAGTCTTGTGTTTTACAATTTTCCTTCTAATTTTCTAACCGGAGATCCAATCAAGGACCCGTTTGTTCCTACAAGTATATTTTGGCCTGAACAAGCTGTCTGTGCCAAGTTTCGGTGGTTTTTGGTGGTCATTTCACAATTTTGGCCCTCGAACAAGCCTTTTAAGTCTTGTGTTTAACAATTTTCCTTCTAATTTTCTAACCGGAGATCCAATCGGGGTCCCGTTTGTTCTTACAAGTCTACCTAGGCTTGAACAAGCTGTCCACGCCAAGTTTCGGTGGTTTCGGTGGTCGTTTCGCAATTTTGGACCCCGAACGGGCCTTTTAAGTAATGTGTTTTTACAATTTTCCTTCTAATTTTCTAACTGGAGATCCAATCGAGGTCCCGTTTGTTCATACAAGTCTATTTAGGCATGAAAACGCTGTCCATGCCAAGTTTCGGTGGTTTCGGTGGTCATTTTTAAGTTTCGGCCCCCAAACGGGCCTTTTCAGTCTTGTGTTTTACATTTTTCCTTCTAATTTTTTAACCGAAAATCCAATCGAGGTCCTGCTTGTTCTTACAAGTCTATTTAAGTTTGAACAAGTTGTCCGTGCCAAGTTTCAGTGGTGGTTTCGCAATTTCAGCCCCCGAACGGGCCTTTTAAGTCTTGTGTTTTACAATTTTCCTTCTAATTTTCTAACCGCAGATCCAATTGAGGTCCTGTTTGTTCCTATAAGTCTATTTAGACTTGAACAAGCTGTCCGTGCCAAGTTTTGGTAGTTTCGATGGTCATTTCGAAATTTCGGCCTCCAAACGGGCCTTTTAAGTCTTGTGTTTTACATTTTTGCATCTAATTTTTTAACCGGAAATCCAATCGACGTCCCGTTTGTTCCTACAAGTCTATTTAGGCTTGAACATGCTGTCCATGCCAAGTTTCGGTGGTTCCGGAGGTCATGTCGCAACTTTGGCCCCCCGAACGGGCTTTTTAAGTCTTGTGTTTTACAATTTTCTTTCTAATTTTCTAACCGCAGATCCAATCGAGATCCCGTTTGTTCCTACAAGTCCATTTAGGCTAGAACAAGCTGGCCGTGCCAAGTTTCGGTGGTCATTTCGCAATTTCGGCCCCCGAACGGGCCTTTTAAGTCTTGTATTTTATAATTTTCCTTCAAATTTTCTAACAGGAGATCCAATCGAGGTCCCGTTTGTTCCTACAAGTCTATTTAGGCTTGAACAAGCTGTCTGTGCAAGTTTCGGTGGTTTCGGTGGTCATTTCGCAATTTCAATCCCCGAACGGACTTTTAAAGTCTTGTGTTTTACAATTTTCCTTTTAATTTTCTAACCGGAGATCCAATAGAGGTCCCGTTTGTTCCTACAAGTCCATTTACGCTTGAACAAGCTGGCCGTGCAAAGTTTCGGTGGTTTCGGTGGTCATTTCCGCAATTTCAGCCTCAGAACGGGCCTTCTAAGTCTTGTGTTTTACAATTTTCTTTCTAATTTTCTAACCGGAGATCCAATCGAGGTTCCGTTTGTTCCTACAAGTCTATTTAGGCATGAACAAGCAGTCCGTGCCAAGTTTCGGTGGTCATTTCACAATTTCGACCCCGAACAGGCCTTTTAAGTGTTGTGTTTTACAAATTTCCTTCTAATTTTCTAACCGGAGATCCAATCGAGGACCCGTTTGTTCCTACAATCTATTTATGCCTTGAACAAGCTGGCCGTGCAAAATTTCAGTGGTTCGGTGGTTCATTTCGCAATTTCGGCCCCCGAACGGGCCTTCAAAGTCTTGTGTTTTACAATTTTCCTTCTAATTTTCTAACCGGAGATCCAATCGAGGTTCCGTTTGTTCCTACTAGTCTATTTAGGCATGAACAAGCAGTTCGTGCCAAGTTTCGGTGGTCATTTCGCAATTTCGACCCCCGAATGGGCCTTTTAAGTCTTGTGTTTTACAATTTTTCTTCTAATTTTCTAACCGGAGATCCAATCGAGATCCTGTTTGTTCCTACAAGTCTATTTAGGCTTGAACAAACTGTCTGTGCCAAGTTTCAGTGGTTTCGGTGGTCATTTCACAATTTCGACTTCCGAACAGGCCTTTTGAGTCTTGTGTTTTACAATTTTCCTTCTAATTTTCTAACCGGAGATCCGATCGAGGTCCCATTTATTCTTATAAGTCTACTTAGGCTTGAAGAAGCTGTCTGTGCCAAGTTTCGGTGGTTTCGGTGGTCATTTCGCAATTTTGGCCCCCGAACGGGCCTTTTAAGTCTTGTGTTTTACAATTTTCCTTCTAATTTTCAAACCGGAGATACAATAGAGGTCCCGTTTGTTCTTACAAGTCTATTTACGCTTGAACAAGCTGTCCGTGCCAAGTGTCGGTGGTTTCGGTGGTCATTTCGCAATTTCGGTCCCCCGAACGGGCCTTTTAAGTCTTGTGTTTTACAATTTTCCTTCTAATTTTCTAACCGGAGATACAATCGAGGTCCCGTTTGTTCCTACAAGTCTATTTAGGCTTGAACAAGCTGTCCGTGCCAAGTTTCGGTGGTTTCGGTGGTCACTTCGCAATTTCGGTCCCCCGAACGGGCCTTTTAAGTCTTGTGTTTTATAATTTTCCTTCTAATTTTCTAACCGGAGATCCAATCGAGGTCCCGTTTGTTTCTACAAGTCTATTTATGCTTGAACAAGCTGGCCGTGCCAAGTTTCGGTGGTCATTTCGTAATTTCGGCCCTCGAACGGGCCTTTGAAGTCTTGTATTTTACAATTTTCCTTCTAATTTTCTAACCGGAGATCCAATCGAGGTCCCATTTGTTCCTACAAGTCTATTTAGGCTTGAACAAGTTCTCCGTGCCAAGTTTCGGTGGTCATTTCGCAATTTTGACCCCTGAACGGGCCTTTTAAGTCTTGTGCTTTACAATTTTCCTTCTAATTTTCTAATCAGAGATCCAATTGAGGTCCCGTTTGTTCCTACAAATCTATTTAGGCTTGAACAAGCTGTTTGTGCCATGTTTCGATGGTTTTCGGTGGTCATTTCACAATTTCGGCCCCCGAACAAGACTTTTAAGTCTTGTGTTTTACAATTTTCCTTCTAATTTTCTAACCGGAGATCCAATCGAGGTCCCGTTGGTTCTTAAAAGTCTACTTAGGCTTGAACAAGTTGTCCGTGCCAAGTTTCGGTGGTTTCGGTGGTCATTTCGCAATTTTGGCCCCCGAATAGGCCTTTTAAGTCTTGTGTTTTACAATTTTCCTTCTAATTTTCTAACCAGAGATACAATCGAGATCTCGTTTGTTCTTACAAGTCTATTTAGGCTTGAACAAGCTATCTGTGCCAAGTTTCAGTGGTTTCGGTGGTCATTTCGCAATTTCGGTCCCCCGAACGGGCCTTTTAAGTCTTGTGTTTTACAATTTTCCTTCTAATTTTCTAACCGGAGATCCAATCGAGATCCCGTTTGTTCCTACAAGTCTATTTATGCTTGAACAAGCTGGCCGTGCCAAGTTTTGGTGGTCATTTCGCAATTTCGGCCCCCGAACGAGTCTTTTAACTCTTGTGTTTTACAATTTTCCTTCTAATTTTCTAACGGAATCCAATCGAGGTCCTTTGTTCCTACAAGTCTCTTTAGGCTTAAACAAGCTATCGTGCCAAGTTTCGGTGGTCATTTCCAATTTCGGCTGAACGGCCTTTTAAGTCTTGTGTTTTACAATTTTCCTTCTAATTTTCTAACCGGAGATCCAATCGAGGTCCCGTTTGTTCCTAAAGTCTATTTAGGCTTGAACAAGCTGTCCGTGCCAAGTTTTGGTGGTCATTTGCAATTTCGGCCCCGAACGGGCCTTTTAAGTCTTGTGTTTACAATTTTCCTTCTAATTTTCTAACCGGAGATCCAATCGAGGTCCCATTTGTTCCTACAAGTCTATTTAGGCTTGAACAAGCTGTCTGTGCCAAGTTTCGGTGGTTTCGGTGGTCATTTCACAATTTCGGCCCCCGAACGGGCCTTTTAAGTCTTGTGTTTTACAATTTTCCTTCTAATTTTCTAACCGGAGATCCAATCGAGGTCCCGTTTGTTCCTACAAGTCTATTTAGGCTTGAACAAGCTGTCCGTGCCAAGTTTCGGTGGTTTCGGTGGTCATTTCGCAATTTCGGCCCCCGAACGGGCCTTTTAAGTCTTGTGTTTTACAATTTTCCTTCTAATTTTCTAACCGGAGATCCAATCGAGGTCCGTTTGTTCCTACAAGTCTATTTAGGCTTGAACAAGCTGTCCGTGCCAAGTTTGGTGGTTTCGTGTCATTTCGCAATTTCGGCCCCCGAACGGGCCTTTTAAGTCTTGTGTTTTACAATTTTTCCTTCTAATTTTTAACCGGAATCCAATCGAGGTCCCGTTTGTTCCTACAAGTCTATTTCTTGAACAAGCTGTCCGTGCCAAGTTTCGGTGGTCATTTCGCAATTTCGGCCCCCGAACGGGCCTTTTAAGTCTTGTGTTTTACAATTTTCCTTCTAATTTTCTAACCGGAGATCCAATCGAGGTCCCGTTTGTTCCTACAAGTCTATTTAGGCTTGAACAAGCTGTCCGTGCCAAGGTCGTGGTCATTTCGCAATTTCGGCCCCAACGGGCCTTTTAAGTCTTGTTTTACAATTTTCCTTCTAATTTTCTAACCGGAGATCCAATCGAGGTCCCGTTTGTTCCTACAAGTCTATTTAGGCTTGAACAAGCTGTCTGTGCCAAGTTTCGGTGGTTTCGGTGGTCATTTCACAATTTCGGCCCCCGAACGGGCCTTTTAAGTCTTGTGTTTTACAATTTTCCTTCTAATTTTCTAACCGGAGATCCAATCGAGGTCCCGTTTGTTCCTACAAGTCTATTTAGGCTTGAACAAGCTGTCTGTGCCAAGTTTCGGTGGTTTCGGTGGTCATTTCGCAATTTCGGCCCCCTAACGGGCCTTTTAAGTCTTGTGTTTTACAATTTTCCTTCTAATTTTCTAACCGGAGATCCAATCGAGGTCCCGTTTGTTCAACACAACCATACATATTAAACGAAATGCTTGTAGTGATTTGAAAAGTAAATTATGAAAAATATACTTACAAAAGTGTTTGTCAATAAGATTCCTCTGATGGATAATCATTTTCATCAACCTGCATGCCTGCCCGATCCTTGGTCATCCTCATAAACTTCTCAATCTCTTCAAATCTTTTGTTTTGCATTTCAATCATTTTAGCTTGCTCTTGTGCTACCAGGTTCTGGGCTGCAATTTGTTCTTGCTGGACCTCGGACAAATTCTTCAATGACTCTAGTTCTTTTTGTAGGCTCGAAACCACCTCAGTATGTGCTTGTGCAGTAACAGAAGATCTGGATGATGATGGTTTTGGACCAACTCCAAAGCCTTTTAAGTATCCCGATTTCTTTCCAAGAATCTCGATTGACAGCTGCTCCTGAGTTAAAGGTATTGCCCCAGGCTCTAAAGACTCTTCATGTCGCTTTTTCAAAGCTTCCTATCAATTTGTAAACAACTTCAACAAATACCATCATTTACATAAATATGTAACTCTATTAATTGGCATACTTACATGTAATTGACCACATATTGGGGCTACCCAATCCGACTTTCTCTTGCTCCAATGGGAATCTTTGTAGAAGTCTACAAAGTCAGTCTTCTCGGTACCCTAATTCCATTTAAAAGTAAGCATACATAATTAATTTCAATCATTAAATATAATAAATGCATCACCTGTTTATACATTGCAGCTTGAAATGACTTGGAGCCCATTGTATGATTATATGGTAACCTCGCTCGACTATCCCTTGCTTTTTGAGCCAAGTTCTGCAAAATTAATTGATTAGTAAAATTAAATTGAAATTACAACATGATTCTTAAATTAGGAAATTTTACCTGATAATCGCCATCAAGCCATACATGATCGATCATGTATACCCAAGCCTCAGAATCGACCCTTTGTATGGTTTACTATAAGGGTCAACACCAGCGTCTACCAACTTCGAGTAATGAGTCTTCATCTTGTTACGCCAACTTCTGTAAAGAGTTTTACACTTTTTATTGACTCCTTTCCGAACCTCTTCATCTCATCATAATCAACAATCTCAAATTTATCCTACAAATATAATGAATGCTTTTATTAATATCAAATGCAAGTAATGGTGATAATCTAATTATCTGAAAAGTAGCAAATACATGTACCCGAACTGCTTGAATGATTGGGGCTTTATGAATCTCATCAATCTTGTCCCACTTTTTATACCAATGATTGGAGCAGCCATCCTTATCTGTAAGCCAAGTTCATTTGCAAATGGAGTGGCATAAGGCCCTACTGGCACCTTTGCATCTGCAGGGATCCAAACAGGAAGTTTTTTACCACCATTGTTAGCTATGAGACGTGCTATGCTCTTCCCTCGAGTCTGACCCCTAACTTGTCTAGAACGAGTACGCAAACTAGTGGTAGATGGTACATCATGGGTAGTAGTTGCATTTGTAGATGGTGCAACCTGAGTAGTAGCTGCATTTGTAGATGGTGCAACCTGGGTTGTAGTTGCTTTTGTAGATAGTGCAACCTGGGTAGTAGTTGCATTTGTCGGTGGTGCAGGCTGGATACTTAGAGCATTTGTAGATGGTACACTCTGAGTAGATGAAGTTAAATTAGGTGGTGCATGCTGAGTAGGGGCAGCAATTCTAGCTGCAGCTTGTTGGGAAGGTAGAGGAACTTTGGATGATGCTGCACGTCAAACTTTACCAGGGCCTGCCATCTAGCACAATGTGTGAAACATATGTAAAATAAGCAATTACATTAATATCAATGGCTATATAATAGAATCAATATCAGAACAGAAGTGATAACTAAACAATAACATAACATAAGAAACAAAAAAAAATAAAATAGACAGAGAGAGACAGATAGGGACACACACAAACACACATATACAAAAAAAAAAAAAAATCAAAATCATTTTGAATTGTCATTGTACTCAAACTCAAAGGCACTTAAACAACAGTGTCATAAAAACATAAAAATGACACAACAATTAAAGTTCTATGTCAAAATCTATATTACAATCAAAATGATTATGTAGCTCATCTTCTCGGATAGTCAATGCTCGTAGTAATCATCTTCATTATCGCACCCCTCTTCCTCATCAACACCATCGTTGTGTGCTCGACTAACTGATTGTAAAACCACCTCACTTGGGATAATTTGAGGATCAATGTCATTCCTATGAAGTGAGATTGTCACGGGGTCTTCAACGCTCACTGGGACAGCATCAGTTGTTTCATTTTGTTGCAATACATTATCAGGTTCAAAGCCATCTTGTTCTGGTACATCCCATATTCCTCGATGTTGTAGTCTTTCTACGACTTTCCAATGTCCGCCTAACTTTGTATCATCAACGTAGAAAACTTGTTTCACATGACTTGGTAAGACAAATGGATCATCTTTATACCATCGACTTCTAACATCAATACTTGTGCAATGTGTATCGGTATGTAATGTTCTATTACTACCGGTATTGAACCATTCGCATTGGAATAAAACAACTCGATGTCCAAGTATGTAATGCATCTCCCACACTCTATTCAAGTACCCATAAAAGTTAATTGTTTGTCTCTCATGCTCCCCTTCCACAACTAACCCACTATTTTGGCATTTATGACTACTATCACGATCCTTACTATGAAATCGAACACCATTGGAAATGCAAGCTGAATACAAATTAACATTCACACTAGGACCATTTGCTAATGACCACAAATCATCAGTTGCTTCTGGTAATCCTTGAGCTCGTAATTGGTTCATCTACATAACGACATCAATTTCAATCATAATGTTAGTATTCATATAAGTGTAGCTGAATAAAGTTTGGGATTATATCTTACATGTTCTTTGAACCACTTGGGGAATTCCTTTTTCTGTCTATTTGTGACGTCACGTACACCTTCATTTTCTAAAAGATTCTTGTGTTGCCTAATTACAAACATATGATTCATAAGTAACATATTATATTGAAAACATAATTCTACAAAAAAAACAATATTAAGAACGTACTCTGGATAATGGTCCAGCTCGAGGCTATTATTCAAGACAAACCAATGAGCCATTTCACGTTCTTTTTGAGACACGTTAGAAACCCTTGTAATTAGCCCAAAAGGACAAACATTTTGCGCGAAGACCTCTAACCCCAACTCATGCACACTAACATCGACATTCCGTTCCTCTCGATTAAATACAGTTTCAATCCCACCTAGATACATTGAGCAAAATGTGAGACACTCCTTGACAACATAAGCTTCTGTGATCGAACCTTCTGGACGAGCTCGATTTGCAACATATCATTTTAAAGTTCCAAGTAGCCTATAAAACAAACAATAAAATAATCTTATTACACACACTCACATTTTTATAAATATATATACAGGTTGTGCTACAATTTAAGTATTCTAGTGTTTTAATAAGTTAGTAAGTACCTTTCAATGGGGTACATCCACCGATATTGCACAGGCCCACCAAGAATGGCTTCACGTGGCAAATGAATTGCCAAATGGACCATTACATCAAAAAACGCTGGCGGAAAATTTTTTTCTAACTTGCATAGTATAAATATTATGCGATCTTCTAATATTTCCAAATTCTTCATCTTCAATGTCTTCGAGCAAAGCTCTTGGAAGAAATTTCCCAACTCAAATAATGCGACACAAATATCATTGTGAAGATATCTACGCATTCCAATGGGAAGAAGTCGTTGTATGAGGACATGACAATCATGACTTTTTAGGCCTGTTAACTTATCACCTTTTGTGTTAACACACCTTGAGATGTTTGCTGCATAACCATCAGGATACTTAATTGACTTTAAAAACTCACAAAAATCATATCTTTCATCTGAGGACAAAGTGTACAATGCTGGGGGCTTTTCAAAAGACCCATCGGCATGCCTTTTTAAGTGCAACTCTTTCCTTATTTTCATATCTTCCAAATCCATGCATGCTTTTTCTGTGTCTTTGTTCTTCCCATCTATACTCAGTAATGTTCCAAGCAAACTATCACATATATCTTCTCTATGTGCATAACATCGAGGTTGTGTCAGAGTTTAAGCGTTTCCAATATGGCAACTCAAAGAAGAGCTTTTTTTGTCCAGTTCAATACTGGATTTTCCCTTTTTCTTTTCTTATTGGTTGGATGCTTTTCCAAATGGTTTGAATGTCCCTGAATCCAATTGTTCTAAGATTTGTTCCCCTGATAACTCTAAAGGTCTTGACAGGAACTCAATCTTACCATTACAAAGTCGACTCCTCTGTCAAGGGTGGTCATCAGGCAGGTAACGACGAGCGCCTGTGTACCCTATCTTACCTCTCAACCGTTGTGAGGAAGCATTTTTGTTCAGGTGGGACAAGCCAAATAACCTTTCGCACTCCATCCTGACAAGTTGCCATACGCAGGAAAGTCATTAATTGTCCACATAACAGCTGCATGCATTTGAAAACTTAATTCAGTTGAGGCATCATAAGTAAGCACACCATCTTCCCACAACTCCTTCAACTCATCAATTAATGGTCGCATGTAAACATCGATATCTCTCCCTGGTGCTTGTGGTCCAGGGATAAGCAATGACAGCATACTAAATGATTGTTTCATACATTTCCAATAAGGCAAGTTGTAAGGCATAACAATCACAGGCCACATACTGTATGAGTTGCTCATGTTTCCAAAAGGATTGAAACCATCAGTGACCAACCCTAACCTCACATTTCGACTCTCTTGGGAAAACAAATGATGTTGCCTATCAAAATCCTTCCATGCCTCACCATCAGCCAGGTGTCTCAATATCTCATCATCTACTCGTTTCTCTTTATGCCATCTCATATCTATTGTTGTTTTTCTCGACATATATAATCTCTGCAACCTTGATGTCAACGGGAAGTATCTTAAGGTCTTGTGAGGAATTGTTTTACCTTTTCCATAATTCGACTTGTATCTAGACTCTTGACAAATCGGACAATTCTCTAAATTTGCATTCTCTTTCCAGAAAAGTGCACAATCATACTTGCATGCATGAATCGACACATATCCTAAGCCTAAGTCACGTAAGAATTTTTTGGCTTGATAAAGGGTCCATGGAATCACTTGATCACTTACCGGTAGAAGGTCCTTTAATATCCCCAACAACATGTTGAAAGACTTATTGCTCCACTTGTTCAACACCTTCACATGAAGCATCTTAACAACAAATGATAAAAGAGAAAACTCACGACACCCAAGGTACAACTCTCTTTGAGCATCATTCAACAATTTGTTAAAGTTGGACACGCCCTCTTTTTCAACATTGTTAGCCACATCATCATCATTGTCATTGTCATTGTCACCGTCCTCCTCATCCTCTTCATTTTCATCATCATTTATGGTAGTCCCCATGTAAACATCTTCTAACAAATTTAGGATTTCATCTTGATTTTCACCTGTCTCTGCTTCCATTTTATCCCCAACACTTCCAAAGTCATTGTGGTTGTCATCATTCAATGCATGAGATTGATTCATGGGAACAGATTCCCCGTGATGCACCCAAGTCTTATAAGAAGGGGACATCCCTTTCACAACTAAATGATACTCCATAATTTTAAAAGTATATCGTTCACAATTCAAACAGTCCATACAAGGGCAACGAATCTTATCATTTGGCCCTACATTCATCATTGCAAATTGAACAAAAGCCTTCACCCCATCTCGATACTGGGAACTCATCCTATTCTTAAGTAACATCCAACTCTTGTCTATATTTGGTCACCTACAAAGCCATGGTTATGTGAAATTCCTTTGAATTAGAGAATTTACAAGATTATGGTTCCATATCTTTTGGTGACCCACAAGATTATGGTTCCACATCCCTTTCATGACCAAATGATGCATCACAATAGTAAGTGATAAACAAGAATTACTATTCAAGTAAAATATGCAATTTAGAGTAAAGGGTGAAAAAAAAATCATATAGTAAGTGATGAAATTGATATATAGATTACAATTGCTATATAAATTGTGGTCTTGAAATTGTTACATATTTGTTTACTTATTCTTGGAAAAGCATATTCATCTATTTTAGCTATTTGACATATTTCTTTGTTGAGTTAGACATAAAATTGAGATTTTGAAACCAAATATAGCAGCCATCCCTAATCATCGCATTTGGTCTTCTAGTGTTTACATGTCAAATAGTTCCTTGAGTCATCAAAGTGTTTGTCATATCATGAATACTCAAAACATTAGATAAAAAATGTGAAGCTTCTAACAGCCACAAATTGAATAAAAAAAAAGTGCCAAAATTCTCTAAATAAATTTAAAATGCCCTAAAATATAGTCAAAGCTTACTTAATGTAGTAATTGCCCCCAACGAATGATTGCAGCTTTTTTATCTCTTTGCATTAGCCAATAACCTATAACATTTGAATTGTAAATCAAAGTTTAAATTAAAAATCGCACTATACATGAAATTAATGGAGAGTGGACATGAAATGAATGTTATATGCCTATACTAATGGCCCTGTTTTTAGCAGGATATGACAAGCATGGAGTATATTCAACAGTAATAAATCATGTGCAGCTTGTCAAAGATTTGAGAAATTCAAATTCAAATCAATTACCTAAACAAGCTGAGGTTAAAAATCTAAGAAATTCAAATTCAACTCAATTACCTAAAGGTGCTGAGGTCAAGGACAAACTAGAGCTTTGAAAAACAATTAAACTTGAATTAATATGCACTTTCACAGAGAGAGAGAAGATTACAAGCATAATATTAAAAAATGTTGATATTATTAACAATTTTCATATATCAAGTAGAGAGAGACAGAGAGAGTTGTTACCAATTGCTACAGTGACAAAATATGTTAATTCGGCTTAATACATGGATCCTAATATATCCTAGCTCACAAATTTATCAGCAAGTAAATAAATGACATTAGACCAAACTCCAAGAAAGAAGAGGAAAAGCCAATGCATGTTCAATAGATCTCTAAAATTCAGATTGAAACATGGACGTGCCATGTATGGAATTAGTACAATAAATGAAGAAAGTGTTATTATTAATAATAATATTTTTGCTTATATTTCTATTTTATTTTGTAAAAAATGTGTAATTAAATTTACTATGGATCCAATTCCACTCCCAAAACCAACAATCACATAGCCTTACTGCCCCAATTCAAAAAGGCAAAAAAGAAAAACATGGCCTTATTGCCAATAGTAGTTTTGTGAATTTAGTAGTTTGGTTAGGTAATGTGTCATGATGATGTAGCAATTTTGTGAATTTAGCATCAAACGGCCTATTTTTAGTCTTCAACTCAATATAAATTTCATAGCCTTACAAAATAATGATGCAATAAACAGATCATATTTCAAAGAATTCACCAACCAAAAAACACTTTTCAATAGTGAATCATTCTGTCATGTTGTGTTTATAGTCAAATAACTTCAATTTTTTTAAGCTATACAAAATTCAAAAAAGTAAATAAATAAACAAAAGTGCCATGAAGACCCTACATGGACATTATGCATCAATCACTATAATGAATTTAACATTGATGTCCAAGTTCCACATGTATTATATTTTGAACTAAAGAAATTAGCTTCTTCATAAAAGTGCCAAAACCACAGCATCAATAAAGCACGTTGAACACTTAATCCAAGTTTACTATGAAAAGCAAATATAGCATGCCTGATAAGAGAAAGAAAATACTCAAATACCACATTCATAACAAATTTTTGATTAGTGAATATTATTTTAGGACAATAAATCTATGAAGAAAAAAAAATAATTTTGAACCCAAATTAGTCCCAAAATCAAAATGAACAACGAAGTGTTGTCTATGAGCCTTTGATAATAAACAACAACAACAAACAAACAACGAAGTGTTGTCCTGTGTTCCAAAATCAAAATATCAGCCCCAAAATCAGTCCCAAAATTATAATATCAGTCCCCAAAAAATACAAAATCAGAATATCAGTCCCAAAATCCAAAAATCAGTTCCAAAATCAGTTCGAAATTCAGAATATACCAGTCCCGAAAATCAGTTCCAAAATCAGTCCAAAAATTAGAATATATTAGTCCCAAAAATCAGAATATCAGTCCGAAAAATTAGATTGATGACAAAGAAGAAAAAAAGAAAGATGAGAGAGTGTGAGAGAGTGAGGGAAAAATCAGTCCCAATATCAATGTTGTGTTGTGTTCTGCCATGTCGAACAAGAGAATGAAATTGATGATAAAGAAGAAAGAGAGGAAGATGAGACAGTGTCAGAGAGTGAGAATGAGAGGGACAGGGAAAGAGAGACGAAGAAGAGGGAGAAAAGACATACCTCTTTGTCTTCTGTTGTGCCGCTTCAGGTTGTGGAATGAGATGAATGTTATTAGGTCAATCTTGTTTATTCACCTAAAGGTCATTAAAAAAAAAAAAAAAGACAGATTCAAAACGACATCGTTTTGACAAAATATTTATTGGCGACGAAAATCATTATGTTGCCATAAATATCATTCACCTTTCAGCGACTATTTTAATTCCGTGGCAACAAACAGTTTCGTCGCCATATATTAATTTGGTCGCCAAAACTTTTTTAGCGCTCCTGCGCAAAAAATTAAATTGTCGCCAACCATTTTTGGCGACCAATTGAGATATTTTTTGCTAATAGTGTATTTTTTGGCAACCAACACGTATATTGTTGCCAAAAACATACAATTGGCAACTAAATTCAATTTGGTTGCTAAAAAATGTCGCCAAAAATGCTTTTTGTTGTGTAGTGGCTGCAATTTGTTCTTGCTGGACCTCAGCCAAACTCTTCAATGACTCTATTTGTTTTTCTAGGCTTGAAACCACCTCAACATGTGCTTGTGTACTAACAGAAGATTTGGATGATGATGGTTTTTGACTAACTCCAAAGCCCTTTATGTATCCCGTTTTACTTGTTCCAAGAACCTCAATTGACAATTTCTCCTGAGTTAAAGGTACTGTCCCAGGCTCCAAAGACTCTACATGTCGCTTTTTCAAAGCTTCCTATCAATTTGTAAACAACTTTAACAAATAGAACCAATTACATAAATATGTAACTATATTAATTAGCATACTTACATGTAATTCACCACATATTGGGGCTATCAAATCCGCCTTTATCTTGCACCAATGGGAATCTTTGTAGAAGTCTACAATGTCAACCTTCGCAGTACCCTAATTCCATCAATTTAAAAAGTAAGTATACATAATTAAATTTAACTCAATCACACTTTTAAATATATTAAATGCATCACCTCTCTATACATTGCAGCTTGAAATGACTTAGAGCCCATTGTATGATTATATGGTAACTTCAATCAACTATTGTTTGTCATATCATGAATACTCAAAACATTAGGATTTCATCTTGTTATGTACGTATGTGTTATGATACGTTCACAGTAGTAAAAAGAAACTAAGAATACAATAAGTGAATCCTCTAATAGCCACAAATTTAATTAAAAAAAGTGTCAAAATTCTCTAAATAAATTAAAAAAAGCCTTAACAAATAGTCAAATATTACCTGATGTAGTAATTGCCCCCAATGAACAAATGTAGCTTTTTTATCTCTCTGCATTAACCGATAACCTATAACCTTGGCAATTGTAAATCAAAGTTTAAATTAAAATTGCACTATACACGAAATTAATGGAGAGTTATGGGCATGAAATGAATGTCAAATAACATATAAGGATACTCATGTCCTGTCTTCAATTTTTTTTAATTTTCTACCTTATTTGTCCTACTTCCTTGCCATGGATATGTGCAAAATAAACAATTCGACTACACTTCTAAATAAATGGTTGTACTTCTAATCTAGACAACAATTGAATCAAGTACTCCAAACCTAAGCGCCAAAAGCATGTTTCTAATTTCGTTAGTTTAGTGTCATGCACATAGATTGGAAACTTGAATTGAAGCAAGAATGAATATCAATTAAAGCAATGGCATGGCAACATAAATATCAATTAAAGCAATATCAATTTAGTGTCATGCACCATCATACGTAAGCACACCATCTTTCCATAACTCCTTCACTCTATAGAAGACCCAAGTTCAAGCCACCACCATCACCACACACACACACACATATATATGAATACTTTTCTTAATATATATATTATACTGATTTTTATCAATCAAGAAAATTGTTAATGGAGGATATTTTCAATCCCTTCCATCAAAAATGGAATCTTTTTTTGATCAGCGAAAAAATCTTTATTGATGAAAAAAACATACATTTCATATGAGATTACATCAATAGAGAAGAAAGAAGAAAGAAGAAAAAGAGGAACAAAGCACAATGTTGGAGTTGAATCAAGATCCCTTTCTTTATTAATCAAATGCATACAAACTGGAGTTGAACCATGACTGGCTGTTCTTGGACTGGAAAAGCTTTGGGTTAATCTTGAATTCATTGGTGAAATGAAAACACATAAGAGGAAGAGAGCGAAAGCAATGTTTGAGAAATTGAGATAGAGAACCAAAACAAAACAAAATACACCACAAGCTCACAGAGGAACAAAACAACAAACAAAAAACTAGATTGACATACAGTACATATCCAATTCAAATACTTACTGTATGTAAAGTTGAATAAGAAGTCTTTTGAGTTGAATTACCCCATGAAACAAAAACAAGCATATTATGTCAGCCTCTCCACTATCAAATCATCTTCCATAAAATTAGTAGAGAGGAAGTTACTGAGAAAGATTTAAGCCCGAGAGGTCCAATGGAAATTCAAGAGGATGGTATTGAAAGAGACCTTAAAGAAAAAAAAACCACATCTATGACTACACATATACATATACAACCATGAAAAGACAAAAATAAATAAGATAAAATCGAAAGCACAAAATCACAAAAGTAGCTCGAGTAAAAAATGAAAACCAATTTAACTTCAATAATTGCATTCTCAAACACAAAACAAACACATTTCAATGGCTTTGACTTTCTGCAAACCATAGACACAGAAACTAAGGATAAAACAAAAACAAAAGAATAAGAACCTAATTAAAATCAAAGCCCCCAATGCAGACAAATCAACATTTGCACTATTGCCAGTGACAATCAATAACTCAAGCTAAAATCAGTTGATCAACCAAATCAATACATAGGTAGGTCTTCAAGCAAACATAATTTTTTTTTTTTTTTATATATATTATGAATCTAAATTTGTATTGGAAAAAATTAAAGCATACAGACTGCAACAACAAAGCGATTACAATGACAAACTGTATAGTTTTACAGATTGTCAGGTCAATGAATAACCAACCATGACGCACCAATAAACTACCATTTTACTACCAATATATGTCAAGGGGAAAAATTCAAAAAGAAAAGGAAACCATAACTATAAAGATCTACTGCTAGTGTCAATAAAGATCCATCACATGTTTTTCTCTAATAACTCAAAAAAAAAATGCTTATACAAATTTTACATATGTCACAAGATCTTAGCATTTTTTTTTTTTTTAAAGTAAGTGACTAAAGTATTTCCATACCACTATCTGAGGAAGACAAAATGTTGATCTTAGCATAAAAAAAAAAAAGGCTTAATTGAAATCTCTTCACAAAGTGTTCCATTCTCTAAGATACCTAAGATGACTAACCATGTGAACCATGAACCTCAAGTTGTTGACATACATCAACAAATGGATATAGTTAAGTTTGATGCATATTTCGACAAAATCTAATCATGGTTCATTAACGATCTCTCGCATATTTGGATTTCTTAAGAGGGAAGAGGTAATCTACATTAACAGATCAACTATTTACAACATAAAACAGAATGAAGGTAATCACACATGCAATTATAGCTAAAGCTCTACTGATTTGGAGTCACTACTAGACATATAGTTCATCTAGGTCACACAACAGATATAATAAATATCAAAAATAAAATAAAAATTAGTTTATTTCACCTTTGTAACTTTAAAAATTGGTTTAAGAAAATACATTCAGAATATCATTTGGCCCAGAAGAGAGAAGAGGGCATCAACCCAAAGAAGTGGGCATCGATTTGCCGCCCAGCGCTACTGTGCCATTGGCATCCGACAGCACGAGAAAGCAAGAGAGAGAGGGACTACATTCAGCATATCGAAGACAGAGAAGAGAAGAGGGCATCGATCTGCCGCCCAGCGCTGTTGTGCCATTAGCATCCGACGACACAAGAAAGCAAGAGGGAGAGGGACTACATTCAGCATATCAGAGACAGAGAAGAGAAGAGGGCATCGACCCAAAAAGAGGGTGCGATCTGCCGCCGTGCAGCGCTGCTGTCAATAGCGCTCCGGTGCTTTTCACTTTCGGCGATGCAGCAGAGCAAGAGTGAGAGGGGGAGAAAAAGAGAATAAGAAGAAGAAGAAGAAGAAGAAGAGAAGAAGACATTACCTGGATCGACCTATGTGTGTCGTTTCAGATGGAGTGGATCGACCTGTGTGTGCTATTTCAGATGGAGTGAGAAAGTGAAAAGGAAAGTGATGGTCAATTGTTTGTTTATTCACTCAGTCAATTATTTTTGGCAATAAAAAATCAAGGTAAAGGCAAATAATTTATTGGCAACCAAATTAATTTGGTTGCCATAAATATTATTCAAATTTTCGGCGACCAAGTCATATTTGTCACCAAATACATATAATTGGCAACTAAAATTTCCATCGCTAAAAATTAATTTGGTCGCCAAATTTTTTTTAGCACTCCCGCGCAAAAAAATCACTTGGCAACAAACTCAATAGTGACCAAAATTTTAAATTCATCGCCAAAAGTTTAGTTTTTAGTGACCATAAATATTCTGTCGCCAATGATGTATCTTTGGCAACTAAATTTTTGTTTAGTTGCTAAAAAGCATCACCAAAAATGCTTTTTGTTGTAGTGAATTTTAATTCACATAATACTTAATCTCATTTATGTTAGTCATCATATCAATAGAAAATTGTTGTTGCCTTCTTTTTTAGACTAGAATATATATTTTATTTTGTTTATTTTTAAATCTTCACACAATGTATAATTGTTCTGGTCCCTTTAGTGTTACTAAAAGGTAGTCAGCATAATCATGCTAGAACTTCGAGACTTATATTTTTGCCAAATATCAAGGAGGTTAGTGTAATTTACACTACAGTATTAAAAAAATGTACCCAATAATATATATCAAACTAACATGCAACATGAGTATATTTTACAACAATAATGTTAGCAGTACTAATTAATGTACCAACAAACATATTAATTTAAAATAATAATAATAATTCAATTAGACATATAACAATATTATGAACATAAAAAGGACATTTGTATACTATTATGTGTTTGGTCCTTTGTACCGTTAGATTTCTTATTAGACATAATATTATATGGAACCCTTATGTATTTTTTTTTTTTTTTTAAGTACATTAGTGTTTGTAAACAATAATAATTTACCAAACTTGGAAAGATTTTGATGTTATTAGGAGGTTGGGTTTTTGGTGTTTGATTTCTAAATAAAAAAACAAAAAATAAAAATTATGACTTGAGTAGCTTAGGATCCCCATATCTGGCCCAGGCTCAAAAGCAAAAGCTCAAATTCATATTCCGTCAGTGGTAATAGAGCCCAATTTGATCTTGAGGCCCATATCAAAGGTACAACCCATGCAAAGTAAGGGAGAAATATAATGATACTCCACCCAAAAAAAATAAAAGCCGTCACTATGGGGACAAGTAATTATTCAGTAGTGCCAAAATATTACGTGACGTGTCATTGTTTATATGGTATTCTTAATCAATTATATAAGAAAAAAATTTAACAGATGAGAGCAAGGATCTTACAAGACCAAAATCTGTAGTAGACCATCAACCAAAGATCTATGAAACATGGGTACAGATATGAGTACTAATATGAGTACGTCGATATAATAAAATTTAAAAAAAGTAAGGTAGGGATATGGCTAGATACATATGTAAAAAAAAATATTTATTTTAATTTGAAATAATGCAAAAATTAGCTAAATGTTTAATTTGTTAAGATCTAACCTATCTTTCATTTCTATTTCCGTTCAAAAAAAAAAATCCAAATTAAAATTCATATTTAATACCAAAAGTAAATGTATAAATTAAAATTAAATGTCATTATATTAAATAACTTACAAACCATAGTTTCATTTTAAAATCATGCTAAGTATAAAAATAAAAATAAAAAAGAAATTTAATGAAATTAATTTTACTTTTGTATTAAAAGAAAATATTGTTTTGACTGAGGAATAACACGACTTAAGTATATACTAGGTACGTTTGAGTACGTTAAAAATTAAAAAGAAAAAATTTGAATACGTATTTTATACCCGATATATATACAAAATGCTATATAAAATACCAACATTCCATAAATATTCAAAACGAGTACAATATATTTATCGAACCATCCATGCTTTATGGCCAAAGATTTATGTACAAAATTTATGCCGGACCAACGAACGAAGATCCTACAAGAGCAATAAATAAGGAACTACGACAAGTAATAAAAGAAAAATCTCTAACAAAATTTCAGAAGAGACCAAATGCCTCTCTCCAAAGACAGACCCAAGAAACAGTAAAGTTCAATAAAACTCCTTTTGTTTTCCATCGCAAATTTCCTCTCAAATCCTTATTATTGATCCAAATGCACTCTAAGAGGAGAATTGATGATTAAGAATGTTGATGCAGTAATTCCTGGAAAGTCATTAGAATTTTATTTAGAAAAGAAATGTATGATTTAGATTCATTCAAAGTGTAAACCCATCATATAAGAGTTGAATATGAAATACTTATGCTGTGTTTGGTTGAGAGATTTGAGGGGGATTTGAAAAGGAAAATGAAAAAGGTAGGTGAAATGTGAAAAAATATACCTATATTTCACATAGTTTCACACACCTTTTCCCTTTCCTTTTCCAAATCCCTCCCCAAATCCCCCAACCAAACACAGCATTAAAGAAAAAAAAAAATTTAAAATGATATAATTCCATACTTTATGAGTCATAACTAAAAAATTGTCATAATTAAACACAACATGAGGCATAATTAAAGAATTTATAATTTATAACTAAAATAATATTATAACTAATAAAAAAAATTAATCATGACTAAAGAAAAAAATTGCATAACTAAGGTTGCATATGGTGCACCCCTTTTAAGGGTGTATATGTTAGAATTGGGACTAGCTTTCCTCTAGTCCCAGATCGAACTGGAGGGTACTATTGGGCCCTTAGGGGCCCACCAGGGACCCCGTTTCGATAATCCGAACCGTTCAATGTATAGAACTCGTTCAGTGCTATATGCCTATCACGTTGATCGGATATCAATAACTACGTGATCAAATCAGATTTTTCTCAACCGTTTATTTTTTTACCGTTCATTTTTTTTTATACAAAATTGCTTTGATCACGTAGTTATCGATATCCAATCAACGTGATTTTTTACAGGCATATAGTACTGGACAATTTCTAAACATTGACAGTTCGAATTATTAAAACGAGACCCATGATGGGTCCTTACAAGCCCAACAGTATTCTTCAATCTCACAGACTGGACGAAAGCCAGATCCGTTAGAATTTCCCACTTTTATGAATACCCAAAATTACTAATAACATCTTTTTTTTTTACAAATTGATAAGACATTAAGTTATTCCTATCATTTAATTAAACTAATTTCAAAGGGTCTGGCTTTGGTAATACCAAATTTTAATATTATATATACCACAAGAATATAAAAATAATTTGTTACAAAATAAAAATCTGTCAACAGTCAACACAGACAATATCTTCAAAAAGTGACTAAAGATGATAGGACAAATCCACAATTTATTACAAACTGAAACAAATATTTTTTTTGCACGTAACTAACATAAAAAAGTTATAAAAATAAAAAATAAAAAATAAAAAAAAAGAAAAGAAAAAGTATTAGAGAGCTTGGGTCAAATTAGTGTGTCACAAATTAGTGGGTCATCTATTGGACTGAAGTGTATAGATATTACACAATGAGGTAAAAGGAACAACAACTAACATTTGCCGATCCAAAAAAGACAAAAAAAAAGAACAAAAACGAGTCATTGTTAAGCTGCAGGGGACAATAATGTTTAATAAATTAAAAAGACTAATTGACTAAATTTTTTGCACAAAATTTGCTTACTATCTAACGTGGCACTTTATAAAATTCTATTATTAAAATTTATCACATAAAATCTATGTTAGATATAAAATTTCAAAAACAAAAATCATACAAATTTTACTGGCTAAGAGAGTAAAGTTTTACTGTCAGAATTTGACATTTAAACTGAAAAATTCTACTACCACCTCCATTAACCACCACACTCACTCCAGCATTACTATCACCTATTGAAATATTAAAAATAAAATTTATCAAAATAGTTAAGTGATTGAAATTCTTCTACTAAACAAATACAGAAGTAAAATTTTACGTTCCGAGCAATAATAACGATATTTCAATGCTTGAATCTAGCAGTTAAATATTGAATTTCTATCACTTCTACCACTAGTAAAAATATTAATAAAGAAATTCATCAAAATAGCAAAATACTTGAAATTTTTGTGTTTAATAAAAGATAGTAAAATTTTACTGTCAAGTTAAAATAATGCGACAACTTCTTTATTTGAGGAGAGATTATTTGATAGTCTTGAAGTAATATTGTACACCGTTCACCTAGTAACACTTATTTTGTTGTCTCTAAAAAATTATATAAATTGATAAGTCCACTATTTCAACTAATAAAAAATAAATCAGGCACAACATGTCGTTGTCCTAGGATCACAAAATGTTATAACATACATGATAGAATGACATAACTTTTGTCACCACAAAAATAAAAGAATTTCATTTTAGAGTGAACACCTTAAATATTGCATAACTTTCACCTAGAAAATCATATCTTTTCTACGTTCAGTAGCAGAGTTAGAAAATTAAATTAGAGAAGGTACTTATTAATTACAATATCAAAAAATTTTACAAAAGTATTTCACGTAAGTTTTTACTATTGATTTTGAGAAACATCCAAAAAATAATGTTATTTGTAACTAGTGTATCATGAACAATACAAAAAAAATATGGATATAAGTCTTAAAATAAATTATATAATGATAATTTTTTTTTATACAAAATTTGATTAAAACTTCAAGATAATGGTAATACCACATCATCATTGATATGTGATATCACCAACTAATAGTACATAAATCCATAGAGAGTGAACCTCACATGTCAAATGTAACTAACAATCCAATAAATTTCATATTTTTATAGTGAGATTACTTATTCTTGCATGTCAATATAATGACATCACCGTTATATTCAAAAAAATTCATAGATAATATGATTTATAGTAATCTTTTCATTTTCAATTAAAACAACCATTATTATTCTCATAATTTTTAAAATGTCATTGACATTTCACTCTAATAATATTTTTGTAATTTTTTTATTTAAAATATTTCTTTTATATTTGCAAAATTTAAAAAAAAAAAATTCCCAAAATCCAGGACCCCCCCCAAAAAAAGTTCTTCACTCCCTCTACCACGGTCTACGTTATGCTCTTTCTAAGGGTGCATATCATAAATTTTTTCAATTAAAATTGTTCCTAAATTAAAAAATAATTAATTTAAAAAAAAAAAAAAATCTCGGTCAATCAATGAAAAGCCTGTTTGAGTTCTTTTTTTCTAAATCGATGGGTTTCTCAATGGGTTTGATTGAAGTCCTTGTTTCATGCATTATGGTATTAATATAGCGTTGAACAAAATAATGAGAGTGGCACAATGACCGAATGTAGCGATGGCGTCTGTATGTCACGAATGGAGGTTAAAATTGTCCATAAAAAAAACTCCCATGCCGTGTCCTTCACGAACCAATAAAAAAGATTGAGAGATTTTATACATTAAGGGAAAAAAAATTCACATAGATTTTACGCTTTAAATCTCTTTATATGACGGAATTTTCACTAATTCTTTCTTTATTGTAATCAGTATCACTACATTGATTGAATTTGTTCGGTCTGAATTTGTCAGAATGAAACTCTTCTTGATAAGAGTTTCTCAATTTGAAAACTCACGGGAGAATTCGGACCGAACAAATTCAGTAGATGAAACATTAATCTATTGTAATACTCATTAAAATCTTGATTTTAAAATACAATTTTAATTTAAAATCATGTGTTTGAGAATATTTTACGAAGTTAAAAGTTTAAAAAAATGTGTTTAGAATATAAAATTCAAGGATAAATTATATTTCTACCTCCTAAGTATGACCATTTTTTTTGAAGAGAGCAGTTATCTCATCAATCCATGTAATTGTCCATCAGAACAGTGAAAAGGTTAAAGGTTTAGGTTTTGAGTCAATGGAACGACTATAATCTTTTTGTTGTAATCTAAGATGGCATTTGATAAAGCTGAAAACTAAGAATTAAAGTATTGAAAATTGAATGCTAAATTTTTTAAGCTAAAAAACTATTTGATAAAAATTTAAGTGCACTGAACTAAAAATAAATTGTTTGATATGTATTAAAATTTATTATTTTCAAATTGTATATCTCAATTTTTATATCATGATGGTGGAGGTAATAGTGATGGTATGATGTTGATGGTGGCGGCGGCGGTGGTAGCGGCAATGGTAGTGATAGTAAAATAGTGCTTATGTAACAATGACAATGATAGTGAAGATGGTGGTGGCATGATGGTAGTTGCGGTGGTATGGTAGCAATAGTAGTGGTAGCGGTAGTGATGGTAGTGATAATTGTGGCGGTGACATGATGATGGTGGTGGTGATAATGAGTTTATAATATTGTATATCGATACTTAGTTTAGTATTTATAAATTCAATCAGAATTAAATAATTTTCATACGATTTAAAATTTTCTTAAGTTTTAGTTTATATTTTAAGAAATACTTACATTTTTAAATGATATTAATTGTGATTATCCAATGAACTTAATTGATTATTACTTAATGCATTCAGTTTTAAGTTCTGGATGAAGTTATCAAATACTTCTAACTTACTAACGTATTAACATTTTATCATTTGGAAATATAAAATATAATCCATTTTCTCTTCAATCCTAAAAGGAAGATTCTCTTTGATCCTTAGCGATTAAACTCTTTCTGTTTTGGTATAAATCTATGGATCATTATACTTTTATATGGAAATAAAATATATTTTATGGCAATTTTTCCAGTTAACACCAAAGAAAGAATCTGCGACCAAATCAGCCTTAATGCAACCTTTAACATATGATGAGAATAATAGTAGTGTGAAAGATTGAAAAACTTTCTAAACGCATGTAGAAATAAAAGTGGTTACATAATAAACTGATCTATGTGCTATAGTGTGCAAGAGGTAGTAGATTTTTGCAAGTCATACTTTAGTGGTCAACAAGGAAGCTTTTTGTGATCCCAAGACTTGATCTCATTATCAATGATGCCAGCTTTCCTTTTTTTATTTTTCTACTGCCAAACTGCTTTTATTATTTGTTGAGTGAGGATTCTCTCCAGTCTGTTAGGTGTTGTTGAGGCTCATAAGGCTTGTCACGAGTCTTACTCTAACCATTTCAATGGTTTATTTTGTTACATTATGTGGGTGAATCATTTATCCATTAGACATGGTCAAATTATTTTTTCTTGTCTTTAAATAATTAGATTGTTTATTTTCAAAATTACACGTATGGTCTATTTTTTTTAAACAAATGTAATAAAATTATGTGACTAAACATTAGATCAATTTAATTTTTTCATGAATGATCTACATACATGGTCTAACAAAATAAAAATATCATATCAATCTAATTTTTTCATGAATAATCTGTGCACATAACCCAACAAAATAAACAGTTTAGATGGTTAAAATTATCCCCTAAAGAGCACCAACGGCATTCTCTAGTCCATGTAAACATAAAATCCAATACATAAAATACATTAAGAAATATGATTTTACAAGTTTTTTTTTTGGTTAGGCCAACCTCTATATTTACCAGGTCGATTAATGTATTTCCTAGTGTCCAATTTTATAATTTAATTTCTTTATTTTTAAACTTATTACTAATTTATTTTTATTAATAATCTCTTTATTATGTACTATAAATGGAAATGTGGGCAGGGCTGAGCTTGAAAGGAGAGAAGAGTATTATGATGTAGGGGTGGGCGCGGGTCGGTTGCGGCCACAGAACCTCCAATCCGTCATCCGTCCACCAATCCGGCGGATATGGATTGAGCGGATTGGCGGTTTGGCGGATGGATGCGAATCGTTTGGCGGTTGTAAAATTTATAAATTTTCAATATAATTCAACTTGTGCACTTCCTCAAAAAGAAAAAAGAAAAAGAAGTATTACAGTCAATGACTTAAAAAAGTATTACAATCACTGTATGTCTTATCCAAAGAAAGAAAGTTTGAAACTTTAGAATATCACGATCACTGCATGTCTCATCCACATATTACAATCACAGCATGATTCTTCCACAAAAGTATTACAATCTGTGATTCTTAATAAAATTAATAACAATTCAAACCACCAAAACCATGAACAGAACAGTATTGTCACGACCCAAACCCGCCCTTATAGGTTTAGCGCCGTAACCGGCCAGTAATCCATGGATTACCTACGGCCTCTGAAGACATTAACAAATTTAAGGGGCTGAGGAGCAATACTGAAAGACAAAGGTCCAATGAGCTGTGACGACGTACATGGGACTGAAATTTAAAACTTATTTATATACATAGACATGCTAGTCATATGTTAAATATGTACAAAGTATTTACATAAAGTATATCCCAAGATTCAACATTACAAGACACAAACATAAACATTGACTAGCATGAAACAAAACAGCCTCAGCGTTAGACTTGACCGGAACCTCCTCGGAGGCACAAAGTTGGCTGACAAAAAGGGAACAGGAGGCCCTCAACTCTGGCCCTGGTCATGTGCCGGCTCACCCTACTAATATAATAAACTGTGAGCGAAAGCCCAGTGAATAATAAACAGAGTAAAGGGGTTTCAATGAATGAGTCCATACAGATTTCAGAAATCAATTCATATCGTATCAAAACCATGCTTGATCAGATTGAAATTACAACTCAGCTTTTTCAAATTCATACTTGATCCGATCATATATAGGTAGAAATCATGAGTCATAGTTACATTTACGTGATACATCCATTAGCAAAACTAGACGCGCAATGCGTAAGGTTATGAATAACCTCCTTAGCTCCGGTGAAGGAGCCTCCGGATCTGGGTAACTGGACAGCTAAGCCCCCATGGCGGGCCTCCGTACAGGCTATAGTGCACAAACTGGACGCATAAGCGTAGCTTACAACTAACTTTGTTCCACAAAGGAACCTTGTTCCACAAAGAACCTTCCGCTACCTACCGGGTCACGGCTGTAAATCTCACTTGTACTAAGGATGTCACGAATACATGTCGGAAATCGGACAATCATTCATTGTACATAACATATCATTTCAGAAAACAGATCTCATTTTCATCACACAGAAAGTAAGTATAGTTGAACATATCTTTACAATGTTTTACTCACAGTGGGCGTTGAAACCGATAGGTGGAGCCAAATGGTCAAACAGAATGCGGCACACGACCTACATAACACATAATGGATACACACTTGAAATACGCATTTCTAATTGTACAAAACTCACACCAATGCTTTAAGTGTGTACCTAACCTCTTATCCTTATTAAGGCCTAAATATGGCCTAGGGATGCCTATGATGGAATGTGGATGCAAAAAAAAATGCCTTAGAAAACATTTTTCAAAAGTTGCTGAAAACAGGGTCTCGCTCGAGCCTTCCTTCCTTCGCTCGCGAGCCTACAAAATCAAAGGGTTCGCTCGAGCGAGTAATCCTTCGCTCGCGATCTGCAAAGATGAAAAAGTACTGGTTGTTGATTTTTTCTGTTCGATGCTCGCTCGATGCTCACTCGAGCGAGTTCCTGGACAAAGGTGGTTGCTCGAACGAGGAATCCTTCGCTCGAGCGAGGAAGCCAAATTCTGGAATTTCCAGATTTGCCTTCTAAGTTCGAACCAAGCATTCACCAACCCAAAACTCAACCTCTTGGGCCCAAATTCTGGAAAAATACTTTAAACTCATAGTATATCAAGTTTCAAAAGCCAATTTGTAAATTCAAAGCTCAAGAGTGAGTCAATTAGAACACCACATCCATAAATTTTCAAGAACAAAGTTTAAACCAACATGCAAGAACTCAAATGAATTTCAAAGCTCCAAACCATGATCAAATGGTCAATTTGGTGGAAAAACATGATGAATACATGGATGATACTTAGGAAATGAACATGCATGTAAATTTTCATGGAGAACAACTTCAAAATCTAAGAACAAGTGTATGCATGTATGAGCTAAGTTCTAATTCAACATATTAAACCATAACTTGGTTCAAAGTTTCAAAATTAACATGGATTATGCAAGACACAACTCAAGATCAACATTAAGGAGAGGAATTCACTACCTTAGGTTCCCAATTCCAAGTCTAGAGGTACAAAGTTGCTATAAACCTTCAAATCTCAAGTGTCTAGCCAAGATTCTTGTTGAACTCAAGTTTTTCCTACTCTCTCTCCCTCAATCGGTTTGGAACAAGGGAATGGCTGAGGGGAATCTTTTGTTTGAGTGAAAATAGCTCAATACAAGTTGCCTACATGATCCACTAACAATGGCATATTGGTAATTAAACTAGATTCATTATTAAAACGTTAATTAATCAGATTTAAACATTCCAAATCGAATTTTATTTGGACCTACCATAAATTCACATAAAATCTGACTAGTCTAAAGCACTAATCAATTTCGGAATCGGGTGCCGATAAGGCTTCCAATTTGCGAATTAAAGTTAAAACACGAACAGATATGAACACATAATTCATGCAATGCACATGCAAATTAATTCCAGATTTCCTCTTAATTATTATTAGACATAATTAAGTTCCAATTAGCGTTAATCAGGGTCGGGGTTATTACAGTAGTAGAGATTGTATGTCTCTGTATTGTTATATCTACATATGTTTTTGAAAACAAAAAACTAACCAGCATATATCATATTTTCTATTTTATTATTTTTAGAGCTAGATTTAAAAACCAAAAAATATAAATAAATAATACGTTTATTTTTTTCAATTCAAAAAATATATTCAAGTTGAAAACTTTTTTTCAACAGAATATTTAAACTCTTTTTCAATTGAAAACACAAACATAATATTTAAACAAATTGAAAATACAAAGTCTTATAAATTACTAGGGGTGCTCGCGATTTGGCGGTTTGGCGGTTCGGTTGCGGCCAAAGAAATCTCAAATCTGCCATCCGTCCGCCAAATTGGCGGATTGGAGAAAATCAATTCGCAACCGTCCGCTCGTCATCACGCATCCGTCCAAAATGCGGCGGATCGGTTCGGTTCGGTCGGTTTTGGCGGATCGGTATATCTGCTACTCACCCCTATTATGATGTGATCATAGGGGACCTTGCAGACCCAATAGGAGGAGGCCCATGTTACAAATTCTACACCCAATCGAATCTTTCTATGAATCCATTGTTAAACCAAGGCTTCATCGAGGGTGGCATTTTTGTCACACAAATATGTGTATATAGATCTATTTATCATTATGACATGTAGTAAGGTTTTAAATATCAATTGATATTAATTTTTTTAGTCTGATGATATTAATAAATTCTAATATATTAGAAAAAAAAATTAAAATTACACTAAGTATTGTGATACGTATTAATTATTGTTTTGTATCGATTGCTTGATATGTCAAAAATTAATAACGATTTGTTTCCTATACTCATATTTAAAATCTTGGTGTCTTCTCTTTTTCTTTTTCTTTTTTAAGGAAAAACCTTAGTGTCTTGAGATTGACTTTTTAGTGACTTTTTTTATTGGCATTTTTTTATTTTTAGTGAATTTTTTAAAAACAAAAATAAAAAGTTTTAGATTTTTAAAATCTACTCGACTAGGTAAACCAAAAAAATATAATAAATAAATAAATAAATCTACTAAAGATAAATAATAATAAATAAATAAAGTCAACAACAATTGGCTTTTTAGGGAGTTTTTTTTTTTTTTTAAACTTCAGTGAATTTTTTAAAATTTTTTTAGATTCTTTTTCTAGACGGACTCGAAACATACAACGCCATAGAGAATCAATTACTAAAAACAAAAAATTCAATGGAACTTCTCCATAACTTTTTTTTTCAAAATAAATAAATATATATCACTTTTTGGAATAATTTTTGTGCCTTGCATAAATAAAACAGAGTAAATTTCCCTCAAGTAATAAAGGACTTTACTTAGCCTCACAATTTTAAAGAAATTACCTTGACCTCCTTTATATTATCTAGAATTTTAACTGTATTAATCATAATGGTGATGTGGGGATATATTTTCTGAGTATCAACACGTGGCAAGGTGACGCCGACGTGTCAGCCGAGGTGCCACGTGTCCTGGTCGTAACGCCGAGGTGATCTCGGCAAGGCCAAAGTTATCTCCGAAGATATCGGAATCCTAGATAAGTGGAAAATGGACAAGAGTCCTAGAATAAAAAGGGAACTCAACCTGGATGAGGGACAAGAGTCCTAGAATGAGAGAAGACTTCAGTTTGTATTAAGATAAGACTCTTAGAGAGTTTATCATAATCTTACTGGGAGTCCAAGATTAGCAGTAATCCTGAGTCCATAGAAGTTAGGCTTCAATTGGGACTATGTTTAGGCTTCAATTGGGACTATGTTTATGTTGGCTATAAAATAGAGGCACCCCCATGGGTCTAAGGTATACTTTTATGCTCAAGCTAGTGAGTTTAGCACTATTGATTATCTTTGAGAGATATTGAGTACTGACTTGATCGTCGGAGTATCCCGGGTGGCGAACCACCACCGGAGTCTTCTCTTTCTGTTGCAGGTTAGCTAAAAGCCTTCTATTCTGCCGGTGCTCTCTAGTTGATTACTAAGTGGGCAATGTGATCAGAAAATCACTCACACAGGTGAAATGATTATGTTACCCATATATAGTCTGTATTTAAATATGCATAACCATGTATTGAGAAAACCAAATTATACAGTGCAATTTGATCTAGGTTAGACCATTTGTAGTTTTTTCAAATTTTTTTAGCCCTAGATAATAAAGAATAAAATAAGTATGTTAATCTTCGTCTGTTTGACTAAATTAATAGGAAAGATCAAAGCGTTATGAAATTTACTTTTTAAGGAAGTTCAAAATATTGTTTTATCTCTAAAGATAAAGGAAAATGAAGACTAATAAGAACTATCCTACTAAATGATAGGCATCAGATTCGCCATTGAAGCTGAGTGATGAAGAATTAGACCTAAGAATGAAGCAGAGGATCAATGGGGAGAACAGATACCTCGATGGAAAAACATTCACATCACATCAGCCTCTATTTTGAGCAAAGCCGTTTGGAAATTGTGAGTTCAAATCACATATTTAATTACAAATAAAATTATTTAGTAGTTCCCGAGCATCATCTTAATATGTGCATGTATGCTCTAGGTTAATTAAACCGTGCAAACACCCACCTGACCAAGGTAGAATTAAGTCGACTCTCCCCATTTTGCGCATGATTACAATTTTTATTGGTTTGAAAGTACCATGTTGATACATGTTAAATTGGTGTTCTTAGAACTACTAACTCATCTACACAGCAAGAATCATTTGTTTTCAAATCTCTATTTTTCTGTCTCAAAACACTTACAGTTATTAGAATATATGAGAATCTTAATAATTCTCGAGGCATAATCCAACAACATATATTTTGGAAAAAAAATTATTAAATAGTTTTCAAGCACCACCTTGACACATGCACATGTGCTCCATCAGACCAATAAATAGTGCAAATAGAGATGGATGAGGTCAACTTTGTCACCAACCAACTAACCAAGGTGGATTAGGTTGGTTACACCCATCTCACATATTAAGTTAGTACTATGTAACTACTAACTCGTTGTCTACATGAGGTAAGAATTTTCTATTTCCAAATTTCTATTCCCGTTCTCAAAATACTAGCATTTATTAAATCATATAAAAATCGGTGATTCTATTTACACCCAAATAGTAACTAAATACGCTCAACTAAAATTTTAAATTTTAAATTCCTAATTCCTATTATACCTTAATTTAAATTTATTAATAAGGATAATATATATTAAACCCTAAAATATATTTTTTTCTTCATATTTAAGTTTTTTCTTCTTCCCCAAATTTTAATTATTTTTTCATTTTATTCTTCACTTCAAAAATCCAATTCATCCCACTAAAACTCACAATTATTATCATCATTGTTGTTTGTTATTTTTTTATTATTATTATATTTTTTTTATGGTGGGCATGAAATACTATAGAATTGACAGCTTCCTCGATAGTCACTTTTGACAAAGAGCTTGGGACTTCGTCCATCTACACCAGTTTGTCTTCAACAACTATCCTACGCCAGTTTGTCTTCAACAACTATCCTAGCCAAAAGGTGTGTTGCCTGATTTCCTTGCCATTTAACTTGTGAAACCTGCTGATGGCAAAACCCCACGGTGCTAACCTTATGCTCAACGTAGTCCCCAATAGTAGAAAAATCTTCACTTTAGGCCTCTATACAGTTGATGACAGTAAGAGAATTCCCCTCTAATGTTGTGTTTGGTTGGACATTTTGAGGAGGAATTTAAAAAGGAAAATAAAAAAAGTAAGTGAAACGTGAATAAAATATATCTACATTTCACTTAGGGGTTTTTTGAGATGAACTATATAAATACATTTTTTAACTTTTTAGCTAAAAAAGTAGAGAAAAAAATATTATTGTTTGGGATAACTTTTTAACTTTTTACGGAAAAATGTGTATTAAAATATTGTATAAAATATTATGGCCAAGTTTGGCATGTCACAAAAAAGACAAAAAGTCAAAAAGTTACTCAAAAAATTAAAAAGTTATCACTATTCACCAAAAAAAATATTAAAAAATTAATTTTACACACAAAATTACAACACATCAATCTGACAGCCTCAGATCTGTGCTACGTTGTGTAACAAAAATTGCACAGTTGGGGTGCAATTTTAACACACTGATGTTTGGCCCGTGGGGAGCCATCACAGGTCCCGTTTTGATAATCTGAACCGTTCAATGTGTAGAACTCGTCGAGTACTATATGTTTGTAAAAAATCACATTGATCGGATATCGATAACTACATGATCAAATCAGTTTTGTATAAAAAAATAAAGGTGTTGTAATTAATGGTTGGAAAAAAATAAATCTAATCAGATAGCTATCGATATTCAATTAACGTAATTGTTTACAGCCATATAGTACTCGACGAGTTCTACACATTGTACAGTTCAGATTATCAAAACGGGACCCGTGATGACCCCCACGAGTCGAACAGCACCGTCCAGTGCAATGCCCAAGAAGTAGAGAATTACTTCTTAGCATCTATTCCACCTTTGCAGACATGACAGCCGTACAACTCACACTCTAATCTTCTCCTACACACTAATTTATATAATTTTTTAATACATATTTTTCCATAAAAAGTCAAAAAGTTAACCCAAACAATCATATTTTTTTCCTTAATTTTTTAGTCTAAAAAGACAAAAAGTGTACTTATTTAGGACACCCCAAACAACATTTACCCTTCACTGAGCACTTGTCAATTCCCCCTCTCAGAGTGTACTGTGCATTGTTTGACTTTTTGTTTTTTCTTTTTCTTTTGCTTAAACAGCGTGAGCTGTGTATGTCAATAAGGGCAAAAATGTCTTTTTTCCTCTGAGTCCTCAACCCAATTTTCCTGCCCAAATTTTGTGAACAGTATAAATTTTTTATTTTTTAGTGACTTTTTAACTTTTTATCTTTTCTAGATGATGCCAAATAAGTATCTAATTTCACACACTTTTTACCTTTTCAAATCCATTCTCAAATCCTCTGACCAAACACTCTATTACCCCTAACACCCAAATCCTTTGCCAACTTCACAACCCTCCAAGTACCAACCACTTCAATGATGGAGTCTTTGAAGACAGTAAGAGTCTTTGATGACAGTAAGAGGGAGATTTTTTAAAATTGATTTGTTTATTATTTAGGTGTATTATAGATTATAATTTTATTTTAAAGAGTAATTTGTGAAAAAAATATAGGGTGTATTGAGTTTAAATTATAATCCTAAATAATTTAATAAGGAGTAGTAAGAAATTGGACATACAGAAAAAAATTTTGGGTGTAAATAGACCCCTATGAAAATCTTAATGGATAGAAATCTCAAAACATAATCCAACAATTACAAATATTTTAAGGAATTAGCATTTTGGGCCCCCAAAATCTATATAATTGTTCTTCTATCTCACAAACTTCACAAAAAAATAAAATAAACACTCATTAACCTATGCAATTTGGAGCATTTATAAAAAGAAATTAGCATTTTGACCCCCTATAATTTAACCCTCAAAAAACTAATAATTTTACCTTGGTTTTTGTACAATTTCGAGTCTGCCAACATAAATATGCTATGGACTATAAAAGGGTGCAAGGTTGCATTCCCCTTGTCAAATTTTGATTAGAGGAAAATGTTATGGACCATAAAAATTTATCCCCAAATGAATTGTATGGCATAAATTTAAAATTAGTATAGTTTGGATAGAATGATTGTGGCTTTTAGATATTTTTTTTAAGTAATTTGTCTGACCATGTAGTTTTCTTGTTAATTAGCTGCTAAATAATGTAAAATGGGAATCGACAGACTGGACACTGAGACCTACGTTTATACAGAGGAAACTGTAGGTGTTAGTGTGGTAGGTGAATGTTAGTGCGGTAAGTGAGTGTTAGGTGAAGGTTAGTGTGATAGGTGAGTGTGTTAGTATATTCCTCTTCCTCTCCTATATATAGAAGAGTCATTGTATACATTCAGTATAATATTAATGAATACATAATTTATTTTCTCTCTTTCTCTATGTATTAATACTAACATAGTATAGAATTAGGTTAAAAACTTAATAATTTTGCTTCATCGGTGGGCGGCAGCCTCGCCTTGACCGCCCGCCGGACAAACCCAAATTTCCCTAATTTCTTCTTCAATGGCAGATTCTTCAACAACACTTCACCAACCCAGCACACAAAGTCCATCAAACAAACACACCCGGCTTACAACGACATCAGAGCGGCAACTAAGGACACAGAGGAAAAAGATTGAACAATACATCACTATATCAGAGCTTTGCAATCATCGAGGAGCACCGCCATTCGCACGCTGCCCACTGTCGCAGCTCCGATTGCTACCGACGCCGCTACCCAGGCTACTGTTAGCACAAACCGATGCCAGCTCTACTCCGCCATCGGTGTTTCACTTCGTCCAGCGTCAATTTATCAGAGTTCCTGACATACCAGAGCTCGATCTTGCTTCCTCAGTCGCCGGAGACCACCGCCGCTTGCACGTCGCTGTCCCTTTGCCGAAACTCCGTCGCGACACCGGCCTTCCTTGCGTCGTGTAACACTCCATCGGCCTACGCGAGAGCCAGCTGCTGCCCTTCCCCAACCACTGCTGCACCGCCGTTCCGCTAGCTGGTTTGCAGTCCTCATCAACACCATGATCTCTCCCCAACCCGAGGGAGAGAGAGTTGACAGAGCTGTCTTTTTTTATTCTCCCACCAGAGAGAGATAAGAGCTTGGTTTTTTTATTACTATAGACCCCACGACCTTTTCTCTCTCTAACCCAAACACACTCCAAAAAAATAAATAAATAATTTATCCTTTCTCAAACAATCTGTTTTTCCTCCACCACCTTTAAAACTCACTCTTTTTCAGCTTTCTCTCTCCAGGAAAGAGAGAGAGATATTATATAAACTTTTCCATTCTAAAATATTCTCCACCCAAAATCATCATCATATTTCTACCGCCCGAACATTCTTTATTTACATATATATATATATATATATATTTTTTTCTTTCCACCGCCCAACTTTTTATCTTTTATTTTAAAAAAAAAGCTTCATTAATTCCAACTGATTTTTTTGCCCAGTCTTGTACCTTCATGCCATCCGAATTTGCACAACAAACTCATTTTATTTATATCGGGGCTCCACCCCGATCACAATTTTACACCACAATTAAAAAAAAAACAACCAACACCAACAACACCATAACAGCATTTTTTGATTTCCTCCGGCCCCAGCCCAGCAGCGACGCTTCCACCTCAACTTCATTTGCCACCAGCTTCGTCCCTCGCCTTCGTCGCTCTTGACGACTCTGCCTCGGCCTTGGCAGCGCTTCCAAATGTAATTACTCCCCGTTGGTCATCAAATACGGAGTAAAAGGGCACTCCGAATCGAACTTTTGAAGTGGCTTGCCGTTTCAACTCTTTATTCTCCTTCTTCAGTAAGTTGATCTCTCCTCGGGCATCTTTATACATACGTTGAAGTAGGGAGAGTTGCGCTAACAGTTGATACACTTCAAACATCTTGTTCTGCAGGCGACCGGACAAGTTCGTGACCACAATCATGGTCTCCACACATGACTTCAGCGTATATGAGTTAGCCTCGATGTCCGATTGTGTTGCCATTATCTACTACACTGACATTTCTGGATAGCTGAGCACAAGGGACGGCGGAAGGTTGCTTGGTTGAGGTTCAAGGGCAACAACACTGGTTAGCTCTCTTATGGACTCGTTGAGGTCTGGAAAGAGGGTAAACGACCCAAGGGACAAGGCCATGTTAGCCATGTCAGAGGATGCACAAGCCAGGGGTTGTAGAGTGGAAGAAAAGGGTTGTAGAGTGATTGTAAAATAGTTCGTCGCTTTATTTTACTCTGTCTCTTTATCCAGCCTCAGCCTCAGCCTCAATTTAAAGAGAACGACGAGACGAAGAAGACAAAGGGGGAGCGAGACCCGAGGCAGACACGACGCTCTGTCGATCATGTGCATTGCGTACCACTCGACGCCACAATGTCAGGCGTGACTTTTGAAGGCAATGCGCGACTTTTGAAGGCATATATATATATATATATATATCTTTGAGCAGCCTATATACACGACCATACAGTTTATTCTTCAACGGTCCAACGGTCCGACACGACCACACAGTGTCTTCTATAACGGTCTGACACGACCACACAGTGTCTTCAATAGCGGTCCGATACGACCACACAATGTCTTCTACAGTAGTTCGATACGATCACATAGTGTCTTCTACAACGGTCTGACACGACCATACAGTGTCTTCTACAACGGCCTGCCACAACCATACAGTGTCTTCAACACCAGCCTGCCACAACCATACAATGTCTTCAACACCGATCTGACACAACCATACAGTGTCTTCTACACATAGTGTCTTCTATAACAGTCTGACACGACCATACAGTGTCTCCTATCCTATTTTATTTTATTTGTAGTTTATTTTCCTGTTTTGTTACTCTCTTTAAACTCAAGTTGGTTTTTACCTATCCTCCTTAAATTTGATGGGGGATGTTAGTGTGGTAGGTGAATGTTAGTGCGGTAGGTGAATCTTAGTGTGATAGGTGAGTATGTTAGTATATTCTTCTTCCTCTCCTATATATAGAAGAGTCATTATATACATTCAATATAATATCAATGAATACACAATTTATTCTCCCTCTTTCTCTTATAAGCTGCCCAAAGATATACATATACATATATACACACCCTCAAAAGTCGCGCCGGTCTTCAAAAGTCGCGCCTAACACTATGGCGTCGAGTGGCGTGCGATGTACGTGACCAACAAAGCGTCGTGTCTTCCTCGGGTCTCGCTCCCCCTCTGTCTTCTTCGTCCCGTCGTTCTCTTTAAATCGAGGTTGAGGCTGGACAGAGAGACAGAGTAAAACAAAGCGACGAACCATTCTGCAATCACTCTGCAACCCCTTTCTTCCACTCTACAACCCCTGTCTTGTGCATCCTCTCATATGGCTAACATGGCCTCGTCCCTTGGGTCGCTTACCTTTTTTCCAGACCTCAACGAGTCCACAAGAGAGCTAACCGGTGCTGTTGCCCTTGAACCTCAACCAAGCGACCTTCCACCATTCCCTGTACTCAACTATCCAGAAATGTTAGTAGAGTAGATAATGGCAACACAATCGGACATCGAGGTTAACTCATATACATGACCATACAGTGTATTCTCCAACGGTCCAACATGACCACACAATATCTTCTACAACGGTTCGACAAGACCACACAGTGTCTTCTACAGCGGTCTGACACGACCACACAATGTCTTCTAGAACGGTCTGACACGACCACACAGTGTCTTCTACAACGGTCCGACACGACCACATAGTGTTTTCTACAGCGGTCCGACACGACCACACAGTGTCTTCTACAACAGCCTACCACAACCATACAGTGTCTTCAACACCGGTCTGACACGACTATACAGTGTCTTCTACAACGGTCTGACACGACCATACAGTGTCTCCTATCCTATTTTATTTTATTTGTAGTTTATTTTCCCGTTTTGTTACTCTCTCTAAACTCAAGTTGGTTTATACCTATCCTCCTTGAGTTTGAGGAGAGATGTTAATGTGGTAGGTGAATGTTAGTGCGGTAGGTGAGTGTTAGGTGAATGTTAGTGTGATAGGTGAGTGTGTTAGTATATTCCTCTTCCTCTCCTATATATAAGAGAGTCATTGTATACATTCAGTATAATATCAATGAATACACAATTTATTCTTTCTCTTTCTCTATACATTAATACTAACAGTAGGGTTCATACATGGTCATGGTACTTACTACAAACACAATCAAGCCTGAGAAGGAAAGATAAAAATAAAGAAAGAAAAAACGAACTCCTACTAAAAGCAAAGAGACATAGAAGCCTTATAAGTTTTAAAGCAATCCTGCTTTGTTTATTTTGTTTAATTTTCTATTTTTTTTCTTTTTCTTTTTTTTTTTTTTTTGGTCCTTCTTTATTTCTTTATCCTTATGTAGTTAGTTACCTAAGAAGAATGACAAAATGCTAATCAGCTTGCTTGTTTTTATTTTTCAAAAAACACTTTTTAGAAAATTGTACGTTCTTATTTTCGTATTTTTTTATTTTTACTGAATTTTTTTAATATTTTAAACAATTTTTTTACTTTTTAGAGACACCTAACATAAATACACCTAAAAAGTAAAAAAAATATAAATTTTTTTTTAAAATTCACTAAATACCAAAAATACAAGAATTCAGTATATTTTTTATATTTTTATGTATTTATTAATTTTTTAAAATATTTTTTCACAAATTTTTTACTTTTTAGATACATCTAACTAAGGTGCATTTAAAACAGTTAAAAAAAATGTTTAAAATTTAAAAAATATTCACTAAAAACAAAAGAATACGAAAACTAAAAAACTCAACTTTCAAAAAATTTAATTCAGAAAATTCAAACCAAACACACAGAATATATCTTGGTTTGTTCTCAACTAAAAAGTTTATGGAAGCATGTGATTTTGTGTCAAATCAGACTAAAAAGTTTCGGCAGCATTGCGTTTTCCTTCACAAGCCAAAAACGCCACGTTTTTGGCAAGTTCCCAAAATGGCACTATATAATATAACAGTAATGCTATGGAGCTCTAAAACAAGAGCACTAAACACAGCTCTAATTTGTCTTTTTCTTTACTTTTTTTTGTCTTTACTTCACTGTTTTTTTTTTTTTTTTTTTTTTTGTATGGGTGACAGCTCATTAGAGTTGTCCTTCCCCAGCTCTAATTAGAGCTCCGGGCATTTTCCATAATATAATTTGAAAGTGTCCAGCGCATCAAAGTCATTAGAGCCCTCATTTGGTGGTATGGGGTTTACTAAGGCTAAGGCATAATACAAAAAAGTCAAAAAGTTATTATTTTAAGTCACATCATCTTATTTAAATTATATTACCTCTCTACCACATCACTTCAAACCAACTCATATTTCATAAAAAGTCAAAAAGTATACTTATTTAGATCATCTCAAACAACTCCTTAGAATAGTTATAAAAAGATAAAGTAGACTAAAAAATTTTTAAGATAAAATATCACATTTTAACATAATCATTTTATTTTTTCTCTCACAAAAGTTAAAAAAGCCAAAAACCTCAATCCAAACAAGACTTTTTAACCCCGGGCTAAAATAGTCAAAAAATCAAAAAGCCAGCTCACTTTCCAAACGAAGCCAAAGTGTTCGAGTTATCAATAAGGGGACTTAAGCCGAGTTTTAGAGTATAAGCTCAGATCGATAAAAATTATTCAATCTGAGCTTGTTCAATGTTTGAGAAACTAAAATTCGGTTTGACTCAACTCAATAATATATACAACCCAAGTTTGAGCTCAAGTTTAAAAAAATAATACTAAATATAATAATATTATAAACAAATTATTAAAAAAAATCTCATATTATTAATCATTTTCATCAATCATGTATGTAAATTTACACAAACACTAACCATAAACAAATAAATAAAATAAATTAACCAAAATATAATTGATTTATTATTATAAATAAATATTAATTTATATATTTATACTAACCTGTGGAGTATGTGTTTACTCAAATTCAACTCAATTACTAAGTGAATTTTAAAATTTGACTCCAACTCATTCATTTAACAAATAAGCCATGTTGGAGTTGCTCATTTGCATGGGGTGGAGAAACATGAACAAAATCAGCATGTTGAGGAGTGATGTAGACAATTTGTATCTTTAGAAGATTTAACAAATTTCTCAAACTAAAGTCAAAAAATAGTTGGGAAGCAATCAAATAAAATGTTGTGTGAATTATTTTATATCATCGTTTTGTATTATCATCTACATGAATACTCATGATTGATTTTTTTATATTTTTACAAATTGTTTGTGAATGAAACAGTGAAGAAGAATAATATTTTGTCAAAAGTGATTGGTAAAATAATACAGTTGGAGAGAGAGAGAGAGTCACATAACCCCGTTTGGCAATCAACTTTTTAGCAAAAAAAGGTCAAAATATCACATTATGCTAACTTTTTTTACCTCATAAAAAAAATTAAAAAATTATTAATATTTATTTATTTGTACCTTCTATACAAGTATTTATACATCATTTTTTCTTTCTTTTGTTACTATGTATGCATTTGTTTAATAGATTTTCCATATCAAGTCCAGCACATGGAGATACCTAATAAAATAAATACAAATTAATAATATTTCAACAAATCAGAGTGGCGCAGCGGAAGCGTGGTGGGCCCATAACCCACAGGTCCCAGGATCGAAACCTGGCTCTGATAAATTGGTTTGGCAAAATTTTTTTTTTTACATTTTTACAAATTAGCCAAAAAAAATAGACCAGTTGGCCCCTCTCATACACACAAACATACAAAATAGTATGAAGTTGTGGATGATAAGGTATCCCAATGTTCTGTGCTGGCCCATTTGACATCATGACACCTATGCATAAACTACATATCTATTAGGAATGGTCTTTGTTGATTGCCCATTTTTATGTTATGTCTTCAACCTATGCACAAACCACCAATCCAATAGGGTTGGCATTTGTTTCTTCATGATTCTTTTTCTCATGCGTACAGGTCATATACCCACTATCTAGATTGGACTAATTATTGTGAAAAACTTGTATAAAAATTTAGATTTGTACCCAATGGTGATGAGTGTAGGAGGCATGGTTGTGTCACGTATTGTGGCGGGCACCAGCCCTTATCAGCATCCAGTTATCACATACAGTGACTTCCACCCACCTTGCAAACATTTTTAAAAAGCATTGATGTTAACTTAATACACATTTATGGCATGTTTACTTTTCCTCATTCAAATTTGTATTGGTTTATTGATCATAATTTTTATATTTTATTAAGAAATTTATGGTTTGAATCTTTCTGTTTTCACACGAGACTTTGAGATTTTTTTTTTCCCCCCATTTTGAGACATTTATTATATTAATTATGTATTATATTTAATCATTATTATAATTGTAATTAATTGTATTATTATAATATCATATATCAATAATATTTAAAAAAATCGCCTCACTTTTTTTTTTTGTTTGGGACCGAAAAATCACCTCATTTGTTGGGGTTTATGATGGGTGATTTTTTAATTTGAAAAGTTTTTGTCAAGATGATGTTGGATATAATTTATATTTACATTTTATGAAGTAAATACGATTTATGAGGTAATAATAATAATTATTGGATGGTTAGAAGGAATTATTTTTCCATTTCTACAGTTAGATTAGGAAAATACTATATAAATTAACAAATCTTATAATTTTTTCTTAATGTTTAATGCAATAATGAAATTTAGAAAACAACAATGATTCATACCATTAAAAAAAGATCACTAATAGCACTAATGCACCAGAAATGTTCAAAAAAAAAAAAAAACAAGGCATAACATCATTAGTGGTATTATTAAAGCACCACTTTTAATACTCAATCATTTTTCTTTAAAAAACTGAATGAGGCCGACCTACCTACAATGATTTGATAGATGCATATCAATAAGTACAATAAATAAATAAGAATTTATTAATTTGTATAGTATTACTCTTTAAATTATTAACTTTTTACTTTTAAATGTAACTTGGATAGTATACTATTGTCTATGCCAAAGTCAAAATTTGATAAGAATTCAACTAAATTTATCTTTGCGTGTTGCCATCTTTCATGTCAAATTATAGATGAAATAAGAGTAAACCATTTGAGTTTGACTTCTGTGTCTTAATTTTTTACAATAATCTTATTATTTTTTTGTGACAATAAGGCACATTAATAAAATACATAAACAGGGTCAGCCTTGGGCATAGACTCACCAGGTTATGGCTTAAGGCCTCTCAAAATAGATTCAAAAAAGGTGCTCCTCCTATTATAGTTTAGTGTAATATATTAGGTATGTTTTAAGTTTAAAAAAAATTAAAGAATGTTCAAACTAACTTAAAATAAATTAACCCATTTAAAAATTGAAAGACCCATTCAAAATTAAAATGACCCATTTTCTCTCTTTATCTAATTCCTAACCATAACTCTTAATCCAATTTTTCTAACAGTTTAACAGCAGCAACCCAACAAAACACAACGGAGCAGCAGCACACAAAACAGAGCATGCGGAGCAGTAGCAACACAACAAACACAGGTAGGTTTTTTTCTATTCAATTAATTAAATATTTATCTTGTCTTTTGCTCAATTGCTATTATAATATTGGTATTTACATCATCAATAAGAACTTGTTTAAGTTTAATCGTTCATATCACATAATTTAAAAGTTTTGTATTTTGTTAAGTGGTTGTAGTGCTCTTGTTTTGAATTTTGATCTAAAAAAGTATTTTGATCTCAGCTCATCATGACTCTTAAAACAAATTATCCGTCTGGATTCGCAAAAAAGAAAAAGAAGCAAAGAGTCAAAAAATTAGTTGAGTGTCAAAGAGGAGCTATTAATAAGTTCTTTACGAGTGACAAACAAGCAGAACAATTAGTTGAAAACTTGAATAATGAAGAATTTGAAACTTTGGTAAATAATGAGAATGAAAATTTGGTGGATAATGAGAATGAAAATTTGGTGGATGAAGAAGGAAATAGAAAATTTGGGAGTGCAAAAGCCAATCAAGATGATGAGATGAATGTGGAATGTGAGCATTCAATATAAATGATCTAGGAACTTAGAAAATAATTTACTAGAATTTACAAGATTTTTTAATCGAAAGAAGTCCTGTGAGAAGAAATTGTGAGTTCAACTTCCCTAAAGATGATTCTTCGAGGCATAAGCATTTCTCACTTGTTCATTACATTCGGCATTTACCAAATGGAGAAAATTTTGATAGGACATGGCTGATATACTCGAAACTTTTGGATAGAGTATTTTGCTTTTGTTGTAAGTTGTTTAAGCAAGAGGGAAATGAGACTCAATTGGCTACCGAAGGATTTAAAGGCTGGAGAAATATTGATGAGAGACTTAAAGGCCATAAAAGTGGTAGCAAGCACATTACTTGCATGAGCAAATGGATTGAGTTGGAGGAAAGATTGGGAAAGCATCAAACAATAGATAAAAGTATACAAGAACAAGTTAACAAAGAAAGAAGAAAGGTTTTATTGATGATAATTGTAGTTGTAAAAACACTTGCCAAGAATAATTTGCCTTTCCGTGGAAGCCATGAGAAGATTATGAAGAGAGCAATGGACTTTTTTTTAAGCATAATTGAAATGATTGGCATGTTTGATCCAACGATGGAATAGCACTTGCGGCGGATAGAAAATGGTGGGATTTATTACCATTATTTGAGTCATAAAATTCAAAACAAGGTGATCGAGGAAGTCAAAAGTGCAATTTTGTCGATAATCAAAATAGCAAAATACTTTTCAGTCATTCTTGATTGTACTCCGAATATAAGTCGTCAAGAACAAATGTCTCTTGTTGTACAATGCGTGGATGTTTCAACAAGTCCAATTACGGTGAAAGAGTTTTTTTTTTTGAATTCTTGAATGTGGATGATATATCGAGGAGGGGACTTTTTGATAAACTTCAAGAAACATTAGTTAACCTTCAACTTGATATTGGTGACTTAAGAGGGTAAAGATATGACAATGGTTCTAACATGAAAGGCAAAACAAAAGTGTTCAAATAAGAGTACTTCAAGTTAATCCTAGAGCATTCTATACGCTATGTGGTTATCATAGTCTTAACCTTGTGCTCTGTGATATGGCCTCTAAAGCAAAAACTTTTTTTGATGTGGTACAACACATATATGTATTGTTTTCATCTTCCGTTCAACGTTGGGCAATTTTAAAAGATAATCTAAAGGAAGGCCTCACGGTTAAGTCATTGTCGCAAACGCGTTGGGAAAGTCGCATTGAAAGTATTAAGCCACTAAGATACCATGCTTCAAAAATAAGAGATGCTTTAGTTGACTTGTACAACAATCCTACCACAAATTCGATTACAAAAAGTGAAGCTAAAACCCTGATAACTCATGAACTTGAGACTTTTGAGTTCTTGTTTAGTATTGTGATTGGGTACAATTTGTTGTTTCATGTGAACTCCGGTAGCAAGCTTCTTCAAAGTAAAGATACGAATATAGCAATTGTTGTAAAGCAGCTAGATGAGCTTGCTAAGTATGTAGCAATGTATAGCGAAGTTGGTTTCATGGAGGCTATGGTTGAAGCTAAAGAAATGACAAGTGAATTGGGAATTGAATCTACATTTGTTAAAAAGTGCATCATTTTTAGAAAAAAACAATTTGATAAGAATGTTAGCGAAGAAGTGACCCAGTCGGCTGAAGAATCATTTATGAAAAATCTAGAAACCTCCTAGATGTTGATTTGTGATTATGTATCAATTTTAAGCAGAATATAACAATCCCAATCAAACAATCAAAACAAAGAGACACAACGATTTTACGTGGAAAAACCACAATTAGACACCTCCAATTGTGATCAAAAAATCACAGGCAACAGCCACAAGAACAATCCACTAAGAAGATTTAAAGGAATTACACAGGTATACTCTCAATTATCTAGCGAATCCACAACGCCTAATTGAACCAACCTCTATGTGCCTCTTCCAACCCCATCTTCACCATGGAATTGTCTTTCTGATGAGCCACTTCAGAATCCACCGAAGCTTCAAGCTCGAATTCTTCAGAATCCACCGAAGAACAACTCTCTCTTTTGTGTAGAACAAACAAAACCTTTGATGTATTCTTTTTAAACCATGAGTTGAATACTCAATAAGATATCAAAGAAAACTAACAAAATATCCCCAGATATAAACCTTAAGAACCAAACAGAAGATCTGGAGGAATTATTAATGAGTAGTCTAGTTTTGGGAGAAAACCAACTACTTATAGAAAATCCAAAGTAATCATGTTTTTGGAAGAAAACCAACTTCTTAAAGGACTCCAAAATAATCCTAGTTTTGGAAGAAAATCAACTTCTTAGAGAAATCCAAAGTAATCCTAGTTTGACCCAACATGTGAATTTAAAAAATTACAACCTTAGGTTTGATCCATGGAATTTGACAACACAGAGTCCTAACAATCTCCCCCTTTGTCAAATCCCGGACAAAACCATGCTAAAACAGTTTTCCTAACAAAAACACTAAAACAATTTTCCAATCATAACAAGAACAACACCACCAACTAGGAACCAGCACTTATAACCAAATCTCTTTACAAACTTATTTCTCAAGGTCATGATCTGCAAAACAACTATTAGTGCCACAATCTCCAAAACAACTATTAGTGCCACAAGAGTATATGAAAAACATTAAACGTATGACAAGATTATCTTGAAGCATGAGATGGAAAACATGAATAGATGCGACTTGGAGATATTAAGAACATGTAGCATGAAAACATGAACAACACCTTTTTGTCACGAATTGACAAAGGAAGCTCAATCAACTAAAGCATGATCATAAACCACACAAGTAATGATATGATGATGTAAATATCAAGAGCATGCAAGAATGCAAAGCAACATGCAAAACAACTAAAGCCAATCTTCCTTACCAAACAAATCAAAGTGATCATGCGAACAAACTTTTGTAACAATAAACCAAACTCCCTCTCACTAAAAACAACCACACACACTGAAAACAGTGAACAAGAAGAAAAAGACAAAAAAATAATATGATGGAGCAGACAAGGAATTTTAGATTAGTACCTTAATACACACAAGACTATCCAAGAAGCACAATTACTTGAAAACACAATATGCACAGCCTCTAGAAAATTCCTCATAAAAGAAAGTGATGCATTATGTGAAAAGTATAGATCCCATGATAAAAGTGTGTGTGTGACTCTTGGAGTTCGACAAACACTAGATTCAATCCTAGTAGTGATATGAAAGCTGGACCTCCGACAAGAGAATCTAAGCACAACAAAGGAAAGTCAAACCACTAGGAATCAAGGGGTATTTGGTGAGTAAAGGCGGAGGCTCCCCCTCAATCAATGAATCTTTTCTTCTTCTTTTTTTCTTTTGCACTTTTTTTTTTCTTTCTTTTGCATATTTTTTCTTCTTCTCTTTCTTTTTCTTTTTCTTTTTCTTTTGCACACTCATTGGCGGCTGACACGCTCAAGAGTATGGAAACCGAACCAGAGAAGCATGGATATAATAAGGATAGCCTGGTTGGTGACTCTAAGGTAGCCTTTTCCTCATGGCTGGACTACAAAGAATAGAGGGGAAAGCCATGGAGATGCAAAAAGATGGAAGGTGGTTAAGAGACTCAACATCACCCATGATGTGCTAGTATAGGTCAATTCCTCTAGAAAAGCAAAAGATACACTGCCAGAAGTCCAAAAAAAATAATCACTAAGGCGGAAGACTCCAAAATTTGCTAATCCAAGAGTGTGTACAGAATGAGACATACTAATCAAAGAACACACACTCCAAAATGAGTAATGACCACAGAAAGCACACACATATTAACATGTAATGGTTATTCTCATCAATTCCAATATGCACCAAGGACATCTCAAAAAAAAATTCAAACTTGTAAAACCATACTAAGAAAATCTTTTTGGGTTTTTTTTTTTTTTCCTTTTTCTAAACAAAGCAAGACAAAAAAAAACAAACATTCACATATTTTTTTTTCTCAAAAAAACACACCGAGACCCAAAGAACTAAACAGAGTCAACACATTAACACAAGTCAAGTTTTCTCACCCAAATCTTTTTGGTCTTAACAAAATCAGGTCTAGCGGACTTGGTAAGAGTCGTGGCGTTGTGAACACCCTCATGAATCTTGGCATTCCTAGACATGTAAGGTTGTCTCCTAACCCAAAAAGTATTCGAATTTCGACCCTTTTGAGACACTCTCCCATGCAACTTATAACAATAAGGGCGAATATGACCATGCATACCACAATGATTACAAATAAAAACAGGGTGTACCTTCTTTTCTTTTACCTTACTAACTCTAGGAAGTTTGAGAAGTCTATCCTCATGTTGAATCTTTTGTCCTCCTTTTCCTTGAGTTCTTGTATCATGAGATGTGGATGCACTCTGTTGTTACTCTTTCTTACCTCTAAAGCCAATGCCACTCTTGTCAGAACAGATTTGTTGAGACCCAATGATATCCTCCAAAGTCTTTGATCCTTTGTTCCAAAGACCAATGGTAACCATAGCACACTTTAGCTCTTCCTCTTTCTTGATCATTAGTTCTTCCAAAGCAACTTGTGACATCTTGAGAGATTCAATCTTTTCTTCATACATGGCATAGGTTTCTTGTAGCTCATTCCTCTCTGTCTCACAAGTCAATAGTTTTACACAAAGAACTTGTCGATCATCAGCTATCTTGATGGCATCAATCCTGGCCTCGGAAATCTCCTCCTTAAGTTTGACATTCTCACTTTCACATGCTTTGAGTTTCTTTGTGAGTTTGTCATTCAACTTGAATAAGTTAAGAGACTCCTTATACAACTTTTCATAAGCTTGCTCAAGCTCTTCATGATCACTCTCCGAGGATTCATCATTAGTGGTATTCTCAACCAACCTCTTTGAATCCATTATCATAAATCCAACAAGATCTCGTTCTAAAAAAAATATTTTTGTTTTAAACAAAATAGAACGACCCGCTCTGATACCAATTGAAAAATCTAGAAACCTCCTAGATGTTGATTTGTGATTATATATCAATTTTAAGCAGAATATAACAATCCCAATCAAACAATCAAAACAAAGAGACACAACGATTTTACGTGGAAAAACCACAATTGGACACCTCCAATTGTGATCAAAAAATCACGGGCAACAGCCACAAAAACAATCCACTAAGAAGATTTAAAAGAATTACACAGGTATACTCTCAATTATCTAGCGAATCCACAACGCCTAATTGAACCAACCTCTATGTGCCTTTTCCAACCCCATCTTCACCACGGAATTGTCTTTCTGATGAGCCACTCCAGAATCCACCGAAGCTTCAGGCTCGAATTCTTCAGAATCCACCGAAGAACAACTCTCTCTTTTGTGTAGAACAAACAAAACCTTTGATGTATTCTTTTTAAACCATGAGTTGAATACTCAATAAGACATCAAAGAAAACTAACAAAATATCCCCAGATATAAACCTTAAGAACCAAACAGAAGATCTGGAGGAATTATTAATGAGTAGTCTAGTTTTGGGAGAAAACCAACTACTTATAGAAAATCCAAAGTAATCCTGTTTTTGGAAGAAAATCAACTTTTTAAAGGACTCCAAAATAATCTTAATTTTGGAAGAAAATCAACTTCTTAGAGAAATCCAAAGTAATCCTAGTTTGACCCAACATGTGAATTTAAAAAAATTACAACCTTGGGTTTGATCCATGGAATTTGACAACACAGAGTCCTAACAATTTAGAATTGGTTACTTCTTCTATTTTGTTGATCAAGCCCTTTGTTTACTCAAAAATAGGTTCAAACAATTCAAAGTATATAAGGCAAACTTTGACTTTTTGTTTGACTTGAAAAAGTGCAGCGATGAATCGTTGAAAGTGGGGTATATGAACTTTGAAGAATTTTTAAAACATGGTGAGATTTCCGATATTGATGGAAGAGATTTATTGATGGAGCTAAAAGTCTTGAAAGAAAGATTGCCAAAAAAAGTCAATAAACTAATTGAAATGCTCAATCATCTGCAGTTGACGACAAATTATTTCCCAAATTCATGGGTTGCTTATAGGATACTTTTGACTATTCCGGTTACAATTGCATCAGGGGAAAGAAGCTTTTCAAAGTTGAAAATGCTTGAAAATTACCTTCGATCAACCATGTCACATGAAAGATTGAATAGATTAACATTGTTATCCATTGAAAATGATTTTGCAAAAAACTAGATTATGCAAGTATGATTGATTTATTTGCTTCTAAAAATGCAAGAAGAGCGAGGATCAAATGATACTTAATAATTGTTATAATGTAATGCTAAGTATTTTTTGTGATTTTGACACAAATATTTTGTCCTTGACCTTCAAAAAAAAAAAAAAATCATTCAATGAAAAAAAAATGTGAAGGGCCCTAGAAATTTATTAATTGATTATCGACTTTAGACCCCGGAAATCTCAGGACTGAGCCTATACATAAATCAACGATTTGAATTAAATCTCAAGTAAAATAGCATTAAAATCAAACATTCTCCACTCTCAAGCCTTCTCCCATACCATTATAGGTGTATCTCCTCCTCATCTCTAGCTTCTGGTGATATCTGAAGTACAGTGGCGGCGGAATTGGGCAACATTGATGAAAACGACGTCGATGGAGATGGCGGGCTTTCAAGTAGATCTTACGTTTCAAACCACATCTTTGAGAAGATGGGTGATCTTCCCTAGATCGTAACTAGTTTTTTTAACAAGTTTGTTATTTTTTTATTTTTTATTTTTATTTTTTTTTGCTTTTGTTGTATCATTTGTATGGCCTTTTGGAGTCTTATTTTGTATATTGTTATTGTTTTTAATATAAATGTTTTCCGCATTTTCAAAAAAAAAAATCAAACATCATAAAACTACATAATTTATTTTTTATATGAAAAAATAAAAATTGATGTGATTCAAATTCTGATAACTTCCATATAGGTCCAGTGTTAAAGTAGGCACTTGGATTTCACTATTCAAGTGATCTTGTTGCAAAGGGATCAATCACAAAGAAACATTCATATATCAATCAACACCCATACAAGGAAAAGTCATTTGATCCACATAGAAATCCTTTAAAAAAATTATGAAAAAAATAAAGTGTGGTTTGAGTCTATATGAAACAACATTATCATCATAATTATTTGGATTTTATGAAACTTTAAAATGTTAATAAAAAATTTATAATTTTTGTAAGTTTTCTCATGGAGAAATTGCATGTCAGTGTACACTTACGAAAATATTTATAAATTAATAAAAAAAAAATTTAAGTATTAAAGTGTGTAATGATAAACTTTTTCATTAATTAGTACAAAACCCACTAGTTCCCCTTTTCTTATCATGTAGCTTAAACTCATACATTAACAAAATCCTAAATATTTCAAACAAAATCGATTAGAAAAAATGGATAGATTTAGTTGTTTTTACGTGCATTTTTATTTTGGAAAAATAATTTACTTGGTAGAAACCACATTTTGCTAATTTTAAAACGTTGTTATAATTAGGGTTGTACAAAATATCACTCAATCCGTTAATATTACGCCGATCCGCACCATTCTATACCCGTTCTATTAGGGCCGGCCCTGAGTTATTAGGGGCCTAAGGTGAATTTTTCAAATTGGGCCCTTCATGTATCATTACCTTAAAAAAATTTTGTTTGGATAAAACAAAAAGGATAAAAATTTATTTCTATTGCATTACAATTTAACAAAATTTAGATAAAATTATATATATATATATATATATAATAGTTAAACTTCAATTAGTTAAATCGAATCTTTATTTTTAGCTTATCAATGCTATAAGAACTAAAATTAATTGGGAGTAAGGATGAGAATTTTCGACACAACTCAAGCAATATATAAAATTAGTAAGTTAAGGTTGACTATTTTCAACATGAATCTAAGTATGACACGACTCAATAATATGAATTATTAGTTATATATTTTAATGTTCACTAAGGGATGCGATGACATTTTTTTAATCTTTTATTTAACTCCATCTAACCAAATAAAAAAGTATATAAAATAATAATTAAGGCTAATATCTTTTTTTCATTTAAGATATGTATTTTTTTGTTACCTATTTTAGAGTCAATCTAATAAAAAATATATAGTAATAAGGTACAATTTTTTTAATTAGAAAAATGCAATTGAATTAAAATCAATCATTCTATAAATAATTTCATTTAGTAGAAATAAATTTTATAAAATTCAACTTATGGGAAAAAATTTAATCTCTTCATACACTTGGTAAGTTATTTTTAACTAAAAGTAAAAGTTTTCATATTAAATATCAATCGGACACGAATCAGAATAACACCATACAACAGCATGAAAATAAATGAATTGAACTAATATTAAAGTAATTATGAAATAACATGATATGATACACTCTCCTAATTAGGGGCCCTAAATTTTGTTAAAAATTGGGGGCCCGAGGCAACCGCCTTAGTGGCCTTACCTCAGGGCCGGCGCTGCGTTCTATCTGTTAATCACAGATTAAATTTTAAAATATATAGTATGTTTTTAAAATTGCTCTGCTCCATTATAGTTAATACAAATATATTTTTTAACTTCTAATGAAATATCAAAGTAAGAATGAGTGTAACAGGGATTTAAAATGTGAAATTTGATACAAATTAATAGTTATATATGAAAAATATTATGTAAAATTTATTTGTATTATATATATATAAATATTATACAAATTAGTATTATATATTATACAAATACTTAATAATTAGTTAAGAATATTTTTCAATCTGTCAATCTATCCAACCTCGATTTGGTCAATCCACCATTTAATTTATAATTGTACTCACAAACCATCCAAACTGCACAAGACACAACCCTCATTATAATAGCATGTGGTGATCAGTGGTATGCTTCATCATTGCTTTTGGGGTAAATTATATTTTGCCCCAATTTTTTTTATTTTTTATTTTTTATACCCAGAACACTTCCAAGGCAGGATCCTTAGAATCCACTCTTACAAACCAAATTGGGAGAAGCTAACCGATTCACCTAAATCGTCGGACTTCCACTTGAGTAGTAAGGGATGTTGGACAATCTTCACTATATTTAAATAAATTAAATTCTGTTGTGTACTAAACAACAATCAGAATATAAAGAAATAAAAAAAAATGAGAGAATTTTGTTTGATTACAAAAATCAAACTTGAAATAAAGAAAAAATAAATAAAAACAGATTTTATTTTGTTACAAAAACAAAATTAAAATCTGATTAAATAAACAAATAAAACAAAATAATAAATTAAACAACTTACTTGATTAATTTCTTTGAATAATTATCTAATCAAGTCCAATGTTTGACACTGTGTCCTTAAGACAGATTCGTCCTCTCCACGGTGCTTTCAGAATTTGGACGTCTATCTCACAGGATAAAATGATCTACTACAAACAATAACAGCACTACAAATTGTTTGCCTAACGAACACACTAAGTGTTTGTACTCTCTCTGACAAGAAAATAATGCAGCAACATGAAGAGAATGTTTTCAGAATTATGAAGGACGAAAATTAGAGTTACAAAATCCAAATGAGGGATGTCCTATTTATAGATGTAAAGGTGGCTCTTGGTTTTGAATTGAACAGGTATGATACCTGTTGGCTTTGAATTCAAACAGATTTGAATCTGTTGGGTTTAAATTTAAACAGATACAAAAACGGGAAGGGCCCTGTTTGGGTGTGCAATAATACCAAACTAGTTTATTTCTTTTAAAAACGGGAAGGGCCCTGTTTGGAGTACAGTAAATCAAAACCAGTTTAATTTGAATTCTGATTTTATTTTACCAAAAATAAAATTAAATTCAAATGTTTTTGGCCCAAAAAGATTAGTATTGGGCCGAACAAGCCCAACCCAACCTCACACCCGCGCCCAAGCCCAGCCCGCCCGGACGGACGGAGGCGGCGCGCGCGTGTGTGGTGATTTTTTGGGTCCAATGGGTCTAGCCCATTTTGCCCATAACCTCTCCCTCTAAAACACTTGGGTACCCCTTGGGGCACACCCCAAGTACCAAACCCATGCCTTATAAACCCATTCAAAACTTCCCACCAAATCAATGTGAGATAAGCCTTATTCAAACCTTTAAGGATTTTCCACCAAAACTCCATTTCCATAGAGCACGCTTTGGTTTCAATTACCCATTCACTCGGTAATGGTTTTGAGCAACCAAATATACCACGTGAATCATAACGCGGCATAGAACGCGTTACCACTTTGACCCGTGTAAATCGATGCACGAGGCCCACCTAAATATTAGACCAAACTTAGGATAAAATTCTGGTTTTACCCAGAATTTATAACCATTTCCAACAATCCCTCACATGAATGGAATTTGATGACAACAAAAATGCAACAATATGCAGACTATATCGAAAGAGTATAAGTCGAAAATATCTTGCATCAGGATAGGTAGTTTTCGGCCTTGAACCTTCCCTAGTGATAACCTATCGGAATTACTGGCTAACCAATGGACGCGATGCCTTGAAATTGTTCAGCCGTTTGTGTAAGCCAAGACAATAGATTTCACACAAAATATCTTCTAACATATCGTGTTCTCACTGTTGTGTTCATTTTGGCCTTGAACGCTCCTGTTTCATAAGTGTTTTCTAGAGAATGTAGCCTCTTTTATTCTCATTGAACCGGGCCCCAGTTCGACACTCATATAGGTGATTCTTATTGTGAGTATCTCCTTATACTCGTCTTGATTTTATACCTTAATCAAGATAAGTACTCATTAAAAGCGAAGCTTATCCTTATGCCCCTGCAGACAACATATGTTGCAGATATCACTCTCACCATAGGAATGGGTAAGGAATTGGAATCCCTGGTGATTTCTGGCGAGCCATACATAACTTAGTTGTCCCTTTGAACTTAGTTCTGGGATCTCCAATCATATAAGTAGGGTTACCATTATGACGACTCTTATGTTAATAGGCTTTAATCCCATCCCTTCGATGAACTATACACTAGCTCTTTTGTCAAACCTTTTGTTAATTGGATCCGCAATTTCTTTTTAGATTTTATAATAATCTATTGAGATTATTCCGTTTGACAACAATTGCCTTATGGTATTATGTCGACGACGAATATGTCGTGACTTACCGTTATACATATGATTCTGTGCCCTACCTATTGCAAATTGACTATCACAATGAATGCAAATAGCTGGCACAGGTTTTGGCTACATTGGAATGTCTTCTAAGAAGTGACGAAGCCATTCTGCTTCTTCTCCTGCTTTGCCTAAAGCAATGAACTCGGATTCCATTGTGGATCGTGCGATGCATGTTTGTTTCGTGGATTTCCAAGAAACAGCAGCACCTCCCAGAGTAAAGACATATCCACTTGTGGATTTTGAATCTTTAGTATCCGATATCCAATTTGCATCACAATAACCTTCAAGTACTGCTGGATATCGAGTAAAGTTCAAACCATGATCACGGGTGAATCTTAGATATCTAAGAACCCGAATAATCGCTTTCCAATGGTCTTCTCCGGGGTTACTAGTGTACCTACTCAATTTACTGATAGCATAAGCTATATCAGGACAAGTACAATTCATTAGGTACATTTAGGCTTCCAATGATTTGGGAGTATTTTTAACTGAGACACTGCATCACCTTTATTTTTGATAAATAAAGACTGATGTCTACAGGTGTTCTAGCTAAATTCAAATCATCCTTGATAAATTTATCAAGAATTTTCTCAATATAATGAGATTGAGATAATGCATATCCGTCAGATGTTTTAGTAATTTTCATTCCTAATATAACATCTGCGACCCATATCTTTCATATCAAATCTTTTATTAAGCATTTGCTTAGTTATTTGATCATGTTTTGACTGCTTCCAATGATAAGCATGTCATCCACATAAAGACAAACTATGACATATCCTTGGTCAGTGTTTTTAACATAGACGCATTTGTCACATTCGTTTATCTTAAACCCATTAGTAAGCATTGCATGATCAAATTTTTCATGCCATTGCTTAGGTGCTTGTTTTAATCCATAAAGGGATTTTTACAAGTCACAAACTTTCCTTTCTTGCCCGACACTACAAACCCTTCGGGTTGCTCCATATAGATCTCTTCATTTAGATCACCGTTTAAGAAAGCTGTTTTAACATCCATTTGATGTATTTCTAAATTAAACAACGCTGCTATAGAAATAAGCATGCGAATGGATGTTATTCTTGTCACAGGAATATGTGTCAAAATAGTCCAGACCTTCCTTTTGTCTGTAACCTTTAACTACAAGTCTTGCTTATACTTGTCAATTGAACCATCTGCTTTCATTTTTCTCTTGAATATCCATTTATATCCAAGAGGTTTAGAACCTGGTGGAAGATCCACCAATTCCCAAGTATGATTTTACATAATGGATTCAATTTCATTATTAACAGCCTTTTTCCACAAAGGTGCTTCAGGACCTGTCATTGCTGCCTTAAAGCTTTGAGGTTCAATTTCTAACAGGTATGTCGGAAAATCTGGACCAAAGGATTTTGATGTTCTCACTCTCTTACTTCTTCTTGGTTCATCATCAGTTAAATCTTGTTGGTCGAGACCATTACTAGTCTCTTGTGTTTGATTGTCATTAGTCTCTTGACTTTGTGTACAATCATAAGTTCTTTTCTGTTAACTTAATTCCTGTCCTTTCTTGTAAGGAAAGACATGTTCAAAAAACACATCATTCCTTGACTCTATAATAGTGTTCACATTTATATCAGGTATTTCTGATTTATAAGTCAGAAACCGATATGCACTACTATTCTGAGCATAACCAATAAACATACAATCTACTGTTTTTGGTCCAATCTTAGTCTTTTAGGAACAGGAACTTCAACTTTTGCCAAACACCCCCACACTTTTAAGTATTTGTAGGAAGGTGGTCGACCTTTCCACAATTCATAAGGAGTGCTGTTGGTTTTCTTGTGGGGTATTCTATTAAGAACATAATTAGCAGACAATATTGCTTCCCCCACAAGTTCTGTGGTAAACCTGAACTTAGTAACATGGCATTCATCATTTCTTTTAGGGTTCTATTCTTCCTTTCAGCAATTCCATTTTGCTGTGGAGAATAAGGGGCTGTAGTTTGGTGAATAATGCATGTTGTGCACAAAATTCATTTAATGGTGCATCATATTCACCACCCCTATCACTTTAATATAAATCAAAATATAACATCCATCACTTGTTGTCTATGATGTGCTTGATTCATAAATTTAAAATCATGATTCATAAATTTCAAATGAAAAACCAAAATAATTATGATTACACAAATCAGAATTAATGTTTGACAAAATTATATCCATAAAAATTTTGCCTAAAAAACAAACAAGTCAAACAATCCATTTTATTGTAAGACATACAATAAATAATTGTGACAAAAGAAAATTACATTATCTCATCTAATTCAAGAGATACATCCATATTAAAATAATGTTTTATGGTTTAACAAATTCTACTACGCAAGTAAAATAATAATTAATGACATCTCATGTCACAAATTTAAAACTAACTAAAATTAAAAGATTTCTTAAATTTCCTTCCAATTAAATGGAACGATATAACTGCATACATCTCCATGTTTAAAATCCTCTGGTGTTTAAACACCCATTCAAAATTGATTAGAAATATTCAAATTAATCTGCTTATGTCCAAAGTCAATAAAATTTATCATTCCAACTCACATGACATTATTTTTAAAGAAATAACTTGAGTTGATATCAATACATGCATATCAAACGCATCAACTAAAAAATAATGAATTAGCAAAATAAATTAATCATGCATAATCCCAACTTTCATCATGAAATAAAAACTCATAAATAAAATTCAATGCGTTTTAATTTTAAACTTTAAAACATACTTCATTTAATCAGTTTGATTTGTACATAAATAAACTAATTAAATATGCATTCAAATGTTCTTGTGAATATATATATTTTTTCGACTCATGTGCAGAAACTATTCACGACTACGGATCCATACACAGAAAATAAAGAATGATTCAGAAAATCAATAAGAAAATAATCTTGCTACAGAGGTTTCTTCATAATAAAACTGAAATTTAGTTTGTAAAACTAATATATAACTCCAGAATTAAATACTTCCATGTATACTCATAATGAATTATGAAAAAGTCAAAAGAATTAACACATTTTCACAAAGGGTTCAAAAATTAAGTGATCTCCCAAATGAAACCATAAGTCACGTACAATATTTACAGATTGTAACCGAAACACAAAATTACATGATTGATTAACAAAATTAATTTTCTAATTATTAAAACCAGAAAATAAATTATAACACATAATAATTTTATTTTTCTTGTTACTACAACAAGAATATAATATAATTTTATTTTCCTTATTACTAAAACTAGAAAATAAAATACCACAAAAAATATCTGATTACAAAAATCAGAAAATCACAAAATAATTTTCTAGTTACTAAAATCAGAAAATAAATTCTAGTTACTAAAACCAGAAAATAAATGATAACAACAAAATAATTTTATTTTCCTTGTTACTAAAACTAGAAAAATAAAATACCAAAATAATTTTCTGTAACACCAAATAATATTCTGCGATTGTTAATGACACCAGTATATTACTACTAGTTGTCAAAGAAAAGAGACAGTATATTACTACTATTTGTCAAATAGCATAAACCACTATTTATTTTTCTAACCAGAATATTACTTTGGAAGCACAGAAAATTAAATACAATGAAGATACCAAAAATAGTCTGTCTTAAGATTGTTGGACAATCTTCACTGTATTTAAATAAATTAAATTCTGTTGTGTATTAAACAACAATCAGAATATAAAGAAATAAAAGAAATGAGAGAATTTTGTTTGATTACAAAAATCAAACTTGAAATAAAGAAAAAATAAATAAAAACAGATTTTATTTTGTTACAAAAACAAAATTAAAATCTGATTAAATAAACAAATAAAATAATAAAAATTAAACAACTTACTTGATTAATTTCTTTGAATAATTATCTGATCAAGTCCAGTGTTTGACACTGTGTCCTTAACACAGATTCATCCTCTCCACGGTGCTTTCAGAATTTGGACGTTATCTCCCAGGATAAAATGATCTACTACAAACAATAGCAGCACTACAAATTGTTTGCCTAACGAACACACTAAGTGTTTATACTCTCTCTGACAAGAAAATAATGCAGCAACATGAAGAGAATGTTTTCAGAATTATGAAAGACGAAAATTAGAGTTACAAAATCCAAACGAGGGCTGTCCTATTTATAGATGTAAAGGTGGCTCTTGGTTTTGAATTGAACATGTATGATACCTGTTGGCTTTGAATTCAAACAGATTTGAATCTTTGGGTTTAATATATTTTTTTTTTTTTTTTTTTTTTGTAGGGCCCTGTTTGGGTGTGCAATAATACCAAACTAGTTTATTTCTGTTTGAAAACGGGAAGGGTCCTGTTTGGATGTACAGTAAATCCAAACAGTTTAATTTGAATTCTAGATTTTATTTTACCAAAAATAAAATTAAATTCAAATGTTTTTGGCCCAAAAAGATTAGTATTGGGCCGAACAAGCCTAACCCAACCGGACGGACGGACGGCGGCGGCGCGCGCATGTGGTGATTTTTTGGGTCCAATGAGTCTAGCCCATTTTGCCCATAACCTCTCCCTCTAAAACACTTGGGTACCTCTTGGGGCACACCCCAAGTACCAAACCCATGCCTTATAAACCCATTCAAAACTTCCCACCAAATCAATGTGGGACAAGCCTTATTCAAACCTTTAAGGATTTTCCACCAAAATTCCATTTCCATGGAGCACACTTTGGCTTCAATTTCCCATTCACTCGGTAATGGTTTTGAGCAACCAAATATACCACGTGAATCATAACGCGGCATAGAACACGTTACCACTTTGACCCGTGTAAATCGATGCACGGGACCCACCTAAATATTAGACCAAACTTAAGATAAAATTCTGATTTTACCTAGAATTCTGATCAATAAGGTGAAGAGCATACTTCCTTACTAACTAGGATGACACCTTAGCTAATTTTTTACATTAGCCATTAAAATTTATTTTTTTCACTTTGACTATTCATATTTTAATTTTTTTCTCACTTTATTCTTAAAGTTAATTTTTATTAAAAATTAGACAGAAAATAACACATTGACAGTCAAGTGATATAAAAATATTTTATTACATATGACTCACAACTCTAATATAAATTTAAATTTTAATATAATACATATTTTTTATATTATGTGACATTTATTGTGATATTTTTTGTCTAATTTTAAATAGAAGTTAATTTTAAAAATAAAGTGAAAAAAAAATTAAAATATAAAAAGTCAAAATAAAAATAAATAAATAAATTTTAAAACCCAAAATAAAAGAATCAATCAAAGTATAGGGACTGTTTGTTACAGTTTTTAGGTAGTGATTATAACTTATTTTGATTTGAAAGTCTGTGTCAGACTATTTAATACAGCTTTTACTTATACTTTATTAGACAAAAATAACTTAAATAAACTGAAAAAAATTAATTATTTAAAAATTGAGATAAAAATAATTTTAATTTTTACTTTCTAATTATCAATTTTTCACTTAAAAAAAACTCCACCAAAGAGATCATAATTTACCCATTCTTTTTAGCATAATGTGCTGCACGTTCTACATAAAAATAAATAAATAAACAGAGGAAGCGTAATTAGTCACGCTTTCCACATTCTATGAAACATACCAAAAATCACAAACTTTACTCGTTGGAGAGTGTTCGTGCCCACATGCTAAAATCCTCCTATTGATGAATTTACTATACCACCCCTCATAAACATCTTCTATTTCATTCTCTAAATTTTCAAATTTGTATAAAAAAATGATTATATAATAATATTTTGAGAAAATGTAAATTAATGAAAAAAGTGATGGTAATTATAAAAACAATCCCGTTACGTAGCTCAAAATTAGCGTGGCTCGACTGGCCCGAAAATCAAAACGACGTCATTTTGAAATTTTTTTTTTTCCCCTTTATCTGTTCTGATTTGTGTCTTCTCTTCTTCAACAAAGAAGAAAAAGAAAAAAATAAGAAAGAAGAGGAAAGAGAGAAGAGAAAGAGGAAAGAGACAATCAAAACCAAATCATCATCATCATCATCATCAACACCAGATCTATACAACCAAATCATCGTCACCATCATCATCATTATCAACACTAGATCTATATATATATATATGAGAGAGATCTATACATCATCATCATCAATGGCAGACCTAGGACTGGGCATAAGTGGCTACAGCCCAGCCCAAAATTTTAAAAATCTGTAGAAATTTTTTTCCCAGCCTAGCCTAGCCTAGCCTCCCAACCTCTACCAACCTAGTCCCGTAAGGGCTAATAGTTTTTTTGTTTGTTTTTTAGATAGGCAGTCCAGTAGCTGCGCAATACTTACCTAAAAAAATAGATAAGTAGCCCAATAGGTTTGTATTTGTTTAAAGAACAAAACTTCCAAAACAATCCTCACATCTTCCAATAGATAAGCAGTTCTCTCCATCGTCTCCAGCAGCCTATAGCAGCTCCACTTTCCTAACATTTTTGGTAAGTGTAATTGACCAATTATTTTATTTCGTTGGTTGAGAATAGATTTGATTAACAATGGTTTTGAAATTTTATCTTTATGCAACAAATATTATATTACTCTTAGTTTTTTTATGATGCTACCTTGTTCAATATTCTATATTGCTTTTAATTTTTGAACATTGAAAGAGTTTTTTTGGACATATATAAAAATAATGAAAGCGCAAATAAAAATTATTGAGGATATATATAAAAACCATAATATTTAAAATTATATGCTCTAGTTTAACATTAAACAGGGCTAATTTTTTTTTTAAAAAAAAATTTAGGTTATAAATAATGGAACCTCTACACTCAAAAAAGGTAAAACCCTTTTCTCATTCTATCAATCAAAACAGAAGTCTAGTAGTACAACATCCAATGTTGTTGAAACCTCATTTTCTGATGTGTAAACCGCCTTCCATGCCTCAAGCAAATAAACCAAGCAAATTTGATTCAATTGTTATTGAACGGGATCCTGGTTTACGCTTGCAAATTTGTGAATATCTATTTAATCAACAAGATGAGGTTAGACGAGTTTATGTGAACTTGGGACCTTATCAACCTAAACTTGAGTATCCTAGGTCCTCATTTGGAAAGCAGAATCGTCGATTTCAATATACTTGGTTTAAACAATTTTCTTGGTTGGAATATTTTTCTTCAAAAGATAAAGCATATTGTTTTTCATGCTTTTTGAAAATTGATCTAGATTCTGTAATCGATGAATTCGAATATTTAAAGACTCACCAAGCACAACCTAGTTAGATTGTTTCTAATAAATAAAATCTAGATTATATTATTAAATTCTCTTTTTTCTTATGTACTTATACTTAAAATATATTGTATAATTTTACCTTAATATTAGCCCACTCCATCGATGAATCCTGGGTCTGCCCTTGATTATCATCAACATCAAAAATAGCCAAATCATCATCATCATCAACACCAGATCGTCATCTATACACATACATATCTATATATATGAATGAGAGACATCTATACATCATTGTCATCAACATCAACACTAGATTATCATCATCATCATCAACATCAAAAATGAGAGAAGAACAGAGAAAGTTGCTCACTGTCGCAAGGTCACCGTCACCGTCGCAAAACCCTCGCCATCACCAGTGATGGCGCCGGTGGGTGGAGCTCTCTCTCTCTCTCTCTCTCTCTCTCTCCATCTGTTTCAGATATAAATGAGAGAAAAAAAAAAACTGCTCAAAACGACGTCGTTTTGGGCAGTCGGGTCATTCAAGCCCAGAGATTTTTGAGTTACGAATCATTTTTCTTATAATATGAAAGTGCAAGTGAAGCCTATCCTCTAATACAAATGAAGTCATATTTGTGTACTTGCATCAAAATTCATACCAACTTGCACTTTCATTTTTATTTTTATTTTTTTCAATAATTCATTATTATTTTTTTTATATATTTTAAAAGTAGTTTTAGAATATCATGGAATATTATTTAAGTAATATTTTTACCAATGACATAGGAAAAAAGTTTATGAGTAAGACAATACTAATTTACAATGGTTAAGTATTTACGAGAGGAAGATGCTTAGGATCTCTATAATATTATTTTTAAATTTATTTTCAATAGTATGAACAATTGCATGTCAATTATTATTATGTTTAAGAATTAGCCAAGTAATTCTCAATCTCTTACCAAATTAGTGCAAGTAAATTTAAGGGTAAATTATATAATTAGTCTTTATAATTTAAGTAAAATATCATTTTAGTCTGTATGATTTGAATTTGAATAATTTAAATCCTATATTTTCAATTTTGTTATAATGTGATCACTCTACCATATGTCGTAAACAAAAAAAGACCATGTGCAAAACTTGTGGAACCAAAGTGAAATTCAAAAAAGATTATAGAGACCTAGTTTTGAATTACACTTTGATCCATCCACATTGTTGTTTTTTCTTTACAATATTAACAGCGAATAAATTAGTGACCACAAAATTAAAAATATAATACTCAAATTGTTTAAATTAAAATTATGATAACCAAAATGAAATTTTGTTCAAATTAAAAAACCAACACTATAATTTACCCTTTAAAATGTATATTTTCGGATGTCAAACATTATTATTATTACTACTACTACTATTTTTTTTTTTTAGAAGTGGAAACATTCCATTCAAAATGGAAAAAAATTATTTATACATAAAATTAATATAAACAACTTTATAAAAATGATATTACCCTTCTACAAGTGTTTTGTATTAAAACCAAAAATTCACACTTGAACAGTCACATTATTTTGTATACAAATTTTATATAATAAAAATGTTTGAGAACTTTAAAATAGGTGTTCTGATGGAGCTTTAATTGTGTGGGCCTTACAGTGATGGTGATGTTTATGCTTGTGTTTTTTTTTTGTTTTTTTTTTCCATATCATTAGAGCTGAGTTTAGAGTCCTAGCTCTAGAGCTCTGAAGAGTGATGATATAGAACTCTAATAGTAGAGTTCTAAAGAAAACTCTAGTTATGTGACAAGGTAAAAAACAATTAGTACAAAATATCATATCACAGTGAGACCGATCACAATTAAAACTCTCTAAAACTCACTTTTTAAAACTCTCAATCATTTTTGATAATTTATATATAGACCAGGAGTAGGCGCAGGTTGGTTACGGCCACGAAACCTCCAATCCACCATCTGTTCGCCAGATTGACGAATTGGAGAAAATCAATCCGCATTCATTCGCCAATTCAGCGGATGTGGATTGAGCGGATTGACAGATGGATGCGAATAGGTTTGGCGGTTTAAAAATTTATAAATTTTCAACATAATTCAACTTATGCACTTCTTAAAAAAAAAAAAAAAGTATTATAGTCAATGACTTAAAAAAATATTACGATTACTGCATGCCTCATCCAAAGAAAGAAAGTTTGAAACTTTAGAATATTACAATTACTGCATGTCTCATCCACATATTACAATCACAGCATGTATCATCCACATAAAGTGTTACAATTTGTGATTTTTAAAATATAAAACCAATTCAAACCACCAAAACTATGAACAAAGCAGTAAGGCACCGTTTGTTTTCAGAGGTAGAATGGAGGGGATTGATAGTGAGGGGATTAAGTAAAATTGTGTTTGTTTTGATGATAGTTGTTTGTGTAGGAATTGTTAAATTATTTTTATATAAAAATAAAAAACAAATAAAAAATTACAAAAAAATTAAACATTAATGTTTTAAAAAAAAATGCCCAACATGTAAAAAAATTTTAAAAATAAAAATAAAATAAAAAATTTATAGAAAAAAATAAAACAAATAAAATAATGATTTTTACTTTACAAAAAATATAAAAAATTAAACATTAATGTTAAAAAAATGCTCGACATTTAAAAAATAAAATAAAAATAAATAAAATAAAAATAAAAAATTTCTAGTCCGCCGAACTATTTTTCTAATACCAAGTCCTGGAGGCCCATCCAAATTCCCTTAGGGAGGCCCATCCTAATCCGGAGCTCACTATTAATCCCCTCCCTATCTCTCAAAATAAACACAATATTAGTAGGTTCCATCTCACTATCAATCCCGATCCCCCCTCTAACTCTCCAAACAAACGGGGCCTAATAGAGATTGTATGCCTCTATATTGTTATATTTATATTTGTTTTTGAAAACAAAAACCAATCAGCATATATCATATTTTTTATTTATTATTTTTAGAGTTAGATTTAAAAAACAAAAAATATAGATAAATAATACATTTATTTTTTTCAATTCAAAAAATATATTCAAATTGAAAACTCTTTTTCAATAGAATATATTAAACATAATATTTAAACTATTTGTCAATTGAAAATACAATCAGAATATCTAAATAAATTGAAAATACAAAATCTTATAAATTACTAAAGGTGCTCGCAGTTTGGCGGTTCAGTTACGGTCAAAGAAATCTCAAATTCGTCATCCGTCTAAAACTAGACAGATTAAAAAAAATCAATCCGCAACCACCCACTCGTTATTACGCATTCACCTAAAATACGACGAATCAATTTGATTTGATCAATTTAAACAAGTCAATATATCTACTGATTACTCCTAATATAAACGGTCTACATTAGAGCGAGGGCCATTTTCGTCCTCAAAAATGCTTCATATTGTTTTGGACGGCCGTGAGGGGCCATGTCTACACACGGTCTTACTACGACAATTTTTTTTTTTTTAAATCTCACAACAAAAAAAATATTAGACGAGTCTCATGATTCATGAGTCACCTCCACCATCTCTCTATCCATCTGTCTTTTTCATTTCTCTCTACGCGTCGTGTCGTATCTCCCTGTCTCACCCTATTAATAGCTTCCCTCCCCCCTCCTCCAAAGCCCCCCTCCATTTCCATTCATATCCAACTCTTTTACTTGAGCTCCTCTCTCTCTCTCTCTCTCTCTCTCAATTCAGTTCGCAGTTCTTCTTCTTCGTCTTCATCCATGGATTCTTGCAGCAAATCGATCAGAGACTCCACTTCTCCCTTCGATTGCATCCTCTTCGGTACCTCTCTCTCTCTCTCTCTCTGTATTCACATACATAATGGATATTACAGTCCATATATAACTCTTGTTAACTTCTAATCGTCCTGATTTCTGACTTGTTTTTCTGGCAGATTTGGATGACACTCTGTATCCTTCCAAGGCGGGGCTTGGCCAAGCCACTAAGCGAAACATCGAAGGTTTGAGTTCTGATTTCAAAATTTTCACCAAAAAAAAAAAAATCAACTCTATGAGATATTTAATTAGGAATTCGAAATCTTTCTATTGTGATATGCAGATTTTCTCGTCGAAAAATGTGGATTCCCTGAGACGCAAGCTTCGACTCTCCGCGTTGAGCTCTTCAAAACTTACGGAAGCACTCTCGCCGGTTTGCGAGTAAGCTAAATGACTAAATTGAAAGTCTTCATTTCGTTAATTTCTTCAAATTAGTACTAATTTGTGTTCGATTTTGCTTTTTCTTTGCAGGCATTGGGCTATGACATCGACGCTGACGACTATCACAGGTTAGAATTAAGCAGTTTCACAAACTTTGAATCGATTGATTTTCATTCAATGAAGTTCAGATTTCCAAAATTTTGACCAATTCAACTAAAAATCTATTTCTTAAACAGTTTCGTGCACGGAAGGTTGCCGTACGATTCGATCAAACTAGACGCTCCACTACGAAACCTTTTGCGCAGCATCAATCAAAGAAAAATCGTAAGTTCTATACGTTATACATACATTTTCATATGTGTGTGTGTATTGATTATATGTTGCATTTACAGGTTTTTACCAATTCGGATAGAAATCATGCGATGAAGGCACTGGATCGACTTGGAATCAGAGACTGCTTCGAGCAGATCATTTGCTTCGAGACTCTGAATCCAAACCTCTCGAAATCGACTCGCCTTGATGAGTTTCCCGTAGTTCTGAAACCCTCATTGGACGCCATTAAAACCGCCATCGACGTCGCAGAGGTCGATCCTCGTCGTACGGTACGCCGCGAAGCACATGCTGTTTCTTTGTAATTGTTGCCATAACTGTGTGTTGTTGATGATCTTTGATCAACGGTTGTGATTGAATGACGTGTTTTGGTTTTGTTCCTTTTCAGCTGTTTCTTGATGATAGCGTCCGGAATGTTGCCGCTGGGAAAGCCTTGGGTCTCCGGACTGTTCTGGTAACTTTTCTTCCCAATTAGGCCAAGTTTGGCATTTTTTCAAAAATTTAAAAAGTCAAAAAGTCACTATCCTATTTAAGTCACATCATCTTATTTAAATCACATCACTTCTCTAATACATCACTTCAAACCCAACCCAAATCCAACTCATATTTCATAAAAAGTCAAAAAAATACACTTATTTAGTCTTCCCAAACTTGGCCTTAATTTAAACTCTCCAACCAAAAAATAAATATAATTTATTTCCAGTGTACCACACCTAGTATTTGTTTGCAAAATTTTGCTTGTTCCATTTTTTTCAAATTTTTTTTTACTTTTTTGTTTTTTGTTTTTCATTTTTTTTTTTGTTTTTACTAAATCTTTTTAATATTTTAAGTAATTTTTTTACTTTTTATACATACCTAACATAAATATACTTAAAAAATAAAAAAATATATGAAAAAAACCTTTTAAAATTCACTAAATACCAAAGATATAAAAAAATACGAGAATTCAGTATATTTTTTATATTTTTATATATTTATTAGTTTTTTAAAATATTTTTTACAAATTTTTTACTTTTTAGATACATCTAAAAAGTAAAAAAAATGTTTAAAATTTTAAAAATATTCACTAAAACAAAAAAAATACAAAAATCAAAAAACTCAATTTTCAAAAAACTTAAACCAAGCATACTGATTAAATACTCTCCAACTATCTTATCCGGTTATTTAGATAATTTTGATCAAATAAAAATTATAAAGGCTCCGTTTGAAAAGTTAGTTACAACTAATTTAATTTATTAAAAGATAAAATAGATTAAAAAATTAATAGATAAAATATTATATTTAAATTATAATCATTTTTTTCTATAAAATTATTAAAAAGTCAAAAAAAAAAAATCAAACAAAACTTTTTTAATCAAATCAAAACAATCAAAAAATTAAATTAAAAAAAGCTCTTCTCGAACGAAGGAATAGTTAACATGTTTTATTTGTAAATTTTTTTATTAAGCTACTAATTTAAAACTCATGTCTCTATGACTACTTTCGGCATTTAGTTAAAAAATATTATATAGATAATTTTTTTTACAAATTAATGAGACCGCTATGAAATGGTAAAATTATCAGATTTGATTGTATTTGACCCCACTCTATTTGAATAGAAAAGGTTTGGGAGATTGTTGATAGGGGAGGTCAAGCATAAAGATAGGGGCATAGCTTCTCTCCAGTCCAAATCTAGATTGGACGGTACTGTTCGGCCTTTGGGGGCTCACTACGGATTGTGTTTTGATAATCTAAACCGTTCAATATGTAGAACTCGTCGAGTACTATAGCCTGCAAAAAATCACGTTGATCGGATACCAATAGCTATATGATCAAATCAGTTTTTGTAAGCCGTTTATTTTTCACCGTCCATTTTTTTCATAAAAAACTGATTTGATCATATAGCTATCGATATCCGATCAACGTGATTTTTTACAGGTATATAGTACTCGACGAGTTCTACACATTAAACGGTTTAGATTATCGAAACACGACCCGTAGTGGGCCCCCAAGGGCTGGACAGCACTGTCCAGTCCAGATTTGGACTGGAGAGAAGCTGTTGCCTAAAGATAGATACGTCGAAACTATTATTGAAGTAAAATATAAGTTATAGTGAGAAGATTTATGTACCAAATTTGTTATCGCCCAAATCGTTTTAATTTGTGCTAACCAAATGATCCGATTCACTCTCCTTTATAACGGTCGTCATCTTGTCATTTGAACAATCGGCATGAACAAATTTGAGTAATTTGGGTGATACCAAATTTGATAAATATAGCATTGTTGAAAGTTATATTTAATTAAAGTTAAAATTGAGAGTTCCTGTGCAGAATTTGAAAAAATTCACCTCATTTCAAATTTGATATAAACTGATTTTAATAATATGCAAAGTAATAAATCATTTCAAAAACTAAAAAATTGGTCTACAAACTACACATGTAAACCTGTGAGTTGTCAATAGATGATATGCACGAATCCCATCTACTCAAACTCTTTTTCATTTTTTGAACTCAAGAAATTTTTATTTTTATACTTAGGGGTCTTTTGGGAAGAAAGTAAAAAGTCAGTTTTAAATTTTTTACCTATTTTGGATCACATCATCTCTTACATTTTTTACTCACAAAAAGACAGAATAGACTAAAAAAGTCAAAAAGTCGCTTTTTATCAAATTCTCAAAACACTCCTTAGGCCTTGTTTGGGAACAAATTATTTTAGTAATTTTTTACGAAAAGATATGTAGAAAACTAAAGAAAGTGATATGACAATTTATAATGACTTTTAATTTTTTAATTAAAATATTAACTTCCTAACAGGCCTTAATAAATTTTTAGTGTTACGCTTATATTTCAATATTTTTAGTTCAAAATATATATATATATATATATATATATATTTATACGTAATGTGCTTTTAATCATAAAATTCTATTTATAGAAATTTCATCACAAGTCATGATAATACTACACTCTTGATTATATTTGTGCTCATATGTTTTGGTTTGTTTGTGGTATAGGTTGGAAAATCAGGGAAGATCAAAGAAGCCGATTATGCATTAGAGACTGTAAACAACTTGGCACAAGCAATTCCAGAAATATGGTTTGGCAAAGGAGACGGCAACGAAGGAAGGCTCAATCGAACCAAGAGCCAGTTGGATGCCATTCTTGCTACAGCACCTGTTGGGGCTTAAGCAAATTCAACCAGCTACGCACCTAAAAAAATTATTTAAAAAATTGTCAGAATTTGAATATATTATGAATTGGATGAAATCAGATTCATACAATTCAAATTTTAAACATTTTTTAAAATATTTTTTTTGATCAGTACGTAGTGTTACTGTAAAGTTGTATAAAATTATACATTTCATCTTATGTAAAGGTGTGATTGTATGTATGATTGTAATAATATGCACAGAATAATGTGTTTTAGATGTATTTATTTACGAATAAAAAAAACTTCAGAGTTTCGTGTCAATTCTTCTTACATTACAATAATGTTCTCTTTAGCCTAATGTAATGTTAAAAAAAGGCGTGTCAATTCTTCTCAGATTATAATAATGTTCTCAATAGCTTAATGTAATGTTAAAAAAAGGCTTGTCCACGTAGGTTTCTATTCTTCTTTATTGTGTCCTCCATCTGGGTACCAGATAAAGATATCACTAACGCGATCATATTTTCTAAGTGCTAGGGAATAAATAATGACTTGTGTCCATATCTTAAAGTTGTGATTTGTGAAGTTGATGGATGGTTATATCCCTTTCATACCTTTGGATTCTTGTTATAATTTAATTAATTAACTCATATTTTAAAGGTGAAAATAACAAATTAGTGATGCTTTTCAAAAATAATTATAGATTTATGATAAATTTTGCAAATTTTAATAATTTGGATAAATTACACTTACACATCTTGAGGTTTGAGTTTAATACATATCACCCCCTGACATTTGAGAAATTACACTAACCCCCTGTCATTGTAATTATTTAGACGGAATGAAAACATTGAATTTATGCATTCTCTCTTTTTTTGTTTTTTTTTACTTTTTTTTTTTCTCCTTTCCTTTATTTTTTTTTAATGTAATTTTCTCTATTCTTCTACTAGGAATTGTTACCTTTTGAATAAGTATGGGATTTGTGAAATGAGACTATTAACTACAGGGGTGGGAATATAATTTCTAAAACATCAAGGGATGAGTAGTAATTGGATCAAATCTCAAGGGGTGTCAATGTTTTTTGGGCTCTTTTGGGAAAGGAAGAAAAACGCTGGGTTGCGTTTTTGAGCAAAACGCTGGGTTGCGTTTTTGCTCATTTGGGAAGTGCCAAAAAGTAGGTTGAAAAATTACGTAATTACCCTCAATGTTTATATTTTGTAGGTTTGGGTAAAATGTAATTTTTTAAGTTGGATGAGGGTATTTTAGTCATTTTAGTGTAATGTGATACCATAAATAAATATTAATCTAAAAAAAAAAGGTAACTTTTTACCAACTTCTCAAATCACTCCCAAAAAGCTTGGTTAAAACCAAAAAAGTTGCTTTTTACCATCTTCCCAAAATACCACAAATCCTAATAATTATAATCATAATTTTTTTTATGAATATGTAATTCTTTTAAAAAGTAGGACTGACTTGTAATTTTTCCTATTTTAAACGCAAAACATCATTACCACATGTTTTGTGCTGCCGACTTTCGTTCAATCACATCATCAAGTATTGTATAATATTCTAATTAGACGTTCCATTTTGTTTATTTGTTTGCTTGTGGCAACCAGGAGGATAGGCTAAGCTTCAATCAAATCGAGGAGACTCAAATTGAATTTAGGGGTAGGGGTGAATTAGTCCGGATCCTTTGCCATGGTTCTTTGTTATGGTTCCTGTTGTATCCCAAAACGACGTTATTTTGAGGTAAAATTTATAGAAAAAAAAAAGGAAAAAAGAAAAAAAAAGAGAAGAAGAAGAAGACAAAAAGAGGAGATGAAACTTCTCCGACACACTCTTGGCAACTCACACCACCGCGACCCCTACTATTCGGCCACTCTCTAACCCCCACAGCACCACTGTCGCAAACTCACTCATCCTCCTCCTTCTTGTTCTTCTTTCTCTTCCGATTGAGGAGTGTTAGGTTTTTATTATTGGCAACCCCGTTTGATAAAACTCCTTTGAGTTGTAATTTTATTCGCATTTTTATTTTATTGAGGCTATGAGTTGTTAGAGGTGAATCCAACCCGAATCGTGCTTTGCAAAGAAGTTTGTGATGTCAATACTTTCAAGATTGTCACTTCGCTAATTATTACGGGGTTCGAGCTGACCGGTCAGCTCGCGGCCGAAGCAAAATGCAAAATTGCATTCAAAATTGCATGTCCGCCGTTGCTCGCTCGAGCCAAGGAATACTCGCTCAAGCTAAGGCTTTCTCGCTCGAGCCAAGAAGTTCTCGCTCGAGCGACGGATTGCGTCCACACAAAAACCTGAGAGAATTGATTGGTCGCTCGAGCCAAGGCACTAGTAGAAATCATGAAAACTAAGCTCTTTGCTCGAGCGAGCTTCAAAATTCGGATTTCTTAAAGAGTTGGTTTTCTTCCAAATCTAGGATTACTTTTGGTTTTCTATAAATACTTGGTTTTCTCCAAAAGATAAGGGTACTTTTTTCCAGATCTTCTTTTTGGATCTTAATGTTTATATCTGGAGATATTTTGTTAGATTTTCTTTTATGTTTTATTGAGTATTCAACTCATGGTTTAAAGAGAGTACATCAAAGGTTTTGTTTGTTATACACAAGAGAGAGAGAGTTGTTCTTCGGTGGATTCTAAAGAATTCGAGCCTGAAGCTTCGGTGGATTCTGGAGTGGCTCATCGTAAAGACAATTCAGAGGTGAAGAGGGGGTTGGAAAAGGCACATAGAGGTTGGTTCAATTAGGCGTGGATTCGCTAGGTAATTGAGAGTATACCTATGTAATTCCTTTAAATCTTCTTAGTGGATTGTTTTGTGGCTGTTGACCGTGGTTTTTTAATCACAATTGGAGGTGTCCAATTGTGGTTTTTCCACGTAAAATCGTTGTGTCGATTTGTCTTTGATTGTTTGATTGGGATTGTTATATTCTGCTTAAAATTGGTACATAATCACAAATCAACATCTAGGGTTTCTAGATTTTTCAAGGAGGTTGGTTGCTGTCACGACCCAAACCCGCTCCTGTAGGTTAGGCATCGCAACCAGCCAGTAATCCGTGGATTACCAAAGGCTTCTAAACAGATTAGCAAATAATAAGGGGCTGCGGAAGCAATAATACAAATATATAAGGTCCAATGAGCTGTGATAACGTACATGGAACAGAACATTTCAAAACTTATTTATATATACATAAACATGCCAGTCCAGATACACAATATTTACAAGATATTTACAAAATGTACTTCCCAAGACCTAACTTTACAGAGCATACACAAAGACTAGCATGAATACAAAAACAGCCATGGCATTAGGCTTCGTTCGGAACCTCCTCGGGAGCACAACAGTTTGGCTGACAAAACAAAATAAAAGTTCTGACCCTGGTCACCCGCCGGCTCACCTACTACATAATATAAACTGTGAGCGGAAGCCCAGTGAATATTAACAGAGTAAAGGGGTTTTATGAATGATGTCTAGCACAAGTTAGAATCCAGTATTTAAATCAGAACATATTCAGACTTCAAAACAGAAATAGACTTAGATGCACACTCATGTTCATATTCAGATTTTGCATAAGATTATACGTGGTACACCCATTAGCTATCAGATCAATTTGGTCCAGAGACCCACATGCATAGTTGGTACCAACGACCATAAAGGTCCATATCTTACGTGCAAGTAGCCATGGTATTGTTACCCCCAAGCAAGGGCCACATGCAGATTTGCCGCAGTATTGTTACTCCCGGGCGAGGGCCACGTGTAGATTGGCCGCGGTATTGTTACCCCCGGGCGAGGGCCACGTGAACTAGGGATGCCACAAATACTTTTCAGAAAATTGGACATTCATTCATAATTCGTAAGATAGCATTTCAGAAAACAGATCATACCATACCAGTCAGAAAATACTTAAGTTAAACATAACTTTACAGAGTTATTACTCACAGTGGGCCTTGAGACAGACAGACGGAGTAAACTTGGTCAAACGGTACGTGGCATGTGACCTACACAACACAGAACAGATGCACACTTGAAACACACGTTCTAATTTGTCACGACCCAAACCCGCCCCTATGGGTTTAGCACCGTAACCGGCCAGTAATCCGAGATTACCGAAGGCCTGCTTAACAGTAATACAGTAGTACAGAGTACAGGGGCATGGCGGAAGCCAGAACAGTAAATAAACAATGTCCAATGAGCTGTGACAGTCTGTATGCAAAAAGATTTTTCATACATATAGACATTCAGTACAGAGCAGTATGTACAATATTTACAATCATTCAGTATAGGGACTTAATCCCTATTAACAGTACAGTACAGTACAGTGCTGTCAGTTTATATAGTAATACCAATCAGATACAGGGACAGATGGGGAGATTAAAACACCCCTAAGCCGTAGCTTGAAAGGCTCGGAACCTCGCAGTGAGGCACAGTGGTTGGCTTGACGAAACTAAAGCTTGCCTGACGCTCCTAGCCGCGGTCTGGTGCCTGTACACCTACATATATATATGAGCAGTGAGCTAAAGCCCAGTGAATAACACAATGCGTAAAGGGGTTAAGAAAGAATGTCCTTTCAGTATTTTAAACAGTCGTTTGCCTCAGTGGATCAGTTATACAGTCGGTGGCTTATACTTCATGTCATATCAGTCATTTAAAAATCATAGTAATCGTACGTGGCACATCCGATAGCCAAACAGTACGGTGGTAGTAGCAGTGTCAGTACAGTAGTAGTAACGGTAACAGTAATAGTAACAGTGCAGTAACGGTAACAGTAACAGTACAGTAACAGTAGCGGTAACAATAACAGTAACAGTAACAGTGCAGTAGCAGTAGCAGTGACAGTAACAGTACAGTAACAGTAACGGTAACAATAACAGTAACAGTAACAGTAACAGTAACAGTAACAGTGCAGTAGCAGTAGCAGTGACAGTAACAGTAACGGTAACAATAACAGTAACAGTAACAGTGCAGTAGCAGTAGCAGTGACAGTAACAGTACAGTAACAGTAACGGTAACGGTAACAATAACAGTAACAGTAACAGTACAGTTCTTATGGACTCAAGAGGTGTCTCGCACAGATTCTAGAGGTGGCTGACACTGTAGCACTTAGGTCCGTGCAGCACTTTGCTCCAGATTTCAGATATTGGCTTAAAGCCCAGTATGGACTCAAGAGGTGTCTCGCACAGATTCTAGAGGTGGCTCACACTGTAGCACTTAGGTCTGTGCAGCACTTTGCTCCAGAGATATCTGTGATAGTAGCAGTACAGTAAACAGTAGGTCTTAAAAGACCGAACAGTCAGTTGATGGTCATCAATCAGTAAACAGTAGTGGTTCCAACGAGGGAACCGACGGAGATCTCTGTAACAATAACAGTCAGTAACAGTAATTGCTAAGGATGCCACAATACAGTTCAGAATATAGGACATACATTCATTCAGTTAATAGTATCAGTTCAGAAAGCAGTACAGTTCAGTATTCAATAGGTAATCATTTTGAACATATCTTTACACAATTGTTACTCACAGAGTTCGGGGCTACAGTAAGCTAGAGCGTCTCCTCGGTAAGCCAGACCTTAGGTTGTCAATCACAAGACTAGAAGCTCAATTAAACCATTATCCTTCAATTTCTTCAATTCTCCAAGCAAACTCAAGAAGGAGCTCAATTCTCTCACTTCCTCTCTCTCTTGGTCGGTTGGGAGTAAGAAATGGCTGAGCAAAATGTTTTGTTTGGATGAAAAAGGCTCAAGAATGTTTTATATGAAAAGGGCCACTAGGTGGCAAAACAGTAAATAAGGCCAACTCTTTGATTTAGCTTATTTTATCTAATTTAATCATACCAAATCGATTTTCAATTAAATATACCATAAAATCACATAAATTATGATGATTACAGAACATCAATAAATTTTCGATTTGGCCGCCGATAAGGCCTTCAATTTGCAGTTTAATGCATAAGACAAGAACAGATAATTTGGCAGTCAAACAGATAGATTATGCATTTAAACGGTCACAGTCAATCAATCAGTCTCGAATCTCAGTCAGTCAGTTCAGTATTTTATTCAATTCAATTATCAATCATAATCAGTCTCGGTTTAGCAGTAATCAGTAAGTAATCAGTAAACAGTGACGAGGGTTGTTACAGTCTCCCCTCCTTATAAAGAGTTTGGTCCTCCAAACTCGAATTAACATATGACAACAGAGATGATGCTTAGCATAAAAGTAACTTTCACTCTATAACAGGAGCATAATCAGATTCATTAACAAGTTCATGGCCCAATCTCGATCTTAGCAATGCACAGAAACAGAATCAGAAATCACGTATAAGGATTGGGGCTCATATTAAAATAGAATTTATGCACATTCAATTTTCAATCAAGGATAGATTCGGATGCATGTTCATTTCCATATTCTTGTCCAGGGCATACATAGATGCCAATTCTTACTTAAGCATTCGGGGTGCACTTATTAGCACTACCAGAGCAGGTACAGAACAGATACAGTACAGAACAGATACAGTGCAGGACAGATACAGTACTTATCGGGGTTATAAATTTGCACTGGTCTCAGTTTCATAAGTAATTTCCCCCGTTAATTACAGAGTTTCGATTCGTCCTCTTCCGAGTTGTTCACCCGGTCTTAGTTCAATTTGGTTCTCAATTCGGTAAGTCATCACAGTCAGTCCAGTTCATTCGGGAGTTATTGGTAATATAAGGCGAATTGTACATTACTCCCATAGCAGTAGGCAGAGTTCTGAAGTAAGTATTCATTTACTATTCATCAGTTCCAGTTCTCACAGATTCAGTCATAGCACATGTCAATACGACAGCAGTCATAAAGATTACATATACTTCCAGGCAGTCAGAGTTTATGATCAAAACCGGTCTGTGGTCAACAGATCCCATCAGTCCTGAAGTACAGTAATCACCAAAACAGTCATTTCCCAGTCAAACAAGTTCATGGTCATAACAGTAATACCGGGTAAGTCATCACATGTCACATTCCCAGTTTTCCCACATTGTAAGCAATCTGATAATAGCTTTCTCATTAAGGTTTCCCTCAGGTCAATTCGATGAAAGTTCGACCAGGTCATGTCAGATGCAAGTTCTGTCAAATCATTACAAGTAAAAGTTCAAAGCACAAGCATCCAACAGAAATTCTATCAGTTACACAAAGGGTTTCATCAACCCACCGTTCTATCAGATTAGATCGGATAACAGTTCCATTCCTATCATTTCCAGATGAGGCACATTAGTTCGAACTCCATTCGTTTGGGTACATAATCAGTAGTTTCACAATTTGCCAACCGACATCAGAGTCTTATAGCATTACAATTCATATCAAAGCAGTACAGGTCATAACAACGTGTTCCTCCCAATAAGTTTACAGGCAGTGCACAGGCATGCAGTTATTCACATTGAGAGGTAAGCATCACAGTCAATATAGCAATTTCCAAATAATTCCTTCATATAAGCATATGGTATACAGTAATACATCACCCAAGGTTCTTGGTGACACATAATAGTGAGTTGCCCTACGAGGGTTCCAGATCGGTCATACAGTCACTAAAGCATAGGCTCGCAGGTTCAATCAAACAGTCATGTCAATTTCTCACAATCACAATTCACAGTCTAGAGTTTATCATTTGGGGTCTTTATTCAGTCATGCAGTTCCAGGGTCATAGTCCCAACGGTTAAATTATCAACAAATAACATAACAATCATTCCGAGCAAAGGTGAGCAGATATGTACATAAGTCTAAACAGTTTCCATAGCACAGGTAAATGTAACATAAGGTTTTACAGTGTCGCACATATAGTCTGCATCAACGGTAGATTTCAAAAGATTCATTATTCACAGTCCATTCCTCTCAGTCTTAACAATATTACAAGCATGGGAACATATATACAGGTGTGAGTTCAAAATCAGTTTTCATGTAGGCATTCGTTCACAAATTCATAAGGGAGTTCATCTTTACAAACCAATATGGGTTCTTAGTTTCAGTAGTCTCACACCCACAAACAGTTCGCGTGTATAATTCGAGTTCAAGGGTCTGTTCATTCAATAATGTCCGTCAATACGTAACAGTGCAGTACAAATCATAATCGTACAAATTTCTTGAATTACAGTCAATCATAAGGTATTCCCATGTTCAACAGTTCTAGTACAATTCAAAAGGTCATACCTACAGTTCACTTTCAGTTGTTGCAATATGATACAAGGACCTAACTCAGCAAGTTCTCGCTGTTCACAAGTCCTAACAGTCCTCATAGTATATGGTTCATAATTCCAGTAATTCAATCGGTTCAGTCAATATGTTCTCAGTCTATACCAAATTACGGAATATACGATTCCCACACAAACGTTCGTACAAGCAGTTTCATCTATTTCAGGTAATACCTACGTCAGTCTTTTCAGTTTTCCGAGCATTCTCCGGAACTAGGGTCTAGAGTTAGACTCATTCATGTTCAGTTGAGTTCGTGGCAAGATTTAGGCAAATGTCCTTCCTGACCACGTCTAAACAAGTTTCGGATAGGTGGCGGCAACGCCCCGGTGGTATTTCCCACATACAGTACAGATAGGTATATCATTGTTCACATTGCTTCTTTGACCTTCATTGGTCAAAGCTATTGCCCGAGATTTTCCATTTACGGAGGTCATTTTCACTTTCTGTTACTTCTGTTTCATTCTTTCTATTTCAGTTGGCGATGTTGATTTGGATATTTCAATGCTGCTACATTATCTCAGACATTATACTCTATCCAGGACATCTACACGCTTTGACGGTCGTAAAACGTCGATTCAGTCAATCATATCTAGGTCACACCCATCTTCAGTTCTTTTCTAGTCTTTGTAGTTAGTATCTATCATGTGGGGTGCCTATCAAGCTAGTTAGGTAAATTTTACCTCATATTCGAGCACAGTCTTATCACCTTTCAAGTTGTTCAAACTCAGGTACTTTCTTATCTCCTCAGATTTTCAGTTAAGACGTCAACCATTCCTTCTAGCCTGTTAACTCTAACATCAGAAGATTCGGTTTTGCTTACGTTCCTCGTCCTTTCCCTTGTTTACACACCACAGGGTGTTTAGCAATTTATGAGAGTTCTTACTGGTTTTACATTTCATTCCATATCAGACGTGTGTATGCTTTCAATTCAATTCAGGTACGGTCACATGACCCTTTACTTTCACACGTTCATTTTCTTATAGATTTCCCCTGTCAGTAGTAACATTAACATTACATGTTATTCCATTTAACTTCTTTAAGTATGCATATAGGCTTCGTTTCATTTCACTATAAGCAGTGGTAGCAATTATAAACATAAATAGTTGCATACTTAAACAGTTTAACACATTAGTATATAATCAGTCATGTCATAACCACACACACTTTTTATGCTCATGCAATGCCCTAACTTCTTTTCTAGGACATCCTATAGCTCATTTGGACACGTGTGTGCGGTATAACTCATGGTTAAATATCGCTCTGATACCACTCTGTCACGACCCAAACCCGCCCCTATGGGTTTAGCACCGTAACCGGCCAATAATCCGAGATTACCGAATGCCTGCTTAACAGTAATACAGTAGTACAGAGTATAGGGGCATGGCGAAAGCCAGAACAGTAAATAAACAATGTCCAATGAGCTGTGACAGTCTGTATGCAAAAAGATTTTTCATACATATAGACATTCAGTACAGAGCAGTATGCACAATATTTACAATCATTCAGTACAGGGACTTAATCCCTATTAACAGTACAGTACAGTGCTGTCAGTCTATACAGTAATACCAATCAGATACAGTGACAGATGGGGAGATTAAAACACCCCTAAGCCGTAGCTTGAAAGGTTCGGAACCTCGCAGTGAGGCACAGTGGTTGGCTTGACGAAACTAAAGCTTGCCTGACGCTCCTAGCCGCGGTCTGGTGCCTGTACACCTACATATATATATGAGCAGTGAGCTAAAGCCCAGTGAAAAACAATGCGTAAAGGGGTTAAGAAAGAATGTCCTTTCAGTATTTTAAACAGTCGTTTGCCTCGGTAGATCAGTTATACAGTCGGTGGCTTATACTTCATGTTATATCAGTCATTTAGAAATCATAGTAATCGTACGTGGCACATCCGATAGCCAAACAGTACGGTAGTAGTAGCAGTGTCAGTACAGTAGTAGTAACGGTAACAGTACAGTAATAGTAACAGTGCAGTAACGGTAACAGTAACAGTACAGTAACAGTAACAGTAACAATAACAGTAACAGTAACAGTGCAGTAGCAGTAGCAGTGACAGTAACAGTAACAGTAACAATAACAGTAACAGTAACAATGCAGTAGCAGTAACAGTACAGTAACAGTAACGGTAACAATAACAGTAACAGTAACAGTGCAGTAGCAGTAGCAGTAGCAGTGACAGTAACAGTACAGTAACAGTAACGGTAACAATAACAGTAACAGTAACAGTACAGTTCTTATGGACTCAAGAGGTGTCTCGCACAGATTCTAGAGTGGCTCACACTGTAGCACTTAGGTCCGTGCAGCACTTTGCTCCGATTTCACAGATTGGCTTAAAGCCCAGTATGGACTCAAGAGGTGTCTCGCACATATTCTAGAGGTGGCTCACACTGTAGCACTTAGATCTGTGTGCAGCACTTTGCTCCAGAGATATCTGTGACAGTAGAGCAGTACAGTAAACAGTAGGTCTTAAAAGACCGAACAGTCAGTTGATGGTCATCAATCAGTAAACAGTAGTGGTTCCAACGAGGGAACCGACGGAGATCTCTGTAACAGTAACAGTCAGTAACAGTAATTGCTAAGGATGCCATAATATAGTTCAGAATATAGGACATACATTCATTCAGTTAATAGTATCAGTTCAGAAAGCAGTACAGTTCAGTATTCAATAGGTAATCATTTTGAACATATCTTTACACAATTGTTACTCACAGAGTTCGGGGCTACAGTAAGCTAGAGCGTCTCCTCGGTAAGCCAGACCTTAGGTCGTCAATCACAAGACTAGAAGCTCAATTAAACCATTATCCTTCAATTTCTTCAATTCTCCAAGCAAACTCAAGAAGGAGCTCAATTCTCTCACTTCCTCTCTCTCTTGGTCGGTTGGGAGTAAGAAATGGCTGAGCAAAATGTTTTGTTTGGATGAAAAAGGCTTAAGAATGTTTTATATAAAAAGGGCCACTAGGTGGCAAAATGGTAAATAAGGCCAACTCTTTGATTTAGCTTATTTTATCTAATTTAATCATACCAAATTGATTTTCAATTATATACCATAAAATCACATAAATTATGATGATTACAGAACATCAATAAATTTTCGATTTGGCCGCCGATAAGGTCTTCAATTTACAGTTTTAATGCATAAGACAAGAACAGATAATTTGGCAGTCAAACAGATAGATTATGCATTTAAACGGTCACAGTCAATCAATCAGTCTCGAATCTCAGTCAATCAGTTCAGTTTTATTCAATTCAATTATCAATCATAATCGGTCTCGGTTTAGCAGTAATCAGTAAACAGTGACGAGGGTTGTTACATAATTGTACAAAACTTATTTCGTTGGCTCTTAGTGTGTTTCTAATCTCTTATCCTCATTATGGGGTCTTAAAAATGGCCTAGAAATACCTAAGATGGAATGAGGATGCAAAAATGCATTGAAAACCATTTCTCAAATTTTGCTGAAGAAAAGGTCCATACTCGAGCGTGGCTTTCCCCGCTCGAGCAGACATGCAGACAAAGAAGCTACGCTCGAGTGTGGACTTCCCCGCTTGAGCTGACTGCAAACTTATGAAAAAGTGCTGGATACATGAAATTCACACTCGACGGCGCGCTCGACCCCCGCTCTAGCGCGTAACACAGACCCTCGCTTGAGCGTGGCTTCCACCGCTCGAGCAGACTGCAAAACACACAAACTTCTGGGTATACGCATTTCACGCTCGAGCGTGACTTTTGCTGCTCGAGCGGAAATGCATGTACTCAGGCTTCACGCTCGAGCGTGAAATCAAATTTCTGGAAAATCCAGATTAACCTCCAAGCATGAAACTCAACCTTCAACCATCCAAAACTCATTTTTCTAGGCCAAAACTTTGGAAAACACTTGGTAATCCCACAAAACAACATGTTAAAAGCATCATTTCAAGAAATCATGGCCCAAGAGCAACCCAAATATGCACAAACTCAACTTAAACTTTATAGATGATCCAAAACATGACATGCATGTGCATTTTTGAGCTAAGGCTCTCCAAAATATGATCAAATGCTCTCAAACAACATGAAAGTCATTGTGTTTCCAAAATTAGAATGAAGTCAACACATGCATGAGGAAATTCTTGAAACTCATCCTTCAAAATGCTATGAAACATGCATGCATGCATGAATTAATCCTCAATTCACATTTTTAACCCAATTCCTAGCTTTAGACACTAATTAACCGTGAACCCTGAAAGAAACAATTCAAATTCAAGTTCAAGGGGATGAAATCTCTACCTTAGGTCTTGAATTTTAGGTGTAGGAGCTCAAATATGTAATTCTTCTTTAATTTCTTCTAAATCTCCAAGCTAAATCTCTTGTTGAACTCAAATTCTCCTACTCTCCCTCTCTCTCTCGAATTGGTCAAAGAAAGAATGAAGGAATGATGCAAAAAGATATAAATCTATTAATGGCCTAAAGTGCCACTAGTGGCAAAGATGCAATTAATTCAAGTTGATGTAATTTAGCTTTATTAATCATACCAAATCAATTTAAATTAAATCTACCATAAAATCACATAAATTTTAATTAACACAAACTAGTCAATTTCGGAATCGGGCGCCGATAAGGCTTTCAATTCGCAGTTCAAAGTCTAAACATGAACAGATCATTTTATGGCAAACAGATAGAAACGCAAAGATAATGCAATACATATGCAATAATTCTGGATTCCTTCTAAATTACTGTTAGGCATAACTAAAACATGGATTATCTTAATCGGAGGTCGGAGTTATTACAGTTGCGCGTGGCGGGTCAATAGGAAGAAGATGGCAACAAACACTATTTTCTTTTCAAAATTTAGAAAGCATCACTGTGTAAAATCTCACTTCGAAACCAAACCCACACTCTTCCCACCCCATTTCATAGATTCAACCATTATTGACTCATATAATTCTTTTTCAAACTTCAAATCTTCAACCCTCAAATCTTTTTTTGTTAATTATAATTATATTCCAATACTTCACTCATCAAATACATAATGAATATAACCTTATTTGTTAGACTCTTTCTGAAATATTATCCATTCTAAGGGCTATCAGAAGTGTGCAAATGGGTCTCTGTTTTTGGGTTTTGAATATGGGTTTAGATTTGGTAGGTGGAGAGGTAGTGATGGGTTGGGTTCCTGTGATCTGAGTCTGTAGAGATTGAATGATCTAAGACGATGTATTTGATGGGTTCCTGCAAATGGGTTGGTTTCCTACAAACCTATATTCAAAACCATATGGGTTTGGATCTGAGTCTGCTGAGGGAAGGTTGAGTTCGTGGAGGTGGACTGCGGATAAGGGTGGGCGGAGGTGGATTGCGGCGGCGAGGTGGTGGTGCGCCGATGGATTTATAGAGGGAGGGGGTGGAAAAGAGTTTGGGATGGCGAGATCGCCGGAGAGGGGGTGAGATCGTATGACCTTTCAATTTATTCTTCTCTCTATCTTCTCCTTCTTTCTTTCTTTCTTTTTTTTTTTTTTGAAATTTTGCCCCAAAACGATGTTGTTTTGGGGCACCGCAGGAACAATGACAGGGAACCATGGAAGAGGATCCGGACTCAGGGGTGAATATGGTTAGAATTAGTTTGGATTGGGATAAAATTAGGATCAATTTGTTATTTACGGTTCTTAAAAAATTAGAACCAATTTAATCTGTTTAAATCATGGAATCAATCTATTTAAATACAGATTGGATCGATTTAGAACTACGAAATCAAGAGTATTGGTGTCTGAAACCCAAATTCAAGAGTTCACTCAAGAGTTCACAACATTTCTAAAAACTAAAAACACTTTCTACTACTAATTTTGGCAACAAAACCTCCAAAATTTCTTACTCGAATTCAATGTTTCAATGAGGATGGAAAAATAGCACAACAAACCAAAAACTGACTAAATAAAGATAGATTACCAACTAATAACAATAAATCTAATGGTTACCTCTTGCAACGCTTGTGTACGGAAGTTACTCCTACTCCAAGCTCTTTGCTACTATCACACCTAGTGGCAGAGCCAATAAATTAAGGTAGATGGGGCACTTTATAATTTTAATTTTTTTTGGTGATCAACAATAAAAATAATAATAATTTTATGAGCTAAATTTAAGTATAAAAATTTAATTATTTATTATTAATAGCAACTAATCAAAATTCTATAATAATGTGAAATAATCTGGACACAATAGTAATGTAAGTATGTAATTTTAGCACCAAAAATTACAAATTAAAATTCTTAATTTTAGAATAATTTATAGCACAAATCATTATAAAATTTCTATAATTTTTATTTGATAGAAAAATATTAGAGAGATAGTATTGATTATAAAAATGTGTTTTGAATAGAAATTATTAGATAATCAGAATATTATGTGGTGTTGATGACATAATGCTTTGGATATAAGAAATCGCAACTCACACTAAGTGATTCACCTGTTATCTTCTAATTACCTAACAATAATTAGTTATTATGATCCATTCATAAAATTTGACACTATATTATTGATTTAGGCCTCGTTTGGCAAGTGGCTATTTTAGTCAAAAAGTCAAAAAGTTATTAAAAAAATCAAAAAGCCAATAACCTATACCAAAAAGTCAAAGATTCCCTTTTCTCTCTACTTTTTGCACATTTTTTCGTAAAAAGTCAAAAAGTCATCCCAAACATACTAGTTTGTTTTACATCACATTTTAGCCAAAAAGCCAAAAAGTTACTAAAAAAACATGTTTCCAAACGATGCCTTAGACCACCACATAAATAACACCACATGGCACTCCAAGAGTACTAAATGAACTACATATTGTGTGTGAACAATGCAACAACAAAAAATAAATAAATCAAAACTAAGGGGGGGCACGTGACCCCCTTAGGCCTGTTGTGGCTCTGCCACTGGCCACACCCTTCAAACCCCATCTCTAAAAGCCAAAACCCAAAATGCTTCAGCAAGATTTACCTCTAACAATGAAGGGGAAGATAAATTAGAGAAAACAGAGTACTCCTTGGAAGCAAACAAAAGAGTATCCAGTTGGGATGTGTGAGCCAACAGACCAGATGGGTCCTCAATCAAAACCCCAACTTTGTCTTCTTGCAATGCAAAACAACAACACACCAGGTATTAGTAATCAATTGATGGTTCACTTGTATTAAAAAAAACAGTAAATAACATAGTGTTAGAGAGAGAAAATTTAAGTCTAAGTCGAAATCCACAAAAACAGTAACAAAGAAAAACAATAACATAATGTTAAAGAGAGAGAGAGAGAGCGAGAGAGAGAAAGTACCGAGAGATAGAGATGAGAGGCATGTGATAGGTTGAATTAGGGCTAGCGTTTACCTTTTACATGGAATAAGAAATAATATTATGTGGGAGGGTGTATAGTATAAATATAGACTACTTGTATACGGTCCGGATCAATTTTAATCTGGAACCGTGGAGTTCAATCTGGAACTGATCCGTGAACTACGGATTTTTAAAATTTCAATCCGGAATCAAACTGCGGATTCAAAAAATCAATCCAAACCTATTAGATTAGACTGGACCAGATCGGATTACGGATTATACGGATCCCTTGCTCAGCGCTAGTTTGAGATGATCTAAATAAATATATTTTTTGACTTTTTACGAAAATATGTGTAGAAAAATAAAGAGGTAATATGATCCAAAAAAGATTTAAAAAATAAATAAAAAGTGTATTTATATTCAACACCCCAAACAAAATCATTAATTTACTTAAAGTTGATTATGTTTGGGATAGAGACTAACCCTTAATAATTAGAGATGGCAACAGATGGGTAGGAGTGGAGGTCTACCACCCCACCATGAGTGGAGCTAAGTGTCATTTGTTAACGTTTACAAGGTAAATTTTTTTAAAAATTATTATGAAAGTGCCGTTACAATTAATTTCAAAAGAAACAGACGTATTTTTTATAACATACATGTGACGGGACATATTTGGAGACTTTTATTATAAATTCATAATACAAATTCCATAATTTTTATTTATTTTTGTGTCATAATAATTATAGAATTCAGCGTATGCATGCATCATAATTTAGCTTCTTGAAAAAAAGAAGGAAATACAAAGTACAACAACAAATAAACACTAAAAATAATCACATATAATCACAAATACATATTCATGTCCACAAACCACTTCCTACATTCACAAGTCATACACTTGTTTTCCGGTGAACTTAACCTCAATTGGGTTAGCATTCTTTCCGATCGACCTCATATTCAGGCCAACACCTTGTCGGCCAGGGTTCACCTTCTCTGGGTACACTCCATCCTTAGGGTGCAAATATTGCACCTCTCCATTAGGGAACACCCTATAAAATTGGTACTTAATCTTGTACTTAGACCTAAGCCTAGTCCCAAGTGCCAAACACTGTTCTTTCCTAGCCAATTTGAGCAAGTTTGGGCCTTGTCTCATTATGGCTGCACCACCAGTGGGCATTTCAAAAATTTGCTCCTTAGGTGACTCCCAAGTGATCACGTAGAACTCCTCCACTTGGGCCTTTCGAAGTAGACCTCCGGTGCTACCACCAAAAATCGGTGATGGGGTGCTCGGGTCCAATTGGGGTGGGGTGAAGCCCACTGGAGCCTCCTTCGCTGGTGCCTCAACATTTCCTTCTACTGCCATGGCCCTAATGGGTCGCGGTGTCACAGTGAATTTGCCAGGCTTGACACTAGCAAAAGACAAAGCTAGTGACTGCTTCCAGGGCACGAGGACGCGATCGCTGGATTTTGGGGTGGTGAGAGTTGGGGTAAATAGGGAAGCTTGAGTTGCCATGGCCATGATAGAGTGGAGATTGTTTGGGATAGTGGTGATAGTTTGTGTATGAACAAAGTCATAAGAGAAAGGTCACTGAGAGATTTTAGATGAGTGGTGGGATATGAATATTAGATAAGGTGGTATGGTTTCGACCAATTAGATTGTTTGTTTTGATACGTAGTCTTACCTACACCTCACCTTCTTTTGCTTCTCTTGCCATGTAAGTGTCTTGGTCTATTGGTTTTTGTCTCTTTCTGTTTTCTTTTCTTTTCTTTTCTTTTTCTTTTTTTCGAAATTATATTAATGGAAAATTTGTTCTTTTTCTTGAAGACATTTGGATCATATTTGATTTCCAAATATAAAGAGTGAGATAAATAGTCGCAAAATAAAATAATATTAACTTTGGTTTAATTTTTTGATGCTAGATAAATAATCTTGAGGGTTTTTCTTTCTCACATATGGAATATTATTTTATGGGAATTAAACACTGTATGATAAATTAACCAGAATTATAATTGTGATATAGAAAACTCATTGTGTTAATCAAAGAAATAAATCTTTGTTCTAAAGCATAATTTTATATTTGGGCAAATTACGACCGTAGTTCCTATACTTTGGTCATTATTTCATTTTAGTCCTTATAATTTCAATTGGTTTAATTTTGACATTGAATTTATAATTTTGTCTCGATTTGATCCAATTGGTTAAACTCTTAGTGTTTTTTTTTTTTTTTAATAGAAAATATGCACGTTAAGTGTCATGTACTCTATTTTTAAGGGTAAAATTATAAACTTATCAAACTCAATGAATTAACCTCAACCAATTTAGTGATCATATTTTTTAAAATACCGAACGATATTATCAATTGGACTAAATTAACACATAATTTAAAATTAATGGTCAAAATCGAGTCAATTGAAAATGTAATGACTAAAATGATACAAAAAATAAAATATAAAGACCACCGGTATAATTTGTCCCTTATATTTCTATCTAAAAGGGTAAATTATGCAAATGGTCTCTGTAGTTTACGCGATGTGTCAATTTGGTCCATGTTGTTTCAATTTGCTCGAATTTGCCCCTTAATTTAACAGATTGTATCATTTTAATCCAATAAATAACGGTTGTTAAGTTTGATGGACGGAAAGTCTACACAATGTGTCAATTTGGTCAATGTAGTTTACACAATGTGTCAATTTGGTCCCTGTTATTTTAATTTGCTCGATTTTGACAGAAACCAAATTGACACATAATTTGACTTTCCATCCACCAAACTTAACAATCGTTATTTATTAGATTAAAATAACACAATCCGTTAAATTAAGGGGTAAAATCGAACAAATTGAAACAATAAAAACCAAATTGATTCATCGTGTAAGCTACAGGGACTATTTATATAATTTACTCTATCTAAAATTATATATTTAGGGTTTGTTTTTCGGATAAAAAGACCAGAAGCTGAAGTAATTTCTTATTAGCGAATGAGCTTTAAGCTGAAAAATATGAAAAATATGAAAACTATAGAAAATGAGCATAGTGTTGCATTAATGAATATTGTTTTTGAATTTTTTGGTCTCCATTCACACATAGCACTTATCTTCATTGAAATACAACGTAGTCTACCTAAAGTTATGAAATGAATCAAATTATTCAAGTTGAGAGTAGCGTTTGATTTGTCAAAAGACTCATCTGAGATCAATTTTTTATGTGAATAAGTCAAAATTAAATACAATTTAAAATTTATTAAGTTTTTAAATTAAATTTGAATAAACTACTACTCAAGATTGACTCGTTATCTACTTAAAGTTTGTTTAAGATCAACTTTGAAAGATAAATAAGTCAAACTTAGCACGTTTAAATTTTGTAAAGATAAACAAACTAAACTCAAGCAACTTACTACTCGACTTGATTCAACTCCGCTCATTGGCTTCCTAATCCTACGCAACAATTGGATTGTTCGGTATAGTTTATCTGAATTGTTTATAGTTTTATTTTTTATTTTTTTTATTCTAATAGTTTACATCAAACTGTTTGGTACAATTTCTATTTACAACATATTAGGCAGAAATAAAATAAGTTGGAAAAAAAATACTTATTATCTAAAAATAAGGAAAAAAAATTTGACTTTTACATTCTAATTACTAACTTTTAACTTATAATAACCTACACCAATTCATTTTAAAAATAAAAAAAAGATTGGGGGTTTTTGGGCCTTTGGGGTTGTTCGATTGTGAACCACAACTGTTCAGGTTGGGCCTCTAATCCAATAGTTATCGGACCCAAAAAAGAAAATTTTATCCAGTATAGTTAGCCCAGCCCAAGTCCACCCCTGCCTATCACTTGACACTTAGGCCTCGTTTGGGAACAGGTTATTTTAGTGACTTTTTGGCTTTTTACGAAAAGATGTGCAGAAAAGTAGAGAGGTGATGTGACAACTTTTAGTAACTTTTTGACTTTTTGGCTAAAATAGCCACTCCCCAAACGAGGCCTTAGTTGGTATTAGGGGCACAATTTGGTGTATCCAACCGAGCCATCAATATTTAACCCGAAATTTTTAGATTTTGGACAATATAATTTTAGATTTTGTTAAGGTCTAAGTTAAAATTTATCAATTTAAATTAAATTTGAATAAGACCTAAGCAGGTTCTCATGAATAATTCAAATTTTAATATTAATAAATATAAATTTTATATATAATAAATTGAGTATATATTTTCTCGCTATTTGGATTAAATCACATTAAAATGTAATGTATTCCAACACCTGGTACACATAACTCAACTCACTTCTCTTATTATGCTTGGAGGGATGCTAATTGCACCTACCTTTTTTATTTTGAACTCTCATTTTTTATTTATTTTATTATAATTTTATCCTAATATCAAATTTCAATTTTGTCCACATCCCTATCCTCCTAAGTCTAACCCTAACCCTAATCCCACCACCACTTCCACTTCCGCCAACACCCTCCGATGACCAACCCACCACCACTTCCACTCCCGCCGACAACTTCCGGAACCACCACTTCTACTTACACTTCCCACCATCACGACGCCCACCCCTCATGACCCAGACCATCACAATCTTCATTCTTACCAGCAATCCAGATCCGAAACCAGATCGATAGTCCCCACTGCAGATCGACTCTCTTTTCTCTCTTTTGTGCACAACTCTCTATCTCTCTCTCTCTCTCTTTGTCTCTCTCTCTCCCTCCTCCTCTTCCTATCACTTTCGTTCTTTACCTCATAACTTGGTCGATTTCTATTCATTCAGTTACACAAAGCCAAACATGTTGAATATGTTCGGTGCTCCACAACTAAACATATGCCTTTTGTTCAGCTACATACTTCCAAACATCAAGCTTTTGTTTGGAACTGGTTATTTGAACAATGGCGAAAATGGTCACAAAGGCAAAAAGAGGGGTTGGGATACCTGTTGGAATGTGAGAGAGGTCCCAGAAGTGCGAGGGTGGAGATCGGAAAGAGGAGTAGGGGGTTGTCGGCAAGGGAGGAGCGTTGGGAGAGGGTTGCTGGGGTGGGAGTGGGACTATTGAAGGAGGGAATGAGGAGTTGCAAGTGGAGGATGTAAATGTAGGGTTCAAAGGGTATATTTGAGATTATTGTAGGAGTCCAAAGAAATATAAAGAGGGAAGTAATTTTGGTGGTGGAGGGCCAAAGAAGTGAGGGGTCCAAAATAGAAATGTAGGGGTATTTAGCACCCCTCTCATATTTGTATTTTGTGAGATATGTTTTTCTTTAGGTAAATTACATTGACTATCCTTTTGGTTCAGAAAAAATACATTAAGTTTCACAAGTTTGATATAATTATATTAACTTCCATTTTAATAAAGCTAAAATGATTAAAATTATTACAGATAATGTATAGACACAACTATAAACAAAAGTAAAATAAACATTTCAGTGTAAAGATATGTTAACATCATTTTTTCATACATATGACTAATGAATTTCTAATAAGAAGGGAATTAAGTATTATGTGAATTAAAACTTTTAAAAAAATCTAGTGAAAATATATCAAACCTATGGAGTTCATATTTTTCTAAACCTCGAAAAAATATATTTAAATTAACACTTTTTTTTTTTCCCAAAAACTAGAATACATTAATTTAGGATAGCCATAGACAATTTTTTTTTGTATTTGAATTTGACCAATCCAAGTTGATTCTAAATTCTTTGAGTTAAACTCAAGTTCAGTCTTGGACAAAAAACTTTGGACAAAGGTTAAGCTCGAACTTGAACAAATCCCTCTACAAATCCAACCCAAGGAGTTGTAGCCCAAATTGATGCTTGATCTATTCAATTTCTTTTTCTTACCCAACACGACTTAGGAAATGTGGCCACCAATTCTGCTTTTTCATATTTATGAAGGTATCTTTGAATCAAATAAATGAGGTCAAATAGCTTGGAATTAAAGATAAAGAAAATTTTGTTAGTACACCAAATGATGTATGTTTTCATTTTGCTTGTTGAGTTAAGTTGAAGTCGTCTACTTTGAAGTTTTCTTTCATGGAATATTTGTTAATATTCTATAATTAATGGGTGACCAAATTATCTTATTGGAGGATTTGGATCAATAATAAAGACATATAATTGGATATGCTACTTTGTCCCATAGAAGATACCTCCATCATTGTTACTAATGATGAACTTTTAATAATTTAAGTTCTAGACCTTTTTGGTCATGTTGATAGATACTTGCACCTTGGCCCTAATTAAAAATAATGCCCAATAGTAACATTAATATATGTTTAGGAGGGGAAAGATTGAGAAGCGTTTTGGGAACTTGACTTTTAGTCACTTTTTTAGATTTGTAGCAAAAGTCAAAAGTTGGCTTTTTTGTATTTTTTTTTTTTTCATTTGGGAAGTTGGTTTTCAGCCACTAGCCACTGGTAAAATTACAATTCTACCTCTCATGAGTCAAAATGTGCTACATGGGTAAAGTTGTAAATATTTTAAATTGAATGGGAGTAGTGTGGTCATTTTATTGTGATTTGACATCATAAACAAATATTAATCAAAAAAGTCAAATGTAACTTTTTATCAACTTCCCAAATCATTTGTCTAAAAAAGCCAAAAGCTTGATTAAAAGTCAAAAAATTACTTTTTACCATCTTTTCAAAATAGGCCTGAGTACACACCTAATTTTCGGTATAAAGCACAAAGTGATGACCCAAGACTTGAACCCATAACCTTAAGATTATTAGGCCAAGTTTTAACCGTTGAACCAATAGTCATCCTTTATTTGGACTTTGTGTTTTCATATTTTTTTAAATTCTATTTATTTTTTTCATTTTAATTTTTGTGTTTTGGAAAACAAAGTGGGTTGTTCAATTTCTTCTTCCCATGACTGGAGGAATGAGCACGAGATTCATATTGATCAATTGATCTTTTTGAGTTAAACGAAAGAAAAGATTAAAAAAATACTTATTAAAAGATGGGATAAGACCTAAATGTAGTAGGCAGAGTCCCATCGGCTTCCTCTGTTTTAGTTGTGGATTAGATAGTAGTTAGTTATTTTTTTACTTTCATTTAATTCTTATTGGTAATGTCAATGCTAGTACCTTTTTCATCTCCAATCTCATCTATGCTACCGAAAAACAATTATTTTGTATTTTTCAAAAATTAAAATAAAAATGAAGTCCCTAACCAAATAGAGTTGCCTTATTTTACTCCTATGTCATCTTCAAGCTCAAGAATTTTATGAGACTTTCTCTTTCTTATGATTGAATTTGTTTGGGGGAATTAAAGGGGTGAGATTAGAATAAGATACAAAAAATGCTCTCTTTTTAAAAATTATTCTTTACATTTGTTATTCATGTTTGTTTTGCCTAATTAGTAGTTTGAGCCTGATGAGTCGAGATCATCCAATTCCACCAACCCTTATTATTGATCCTCAATTTGAATTGTCTTGTTTTCAACCAATGACTTAAAATACTCTTTTAAATCAATCTCATTATTTATTTTATGATATATAATATATACGATAAATTACACTTTCACCCATATTATATCTTATAATCTTAAATCGTACTTTCATAGGGAAAAGAAATAAAGATGCAAAAGATAAGAAGAAATTGTGAGAAGGTAAGAGATGAAGGCGGTCGTAAGAGTGGAGGTTTAATGGAGTGAGGTATGAGAATAAAGGTCACTCGGGTATGAAGAAGTTGTGGAGGGAAAAAACAAGTCATAGAGGAGTTAAGGATGACAATAGGATTACGAAGGTTGCAAGAGTAAGAATGGATTGTGGAGAAATAGAGGTCGTTGGAGGTGGCAACTAAAACGGGAAGGAATGAAAAGTGGTTAGAGTTAGTGGTGGTAAGTGATAGTCAATAGTAGCTTTAGTGGGGGTTAGGATTAAAGTTTGGGTGGTCAAAAATAAGGGCATAATGGAAAATTGACAAATGCTAAAACACAGTCGTTACAACTGTTGTTAGTGTTAAAAAAATATATAAAAAGTATATTATAATATATTAAAATGCATGAATATATTTTGAGATATGTAGAAAATATAATAACACTATAAATATTTTAACATTTTATACTTCGTAGCAAAACCCATTGAAATTTTATAAATTAACAAAATTGTAAATAAATTTTTTTTTTTTTTTTTAAGTGGAAATCCAAGGAATAAATAAGGGGCACAATTAGCACCATCCTTTGTTTTAAACTTTTCATATGTGATGTAATTATACTTAATTTCTCACTTTTTTTTACCACTTCTCATACTTCTTTGTTTTAGTATTTTATTTTTGTAATAATCCAGAAATTCAATTGGTAAAAATATTAGGGTAAATCTTGAGATTTGAAAAAAAAAAAAAAAAAGGGGGAGGTTAACCCTACATTTTTTTAGATACTTATACTAGTCTTTTTTGAAATTTTTTTAATTCAAATAACAATTAGGTATTTTTTTCATTAATAATTCTTTAATTATATAAATAAAAAAATGATATTGTCATTGTGGATGGTCAATTTGTCTTCAATGGGGATTTTTTTTTTTTTGGTGAATAAATCATAAATTAAAAAGACAAGAAGAAACACAAATACAAGGGACATGCCCCAGGCTTTAACAGATCCTATACAAAACTGCCAGACACAACAAAAAACGAAGCAAAACAGCCCACCTGTTCAGGACTACCAATACACAAAAAAGACTAGACTATGCATTCACCTGTTCATAGCCGTCGTCGCAATCAACAAAAAAAAAAAATGTCCATCTATTCAGATTAAAAGATTTTAATATGTTCAGGAACCTCATACAGATCATATGTTGAACATGAACATATTTGACGTTCTCAACCACCCAAAACAAAGAAAAACACAGTACAAGAGCAATCCCTAGCACAACCGATAAGGGTAGGCCAAAAAAAGGCCTAGTCCTATCTAGACATAAACTAGCACTAGACAAATATATACAAATATGAGTAAAACTTTCTTCACACTTTAGGCGCTCCCAGCAACCATATGTACTTGCAGCTTCCTTCCACTTTATGTTAATAAATCCTATCCAATATAAGATATTACTCAAGAACACCTCAATTAGACAAGGTTGTATTACCATATGCAGTTTTTCCAAATCACAATCACCAACATAGATAACAAAAATGCTCATATCATTCAACCCTCTATTTAGAAGTTCACAACACTCAGCAAGAAAAGACAAGCACACAATATATAAGCTCCCATCACTCAACACACAGAGCATGGTTACAACATAAACCTTCATAGCCTCTTGTACCTGCAAATAGATAAAGAATGGCTATATATGTAGTATGTTAGAAATAAACTATATGGGCAGTGACAAGTTGGTATTATAGATGTGCTTACATCCCTTAACCCACGTTGGTTATACTTGATCTTCAATGGGGATTAGTTAGACGATGCGCATTTATTCTGCACCTACAAGAAAAACTCGAAGTCAGGGATCACCCTCGACCTAGGTCGTGAGAACCCTCCGACAATCAAGTCAATATTTTGATCAACATGACTAGATTATGAAAATAAACGTGTTTGTGTGATGGTTATTGTATATTATTTTTTTGATTGCGTCCCATTACTTGTTTGCTTAGTTCGCATTTATAGTCAATCAACATACCATTATTGACCATTGGATGGCCAACTTGTAGTCGATGTTGGTTGGTAGATTTCCTTTGATCGGATGACCAACTCACTGTTACGGGTCAGTTTGAAAGCAGTTAACTTGTAATCATCAAGGATCCAGGGGGGGCGGAGGGGGGCGGCCGCACCCCCAAAAATTTGAAAAATATCATATATTATACTAGAAATTTTAAAATAATTTAAAATTATAGGAGTTTGCACCCCCAAAATTTTTTTTAGATAATTTCAAAATTATATAGAGTAGCTCCCCAATTTTTTAAACTATTTGGAATTTTTGTTTTTATGAGGGATATCATGGAGATTACTGATGATCTTTGCCAAGCTTTGCAAAGTAAATCTCAAGATATATTAAATGCAATGCATTTGGTGTCTACAACGAAGATACTTATTCAAAAATTTAGAGAAGATGGATGGGTTCCATTGTTGGAAAAAATTAAATTATTTTCTAATGATCATGGTATACAGATTCCTAATATGAGCTATCCTTATAAAGGAGGCCGAGGTCGGTCTCGTTCTGAAAGAGATCAGCTCACCATGGAACATCATTTTCGAGTTGATATTTTTATGGTTACAGTTGATTCCCAGTTACAAGAATTAAACAATAGGTTTAAGCAAGATGTAATGGAATTGCTTGTTCTTAGCTCAGCTTCGGATCCTATGGATGGTTATAGATCATTCAACATTGAGGATATTTGCAAACTTGCAAATAAATTTTATCCCATGGACTTCTTCGAGCAAGAAAAATTGCATTTGAAGTATCAGTTGGAAAACTATAAGCTTGATATTTCCATACTTCCCGAGTTTTAGAAGCTGTCAACCATTTATGAGTTGTGTCAAATGTTGGCAAAAACAAAAAATTCGACAAGTTATCCTCTTATTGATAGATTGATCCGTCTTATGTTGACTTTACCTGTTTCAACTGCTACATCGGAACGTGCATTTTCAACTATGAAACTCGTTAAGTCTAAATTTGCAATAGATGGAAGATGGTTTTTTTGGCTAATTACTTGATTACGTACATTGAAAAAGACATTACTCAAGGGTTTGATATAGACTCTATCATCCATGCTTTTGATATTATGAAAAAGCGTCGAGTTCAATTGAAGATGGCTAATTTTAGTAAATAAATGCATGTAGAAATAGTTACTACTTTTTGTAAGTGAATATGGGCAAAAAAAATATTCTCAATTGTATGATCATCTTTTGGTACTCAACTATGTTAACAAGGAATATATAGTTCAATATTTTATCGTAATATTATTAATTTTTTTCATGTTAGTAAAAATTGGTATTGAACTTCAAATTTTATTAGTTAGAGGTTAAACGTACTTTGACCCCCTCAAAATCATAATCCTGAATTGTCCCTGGTAATCATAGATGATCGTTAGATCTTCTTTGATCAGATGACAAACCTGTTGTAAGAAGTGAGTTTATGATTTGAGTCCAATTGCGTCTGATATGCTTGATTAGATTGATCGGCACTCTTGGTGCATGGGCTGTTTGATTTGGACTGATTGGGCCTATATGAGCTTATACTTTCTGTGGATCGATTTTTTACCCTCTACAATTATCTATTTTGCACTAATATATATAATTCTATTTATTTTAATATCTCACTATCATGTATACTAGTTTCGATCGCTTTAATTTTACTAAAAAATTTAATACAATAATTATATCAATAGTATAAAATTAATTATATGTTTTTTCAAACTTTAAAGATGACAAGTGTAATTGAGCCAAAATAATATTAGTGAAAAAAGGCCAGAAAACAAAAGGAAGAGGATTCTCCAGTTGTACAATTCAATTGAAGGGGAGTGTTGAATATTTTATCTTTTATAAAAAATTACGCTGGCTTGATATCGATAATTAATTGATCATATTACATTTGTATCAGTAATTTATTTCAAAAATTATATTTACCATTAACACAAATCTAATCAAGTGACTATCAATATTTGATTAATATAATTTTTTATAAAAATAAAATATTTAACGAGTTATATACATTTAACGATTTAAATTATCGATGATAAGTTTACAAAACCCAACAATAACCTCTAATTTGTTTAGGAAGAGCTAAAATAATCAATTTTTTAACTTTTTAACTATTTTAATCTAATTTTTTTAATCTCGTTTGGTTCTTATTTTTATCTTTTTTGATTTTTATAAAAAAAAAATATAATGATTATAATTTAAATATAATATTTTATCTTATTAATTTATATAACTAATTTTATCTTTAACATTTTTTAGCCAAAAAAAATCAAAACTAAACACAGCTTAATTCGATTTGAACGGGAGAGAAGTATTTCCCAAAAGGAAAATCGATATAAAACGTGAAAATCGATATAAAACGTGTTATTAATTTGTAACCTCATTTTCAGTTTTTATGACACACAGAGAGAGAGAGGAGAGAAGAGCTCAATCAGTGGATCTTCACGCAAACTCACTTTCTCTCCTTCTCCATTTTAGCGTTCGTGTTCGCTCTTCTCTCTCACTCTGATTGATCTATATATATATATATATATACATATGAATCGCATATGTTTATAGCATGTGACGAATCAACAAATGGGTTCCAAGAAAAAAACTTCTTCCCACAAATCTTCTTCTCCTTCTTCTTCTTCTCAAGATACAGATGTGTCGATCCAAGGCAAGTTTTTCAAATTTTTCTTTTTTTAATTTTTTTTATTTGTTGCGTTTGTGAAATCTGTGAACCCACGATTTGTTTTTGGGTTCTATATCGTGTTGCGAAATTGATTTTTTCTCGATTGATAGATAGATTGAAATGAAACTGAAAAGCTTGAAAATTTGGGGGTTGAATTCAAGTATTAAGTGTTTGTTTGATTGATTAGATATCATTGATGAGAAGGGTCTTAGTTGGTTAAATTAATTAAGCTAAATCTGAAGATAAATGTGTTTGATTCGAAGCCTACGCCGTTCTGTTGTGAGATTAGAATGAGAAATGAACATTAGCACTTTCCCATTTTGGTTACATCCACCAGACATAAGGAGATATCTCAATGGAGACCTTCTTTATATTTAAATTGTATTTTTTATATTTTAATTTTTTTACGTAAAATTTTATTTTTGTAACTAAAATCTAGGTGTTATTTACAGGTTTTACAATTAGGGACATTCCTTTTAGACAGGAAGAGTTTTTTTCTTTTTTATCTAGGTTTTGGATTAGGAAATTTTGGATTTTTGTTGTGCATTTGAGCACGGTGTTTTTTTTTTTTTTTGTAAGCTTTTACTGTTGAGGGCCTTTGGACAAGCAACACAAGGAAGATTCTTTTTACAAGCCTAGAAAACAAGTTACTTTGTTACAAGTAACTTGTTTTCTGACATTCTTTTTACTTTTTGATGAAAAAGAAAACAAACCAAACAAGCTTTTATTGTTTTCTGACATTTTTTTTTATTTTTTTATTAGGCTTTATCTTTATCCAAACAAGTAACTTAGGCCTTTTAAAAAAGTGGAGCCTCAGGTGTAGGAGTGGCAACGGGGCGGGGCGGGGCGGGGCGGGGCCGGGGATCACACTCCTTGTCCCCGATCCCCAATGGTGAACATGGCTCCGTCCCCGGCCCCGATCCCCGACGGGGAACCTTTCCCTCTCCCCACCCCCGCCCCGATCGGGATTGGGTTTCCCCGATCTCGAAAATTCCCTACCTAAATTTGTTTCAACATCACATCACCATCACCACATACATTTTCAACAACATACAGAAAGATCAACAACATCAAGAGACTAAAGTGAGAGAGAGAGAGAGAGAGATGGACGATCAACAACATCACATACATTTTCAACCAGATCAACAACATACAGAATAAAAAAAAATAAAAAAATAAAAAATAAATAAAAAATTTGACAGAAGATCTGAGAGAGAGAGAGAGAGAGAGAGAGAAACTAGATCTGGTGGAGTTCATGGAGGAGGACGATCGGTGGTGATGGACGATCTGAGAGCATCATCGGCGTCGCGATGGGTGGCTGTGGCTGACTGCGTCGCAACAGTGGCGATGGACGACGGAAGGACTCCTCCGGCGTTGCGGACAGTGATGATCGACGTCGCGAACTCCACCAGATCTAGTTTGGTTACAGTGATGATCGATGATCGACGTGATGATCAACGTCGAGAGAGAGTAGTAGAGGGAAGAGAGAGAGAGAGAGAGAGAGAGACAGAACTGGAGAGGATGAGATGAGGGTTTGGTTTGTTTAGGTCACAGTGTGTGTGTATATATATATCTAGGGGTAAATTGGTAATTTCATTTCGGGGACAAACCGGGCCGGGGAACGGGGACGGGGCCGGGCCGGGTACGGGGCTGGGACACTTATTCCCATCCCCGGCCCGAATCTGTTCGGGGATTGAATTTTAAATACCATTCCCGTCCCGTCGGGGGTATTTTTCGGGGAAAACCCGCACAATTCGGGGTCAGGGGGTCGGGTCCCCGTCGGGCCGGTTTCAAATTGCCATCCCTACTTAGGTGGCCGCTTCATTGCCTTGAGGTTGTACCGGCCTGGCTAAGTCTCTTGGGTCGACTATGCTAAAATTTGTTTTCTTGTAGTCAAACAAGGCATGCACACCTGACGTGTGTTGTTAAAATCTGAAGTTATAAAATTTGAAACCAACGGTTACATAGGGTTAATTTATGAATGAAAATAACACCAAATTGGTTGTACGCTTTATATAATAGTATAGCAATTTAGATACTAGATGGAACTTGGCAAAAGGAAGGAGGTTTTGAAAGAATTCAACTGCTCGGTTGGGCTATCTGTGTATCTCTTCAGGACTCACTGTTCAAATTCTGGCAACTTGTTCTCTTTGTTCCATTGTGGATCATCAGCATATTGGAGTCATGGGTGATTTTGGGTTGAAATGTTTAGTGAAATGGAGAATGTAGTTGAAGTGATGATGATCTCAAATGATTTATCAAATAGGGTAAAAAAAAAACTTGTCATGGAGGCTGGAACTTTTTTCACCATGGAGATTTGAGGCCATATTTTTGCTGTTTTGCACTCATGGAGTCTATGAATGACAAATACTAACGTTAGAGGAACTATCTCAATATCTGATCAGATGGGCTTATCTACTCTCTGCTCTTGTGTTTTCAAGTGTTACATATCTTTACTACAATGTAAGTTGTAAAGGACGTAGACCTTTCAGCCTGGATGCTAGAGTTGAGTCAAAAAGTGCTTATTTGTTCTCAAGCATAACATCAAGGGAACCTAAGGTAGTAGACAATGTAGTCTAGGTATTAATGCAACTATTGGAAATAGAGCTTCAGTGGGCATAGTTAGGCAAATTGTAGGTAACAAAGTAGAAAACTAAGTTATGGATAATATTCAGATGTTATTGATCTTGAATTTGTGCGCACTTCAAATGTGACAATAAAGTGGTAAATGTAGTCATTCTTGTGTGATGTTTTTTTATTTGATATACCTTAATGGTCTGTGTTGCCCCTTTTGGTTGGGCCGTGCACTTTTTGAGTGATGCTTCTGTTTGTTCTGCATTCACCAAAGGCTGTTCTTTGGGTTAGAAAAGAAATCTGAGACTGCAAAAGAAAAAAGAAGCAAGAACATCTTTTTGATGGGTTGGACTCTCTATCAAAAGTTGTGGAAATCTATCTGGGTCATTTGGTGCCTTGATGTGCTTTTCTATGGTTGAATCAAGGAAATTTTCCTGAGAGATGTTGATAAAGTTTGGAAGTGCTTTCGACTGATGATCCTCTTGTTTTTTATCCTAATTATCTCTTCATTGAGGTTAACCTGTTTCATGCACCACTTGAATATGTTTTCATTTTGTAATTAAAATTTTCTATTTTCATAAAAATTCAAAACTACCTGATTTACGACCAATCACCATGTTTGCTTGGAGTTGTAATGATTATGTTAGTTGGCTGTCAACAGTGCGTCACACAGTGCCAAAATAGATGAACTTTTTTCATACTTACCTAAAAAACAGAAAATATAAGCCTTATATTGACCTGTAGCTTGTCAATCAATAAATCGTGAAATAATTAATGTGCTCTTTCTCACTGGTTTGACCTTGACATTTAGTGTTTTATCTTATGGCAATTCAAATAATATGGACAAGTTATCAGGAAATGGTCCCTTTATTTCTTTTCTTTTTTGATTCACCTGCAAGCATGATTTGCTTCGCTTGCAAAATTGTTCACTTGGCTATGTATTTTGTGATGACAAAGTTGTTATGTGATCTTACACTGGTAATCCATTCGTAAAGTTCTTTCTTGTTTGCCACCGCCAGTACCAAAAAGGAAAATAGAGTAAATTGAGAAAAATGAAAGTGTACTCTGTAAATCTTACACTTTTAGATCTTATTGAATACCATATCACCTGATAGAATTGTTTCATTCTGCAGGACTCCGTACTAAGCATCAACAAGAACTAGAAAAATTGACACTAACAGCACAACCTGTCAAAACATTTAAGTTTTTCATTTTGGCTGTTATTCAATATCTTAAGAGATCAATATTATATCTTTTGGCACACGGTGGCTGGCTCATGGTTTTATGCACTATTGTGGTGCTTGTTGGAATACTGCTTTTTACCATTGATGGTCCCCATGAAAAGGTATATTGTTGGTTTTTTCGCTTGGTGCATGTCACCTTTGTCTGGTTTCTGTGCATTGGCAGTGAATGTCTCTCTCACTTAATCAATTTTTTTTTTATAAACTTAATAACCATTTTCAATGGTAGCTCCTCATTTATGTAATTACAGTCTAATTACAATTTAAACAACTTTTTGGTCTTTGCCATTTTACTGTGACTTTCTTCTCAATAAGGTTATGGTAGTTCATTTGGTCTCTTTGCCAGCCGATTTGAGCGGAGAGCACTTTGACACTTGTGATGAGGATCATTAATGTTGAAATTTTATTTTACAAGTATTCATTTATCTTTAGGCATACATCTTGTTAAGATACTTTGGATACTTCTTTCAAAAGATGAAAATGTATTCTTGACATGTTTTTGCAGCACGTTGAGGAGCTTCGTCAATATTTAGAGTTTGGATTGTGGTGGTTGGCTCTGGGTGTTGCATCTTCTGTTGGTCTTGGTGAGCAAAATTGATTCATGACATTATGAATTCTATCTTTCGATAGCGGTAGTTTATTTTCCATCAATATTATACATGATGAGTCTGTAATCTTGTTCTGTTATTTTATTTTGTGCAGGTTCTGGTTTGCACACTTTTGTCCTTTATCTAGGTCCTCACATTGCCTTGTTCACAATAAAAGCGATGCAATGTGGCCGAGTTGATATCAAAAGTGCTCCATATGATACAATACAATTGAAGAGAGGCCCATCATGGCTTGACAAGGATTGCTCAGAGTTTGGGCCTTCATTGTTTTCATCTTCGCATGGGTCACGGATTCCACTAAGCAGCATATTGCCTCAGATCCAAATAGAGGCCGTTCTATGGGGCATTGGGACTGCACTGGGAGAGCTTCCTCCATATTTTATTTCAAAAGCAGGTATTTGCATGAATAAATTTTATAGTCTTAGATGTAAGGTAATATCTACAAAAATGAATTGGTGGAGGGATTTAAGAAGAAACTTGTGTCACGGTTATTTCGGATTCTTAGAAGTTAGAATAGATTTATTTGAAATTATAAAACAATTATACTAGTGTTTGGGGCATGACCTATTTTTGGTCATGGTTTGTATTTTGGTTTGCATTTGGCGCCATTCCTTTAACATTCTCTAAAGCCATTATAAACATTTTGGAAGCCTTCTAAAAATTGCTGTTTGGTATTGTTTTCATAAAAGTATTTTCTGTTCTTGAAATCAGGTAAAATGTAAATAATATAGATGATGCATGTGCAAATATGTTTCTGGAAACTGTTCTTAAGGAAATTTCTTGTGAACTGGCCATTTTCAGGAAACAATTTAAACTGTTTTCTGAGTTTTTAAAAATTTTGATACTTGAACAAATGAAAACAATACCAAAGCGATTGTGTTTTAATATATTTTATTGTTTTTTATTATCAAAAACTTCATAAATGAGAACAATGAAAATGATACCAAACATGTATAGCTCTGAATTTTTGGAGAGCAACTTCAAGTTTAATTTGAACATCTTGTCTACATAGTTTGAGGTTTTAGTGATGACCCAAGAAAAATAAACTAAATAAATATTTAGGTTCGAGTTATAAACTTCTGGAAATAGTTATATAAGTTTACAAATTTCAACAACTCACAAAATTTGGTTCTTAGTAATCAGCCTATTAGAGTTTTAGTTACTGATTTGTTTCATGGAAACTAAAGACAATGTCATTTTATGTTCTGAAGGTCGATTCAAGCATGACTTTGTCAAGTAACAGTACTTATCATAGTACCTGTGTGTGTCTGCCCCTGTGCATTCATGGTATGCACGCATCTCACAGGAACTAGGGGTCGAGACCATGGGGAAGTTGTGATATATTCTAAGAAGCATGAATACTTATAAAAAGGTGGTGTGTCCGTTTTCAGACTCTTACAGAATTTTGCCTTTTTTATGCAGCTAGCGAGTCAGGTGACAAAGTGGTGGATGACTTGGATGATTCTTCAACTGAAGACAATGGAGTTGTAGCTACTCATCTATATAAGATCAAGCGCTGGTTCCTGTCACACGCACAATATTTGAACTTTTTCACAATTTTGGTGCTTGCTTCGGTTAGTTTCGATTCTCTCCCAATTTTCCAACATCACTTCATCATATTGTTCAAATTTCTGTTTTGCGGCTTCTCTCACTAATACATGACTTCTATGATCCCAACAACATTTGAATTAATCATTAATGTCTACTTCGACCATTTTGTAATTTTTTTTAATTCTTCCTTCTTAGGCTCCTTTGTTCTCGTGCAAAGTGTGGAATGATCTAAATCTTTTTTGCCTCGGCATATTCATTGATTTTAATATGTACTCCTGTTAACTGAAGTATCTTTTAGGTGCCAAATCCTCTATTTGACCTTGCTGGCATCATGTGCGGACAATTTGGGATTCCTTTTTGGGAGTTTTTTGTTGCAACATTGATTGGGAAGGCAGTCATTAAAACTCACATACAGGTTCGCGTAACTCTTATGATCATGCTCTTCCTATATTGAACACAATTTTTACCTAGAGTTATTTGTTGCATTAAACCCTATTATTTGGTTTTTAGCTAATTGTTTGCTGTGTTTGTCTTCATTCATGATTTTGGCATGTTGAAATGTACTTCATTTGTTACGATTTGATGAAAAACAAAGGATATGACTGTAAGATTTTCTGAATAGCTTTCTGTATCTCATATATTCAATGTGTATCAATTACAATCAGATCTTAGAATATATATAGCCCTAACTCCTAAACCAAAAAGGAAATACAAATACAATACGACCATGACTCTAATAGGACTCTAATACAATAATACAATCATGCCTCTAATAGGACTCTAAGTTAATTTGTAAGACTCACAATATATTTCACAATATATTCTCACACCCCCGCTCAAACTCAAGGTGTTTTGGCAGAAAACACGGAGAGTTTGCTAAGAAGAAACTGAAACCGAGTAATAGTGTGAGTCTTGGTGAAGAAGTCCGCAAGTTGCAAAGCTGAAGGGACGAAAAGAAGTGAGATAGAGGCAGACTGTAGATGTTGGCGAACAAAGTGACAATCAATCTCAATATGTTTTGTCCGCTCATGGAAGACAGTATTGTGGGCAATCTGAACAGCACTGCGGTTGTCACAATAGAGAGAGGTCGGAGAAGACTGAGAGACACCCAAATCAGACAAAAGACAACGAAGCCAAACAATCTCAGCAGTGGCATGAGCCATAGCACGATACTCAGCTTCAGCAGTAGAGCGGGCAACGACTGATTGTTTCTTACTTTTCCAAGAGATCAAGGAATCACCAAGAAACATACAGAAACCAGACGTAGACTTGCGATCAGTAACATCACCAGCCCAATCAGAGTCAGCATAGGCCACCAAGTCCAAAGAAGAAGTAGAGGACAATAGTAAGCCTTGAAATATGGTACCCCTGAGATAGCGAAGAATGCGAACCAAAGCAGCCCAATGGGTAGAGCGAGGAGCAGAAACGAACTGACTAACCACATGAACAGCATAAGCAAGATCAGGGCGAATGACAGTCAGATAAACTAAACAACCCACAAGCTCGCGATATAAAGTAGGATCATCTAGAGGGACACCATTAGTAGAATTAAGCTTTACATTAAGCTCAATAGGTGTATCAGAAACCTTAGTATCGGTAAGACCAGCATAGTGAATGACTTCATTAGCATACTTAGCCTGAGACAGAAAATAGCCCTTTGGAGAAAAAGCAACCTCAATACCAAGAAAATACCGTAATGGACTCAGATCTTTCATTTCGAAGGTGCGGAAGAGATGCTGCTTGACCTCAGAGATAGCAGAAGAGTCAGAGCCAGTGATGATTATATCATCCATATAGAGTAAGAGAGCAACAAAACCAGCCGATGTATGTCTCAGAAATAAAGCAGAGTCGGAAGCAGAAGAATGAAACCCAAGCTCGGTAACAGCAGTCTGAAAGCGATCATACCAAGTACGAGGAGACTGCTTCAGACCATACAGAGCACGCCGAAGACGACAAACTTGGCCAGAGGAATGGGGAAGACCAGGAGGAGGACGCATGTAAACCTCCTCAGTGAGATGGCCATTAAGAAAAGCATTCTTAGCATCCATCTAATAAAGAGGCCAAGAACGAATAGCAGCGACAGAGATCAAAGTACGGACAGTAGTCATCTTGGCAACAGGAGCAAATGTTTTCTCATAATCAATACCATACTCCTGAGAGAAACCTTTGGCAACCAGACGAGCTTTGTAGCGCTCAAGAGACCCATCAGAATGAGTCTTGACTTTGTAGACTCATTTACAACCAACCAAGTTCTTACCAGCAGGCAAAGGAACCAGCTCCCAAGTACTAGTTTTCTGTAGAGCAGACAACTCATCTTCCATAACGTGAACCCAATGAGGGTCCTGACATGCCTCTTTGTAAGACTGAGGTTCTGAAAAATAGTGAATAGCAGACAAAAAAGTACGATAGGAAGCAGAAAAACATGTATTAGACCAACCTAACCTGTTTGGAGGATGACGCGCTCGAGTAGGATATCGGTGTGCAGCAGAATCAGAGTCGGCAGCAGCAGGAGGATCAGCAGTAGGGGTAGAGACAACTGGTGGAGGAGGAGCCTTGCGACGAGAATAAACTAACAACGGAGAAGGAGAACAAACTGAAGGAGGAGAAGTAGCCAGAGGTGAAGCAGGAGGAGAAGATGAAACAAGCTCAGGAGGAACTGTGGAGATGTACTCATCAGACGGTACCTCAGAAGGAAATGGGTCAATGTGAACCAAATCCTCTTTGGAAACTGGAGCAGTAACAGGAGGAAGCTGAAAGTAAGGCAGACGTTCGAGAAAAGAAACATGACGGGAGACATAAAGACGACGGGAAACAGGGTCGTAACACCGATAGCCTTTCTGAGTAGGACTATAACCCAAAAAGACACAGAGGACAGACTGGGCACTAAGTTTGGTCATATCTTTGCGGGGAAGAAGGACAAAATAGGCAGACCCAAACACACGAATGAGGGAGTAGTTAGAAAGTTGGGAGAACAAAGCCTTATAAGGAGACCGACCAGAAAGAATAGGAGTAGGCATGCGATTGAGAAGAAAAGCAGCAGTAAGAACTGCCTCCCCCCAGAATAGAGCCGGAACTAAGGCAGAGAGAAGAAGAGACCTAGCTGTCTCAAGGAGACGACGGTGTTTACGGTCAGCGCGACCATTTTGGGCAGGTGTATCTGTACAGGAAGTTTGGTGAATGGTACCCAAATTGGCCAAATACTCACAAAACTCAGTTTTAAAATATTCCTCACCCAAGTTAGACCGTAACACTTTAATAGTAGACCCAAACCGTGTAGTAATCATAGACTGAAAGGTACGGTATATCTGATAGAAATCAGACTTATGAGTCATAAGATAAACCCAAGTGTAACGGATGCAATCATCAACAAATGACACATAGTATGCAGAATCCCCTTTGGTGAGAATAGGAGAAGGGCCCCAAACATCAGTATGAACTAAAGAAAATGGTGTATCAGATATAGAAGTGCTTTTACGAAAAGGTAAGGCTATCGTCTTGGCGAGTTTACACCCTTGACATTCAATAAGTTCATTAGGAGAAACTTTTCCCAAGATACCTGATTGAGCCAAAGACTGTAAGCGGTCAGCAGACAAATGCCCTAATCTAGAATGCCACAAGTAGAAAGGACTGGACAGAGAATCTAACTGAAAAGAGGAAAAGGCAGTCGGAGAGGTTGTCAAAGGTAGATGCAAGCTCTCTACTACATAGAGGTCCCCAACTCTACGACCAGTCCCAATCTGCTGCTTAGACATCCGATCCTGCACAGAACAGATAGAAGAGGAAAAGATAACATCAAAACCAGAGGCGTCAAGTTGACTGATAGATAATAAACTGACAGATAATTGAGGAACATAAAGAATAGATGGAATAGAGACAACAGACATAGCAGACGGTAGGACAGACCTAACAGATATAACAGACATACCAGACCCATTAGCAGCATTGACAGTAATAGAAAAAGGAGGAGGAGTGCAATTTTGAAGTAAGGAGAGATGGGGAGTTATATGATGAGAGGCACCAGAGTCAAAAAGCCAGACAGACGAAGAAATACCTGAAGAAGACCTAAGCAAACCTGAATGAAGGGAGGAAACAATGGAGGTAGATGGGGATGGCTGGGAGTTAGACAATATATGCCGAAGCTGACTAATCTGAGCAGTCAAGGAAGTCAAGTCAGGATCAGGAGTCGGAGCAGATGCAATAAAATCAGTAGGAGACTGAATAGACAGACATCCATTCTTGAGACAATGGTACTTCCAATGACCCCTTTGATAGCAGGAGGCACACTCATCTGAAGCAAGGAGCCCTTTCTTGGGCTTTACAGAAGCAGAAATTGTTATCATCATAATAAACTGAAAGCTAATGAGGACAACAAAATCAATATATCCAACATCACAATGTAAGAACCAAAAGAGTATGAGGTCTAAATGTAATATCATAAAATAATATGACAATAATCGACTATTAGAGGATTTCAGATGCAAAAATCCAATGGGTCGAACCAGCCTCAATCATAACCCTTTCGAGTGAGAGAAGCTGAGAACCATACACCAGGGACAATCGCGAGGCAGAGAGCAGCGAGAAGAAGTCGCGAGTCAAAGACTTGCGAATCAGCTAGGTCGCGAAATTTGTCTAGAGAGCTTCGAACCAGAGAAAGAACTAGGGGTTTCGACAGACTGAACTAGAGATGGGTCGAAGTCTTGCAAAACCAAGATGGGTTGACCACGAAGGAGAGCCAGAGAGAGAAGACGAGCTGTGAGGAGGCAATGACTAGATGGGTCGAACCGTTGGATGGGTGCGACTACCAAATAGCACAAACAAAGAAGAAATCTAGATGGGTTGACTGAGACAAGGCACAATCACGAGCAGATGGGTTACGAACCAGAATGAGCAGATGATTCGACTGAGATAAGGCACAATCACACACCAAAGTCGAACCAGAATGAGCCTGGGAGAAGCAAGCACGAACACGAACAAGAGAGTAATGGAGACGGCTCTAGGGTTTCGGATCAGAGAACAGCTCTGATACCATGTAAGATTTCTGAATAACTTTCTGTATCTCATATATTCAATGTGTATCAATTACAATCAGACCTTAGAATATATATAGCCCTAACTCCTAAACCAAAAAGGAAATACAAATACAATACGACCATGACTCTAATAGGACTCTAATACAATAATACAATCATGCCTCTAATAGGACTCTAACTTAATTTGTAAGACTCACAATATATTTCACAATATATTCTCACAATGACTGCTGTGAAATGGACTCTAAATGACTTTACACTCTTTCTGCTGTTATTATGAAGCTATAGCCAGTTTGAGGGTTGGCATCTGATTAAGCGTTTGGTTGGTTATTTTTTTGCAGACGGTGTTTATAATATCAGTCTGCAATAATCAACTTCTGGACTGGATTGAGAATGAGTTGATTTGGGTTTTTAGCCTTGTACCCGGTTTTGCTTCTAACCTACCAAACCTCATCTCAAAATTGCATGCAATGAAAGACAAGTACATGGCAACCCCATCTCCTATGCCCTCAAATATCAAGGTTCATCTGGGTTTTTTGTTTATTTATTTATTTTTTTGCCCTTCTTGTGTGGGATTTGACTGGAGAGTCCGAATCTATTTTTTGCTTTGTAAAATTGCATTCTTATATGTTTGCTCGCCATTACTTTCATATCTTTCACAGGTGAAGAAGTGGGATCTTTCATTTACTTCGATTTGGAACACCATGGTGTGGCTCATGATTATGAACTTTTTTATCAAGATCGTGACCTCAACGGCTCAGACATATCGTAGGAAAGAGCAGGAGGAGGAATTCGCATCAGGACAATCAAGTGAGTCTGATCATTTGTCTTAATTGCTTCATTACAAGGAGAGGTCATGAAATTCGAGCAACCCTTTGATAAGTTGCCATTGAAGCCACCCCGGAAAACACTCTGCATCATAAGTCCTGTTTCGGAGACTTTGTATAGGATGATTCAGAAGCCTTAATTGGGGAAGCATTGTTTTAAGGGGAATTTAAGTGCCCTTGTTAGGTACTATTGTTGGGATTGGGGAGATTTAGAAACTTGTTACTGATATTTTTTTTATGCAAGACAAAAAAATCATTTGCTTGCTCCCATCTTTGTTCACAGTGTTTTGGACCTGTGGATAGATAATGATGATATATATACACAGAACAACTTGAACATCTCTCTCTCTCTCTCTCTCCCAAAAGTATGCTTATGAACCCATCTTGTTAATATAACATTTGGTAATTATGGTAGTGTTATTATATTCTTCCAGTCAGTTGATTTGGACTGGGACAATTTTACAATTCCATTAGGGGTTTGTCGAATCTTAAATGGGTTGTTTATGATTTTTCTTTTAATTTTATTTTGGAATTTTGTGCCAGACAATTTGTTGTGCATGCTTGGTGTAGTTTCTTAGAGTTGCTCTTTATTTTTCATTTTTCACTGGCGAAAGTATGAAAAATGTATATTTTTTTTATTTTACAAAATTAATTTACATTTATGTACTCTAATGTTACTCTTTATTTTAAGGGAAAATTATTGATAAATCCTATTTAGAAGTGTTTTAGCCTAAGAAGTCCATGAAGGAATTTTTTAACCCATTTAGTCCCATATATGTATAGTTTTATTCCATAAAGTCCTTTTTCTTGATTTACACTATTTTCTTGGACATTTATGTCCTTATATTTAATTTTGATACCCTTATAAATATTTTTTGAACGGTTAGCAATTTATAATGTGAACATTCATATTTTAAAATTGACATTGGTAGGAATGTAAAATTGGCCCGTGGACGGTCCGAAACCCGTCAGTGAGTCGGGGCGGGCCCGGCCCGTTGACAATGTGAATATTCATATTGAAATGTTAACATTCACATTAATAGGAGTGTAAAATTGGCTCGCGTCCTGTGGCGGCGCGAAACCCGCCCGCAGTCCATGGGCGGCCCGGGGCGGGCCCGGTCCGGGCCGTTGACAATGTGAATATTCACGTTAACATGTTAACATTCACATTGATAAGAGTATAAAATTGGTTCACGGCCCGGGGCGGGCCCTGCCCGGCCCGGCCCATTGACAATGTGAATATTCACATTGACATGTTAACATTCACATTGATAGAAATGTAAAATTAGCCCGCGTCCCGTGGCTGCCCGAAACCCCGCCCCCACGGCCCGTGGGCGGGCCCGGCTCGTTGACAATGTGAATATTCACATTGACATGTTAACATTCACATTGATAGGAGTGTAAAATTAGCCCGCGCCCCGTGGCTGCCCGAAACCTGCCCACGGCCCGTGGGCGGGCCCGACCCGTTGACAATGTGAATATTCACATTGACATGTGAATATTCACATTGATAAGAGTATAAAATTGGCCCGCGCCCGTGGCTACCCAAAAACTCGCCCAGCCCCGTGGGCAACCCGGGACGGGCCCGGCCCGGCTTGTTGACAATGTGAATATTCACATTGACATGTTACACATTCACATTGATAAAAGAGTATAAAAATTAGCCCGGCCCCGTGGCTGCTCAAAACCCTCCCACGGCCGTGGGCGGCCCGGGCGGGCCCGGCCTGGCCTGTTGACAATGTGAATATTCACATTGACATGTTAACATTCACATTGATAAGAGTATAAAATTAGCTCGCGGCCCATGGGCGGCCAAAAGCCCGCCAACGGCCCAGGGCGGGCCCGGTCCGTTGACAATGTAAATATTCACATTAACATGTTAACATTCACATTGATGAAAGTGTAAAATTGGCCCGCAGCCCGTGGGCGGCCCGAAGCTCGACCGCAGCCAGAAGCGGGCTTGGCCCGACCCGTGACAATGTGAATATTCACATTGGCATGTTAACATTAACATTGATAGGAGTATAAAATTTGTCCGCTGCCCAAAGCTCGCCCTTGGCCCGGGGTAGGCCCGGCCCGGCCCGTTGACAATGTGAATATTCATATTGACATGTTAACATGCACATTGATAGGAATGTAGAATTGGCCCGCGGCCCGTGGGCTGCTCGAAGCCCACCCACGGCCCGGGGCAAGCTCGTTTGGGTCCGGTAGGGCCTAGGCCATCACTTTAAAGCCCGGCTCGGCCCATCGGCCCGCTTAAGGCCCATTCAAGGCTCGGTCCGAGGCCCAGCCCACCTGAGGCACAATGCCTTTTTTTGTGGAAAATAATAAAATTTTGGTAGAAAAAATTAAAAAGAATTAAAAAAAAATGGCCAGGCCCGCCCAAGCCCGGCCTAAGCTTGAGCCTAAGCCCAGGCCCACCTGCCCGACCCGAGGCTGTCGTCTTCGGGCCGCGGGCCAATTTTACACTCCTATCAATGTGAATGTTAATATGTCAATGTGAATATTCACATTGTCACGGGCCGGGTCGAGCCCGCCCCGGGCAGCGGGCGGGCTTCGGGCCTCCCACGGGCTGCGGGCTAATTTTACACTCCTATCAATGTGAATGTTAATATGTCAATGTGAATATTCACATTGTCACGGGTCAGGCCGGGCTCGCCCCGGGCCGTCCACGGGCTTCGGGCCGCCCATGGGATGCGAGTCAATTTTACACTCTTATCAATGTGAATGTTAACATGTCAATGTGAATATTCACATTGTCACGGCCAGGCCGGGCCCGCCCGGGCAGCGGGCGGGCTTCGGGCCTTACGGGCTGCGGGCTAATTTTATAACCCTATCAATGTGAAGTTAATATGTCAATGTGAATATTCACATTGCACGGGCCGAGCCGGGCTCGCCCCGGGCCGCCTACGGGCCGCGGGCCAATTTTACAGTCTTATCAATGTAAATGTTAATATGTCAATGTGAATATTCACATTGTCACGGGTCGGACCGGGCTCGCCCCGGGCCGCGGGCTAATTTTACACTCCTATCAATGTGAATGTTAACATGTCAATGTGAATATTCACATTGTACATGGGCCGGGCCCCTAAACATTGACGATATGAACATTCACATTGACGGTGTGAACATTCACATTAGGGGTATTTTGGTAATTATGTCACCCTTAGGACTTATTGAAACATAAGAAAATAATATGAACTAAATAGAACATAAGTTGATACATTAGGGGTATTTTGGTAATTATGTCACCCATAGGACTTATTGAAACATAAGAAAATAATATGAACTAAATAGAACATAAGTAGATGAAAAGGGTATTTTGGTCTTCTTATCTCAAATAGGACCTAATGGAATAGTCAAAAAGAATATGGGTTGAATGGAACATAAGTAATTAAATATGGATTTATGAAAAAAAAACTCCCTTATTTTAAATATTTATCTAAACAAACTAATTTAAAAAATCTCTCAATACTTTTCAGATGTAGCTACGTTGCATAAATCTTGTAGAAACAACTATTGTACTAGTTATTCTGCTAGAGTGAGTAAAGTTGCATGAAACTAGTTATAATGGTTAACAAAACTCTTTTAAAGAACCCATGGTGATGTTATAAGAATATACGTATAGAGATGGATGATTTAATGTATCCAACCAATTAGACTAGACTCTTCAATTTGCTACATTTAAATCTGAAAACATCTTCTTCTTCTTCTTTAAAAAAAATTTTATTAATTAAAATAATTAATTTTTCAATTAATTTAAATTATTTTTGTCACGTAAGTTATATCAAAACAGTATTGTTCGGTATTGAAAAAAGTAAATTATATTTTTTGTATTTGTTTCTCTATAGATGCATTCTACATGTTTATTTTTATATTTTTATAACAATAAAACACGTTAGCAAAATATATAATCTAATGGATCAAATTGAAAAATTGCAATAAAATGCCACCAAAATAATAACTTTGAAATCAAGGAGTGTGAATATGATAAATACGTAAAGTTCTTCCATGTATGAAGCAACATAGTTAGGCCAATTATAAAGTGGTAATATTAATATAGCAAAGTCATCATGGCACTACCCAATTTTCTCTATTGAAGACACACCAATGCTATATGCCCACCAACTTCCACCACCCCAACATTCTTTCCTTCCAAGTTTTTCAACAATACTCCTAACATGGCATACATTAAAACTATAACATGGCCCTACAATTATTTAAGAGAAATTACAAATACGTATCAAAAATTTTTTTTTTTTTTGGAATTATCATTAAATTCTATCAACTTTTAATTTAGATAACTAGGGCCTATTTTCTATAATTTCTCTTAAATTTGTTATAAAGGTCAATTTTTCCTTATTTTTTTTTAAACAATTTTTTGTAACATTTTTTATTTCAATTTTATCTTTTAACATGCGTACAAATTTCAATTGTTCTCTAAATGGCGATGGATGGGTGCTACTAGATGAATGTTAGAATTGTGCAAATGAGTCTTACCATTCAACAATTTTTATTTTATTTTATTCATTTTTTTTTTTTTTTTTTTTGTGATTAGTGGGTTTGCTTTTCACATACTTGACTCATTCATGTTAGACTCTTATAAGTTTCTCCCATTTATCCATGTAAATTGTCGCTTGATTATCAAATTTATACTCCTGAGATGGGCCCTAACAACCATTTGCTCAGAATAAGGTTTTCAATTATCAAAAAAAATTATTAAAAAAATAATTTATATATTAGATATTTCGACTCAATTAACATGATATATCATTTCACTTATTATTTATTATAAGATAAATATACGACTTGAGAAATCACTTTATACTTGACCTGATATGCTAAATGTTTGCACATGTCAAACTCCAATTTTACTTTCACTATGCCAAGAACACATAATAAAAACAAAAAATGGATCATAAATACTCCTTTCATCCCATTTTATTGGTCTACTTTTTCATTTCAGTACGTCCCAAAATGTTTACTACTTTTTACTTTGGAAAATTTTGTTAGATTTTCAAAATTACCCCTTATGAATTATCATAAATACATTTTAAAATTCAAATAAGGCATTGGTTGGAAAAATATTTTAAAATTTAAATTTATATGTAATTATTGCCTCCGTAATGAGTTGAATTTTTTATAATAAACAAATAAATTGAGACGAAGAGAGTAGTTTATTGACAAGTATAAATTAACTTTTGAACGTGGACACCACCAGAATTGGGTTTAAGCGCAATCATCCATTGCATTTTTTTTAATAAATTGTTCTATAATCTATTTTGCTAGTCCCATTTTTATTGAATGACAAATAATAGACCAAACAGTATATTCGTCCACGAAACTCTCCTATCCTATTTTGAGGGTGTTTATTTCAGCTTTTCAAAGTTAACTTATAATTTTTAGTTATAAAAAAGTTATGTTGGACTATTTGGTTAAATTTATTTTAAACAGCTTCTGATTCTAACAGTTTATTTTAACTCAAAAAAGTTAATTCTAAGAAACTGCTCACCCTTTACTTCTGATTATTAGCTTCTGCTGTAGACATGTTAATTTATGATTATACTCTTAGATTTTTTTATTTTTTATTTTTTAAAAAAATATAAAAATACCCAAATAGAATATAGATTATTATTATTATTTTTTATGAGACATGTAGACAAGTAGTAAATAATAAAAAATAAAAATTAATTGAAAAAATTATTTCACAGCTTATTTAACAAACACTACTCAGCAATTTAAATCTATAATCTAACAGTTACACTAAACAGATTAACAACTTTTGATTAAAGTTATAATTTATAATCTGTTTTAACAGTTAAATCAAGCGGGACCTTTGCAAGGTAAATGTTAACTGAACATTATTTAATATTAAAATTGAGAAAAAAATTATATTAAAAATAGGTATAAAAGAAATGAATATATATTAAATTCAATAAAGAGTGTCATATTTTTTTAATTTTCTTGGCTAGCAATGATCCAAAGCTTCAAACCCATGGTGTCCAAAGCTATATAAACGACCATAGGGAGCAAAAGACCCTTCAATTCTCATCACAAACTCCCCAAGGACACAAAAACCTTTCAAATTCTCTCTCAAGAAGGACCAACCAAGCCATGGCTTCAAGTGCAGAGCATAGAGCCATGGCCCTGTGTTTAGCCATTTTTGTGACCTTGCAATTGCAGGTGTCCATGGCAGCAGTGTACAAGGTAGGAGACTCAGCTGGTTGGACCACCATTGGCAATGTCGATTACAAGAATTGGGCTGCTACTAAGACTTTTCATGTTGGGGATCTCATCCGTAAGTCTCTTTTGCTGAGTGTCTTTGTATATCCACTCTACATGTTTGTGTTTATGTTTGTTAGGACTGTTTATTTGTGTTTTTTGGGTAATTGGGTTATTTGATTCTGACCCTCCATTCGAAATTCTTATTTTCTAACTGGGTTGTCACTATTTCTCTGTTTGGTTGCTGAGAAAAGGCTAGAAAGAAAGAAAGAAAGAAACTTCAAATACTGTGTGTTTGGTTTTGAATTATAAAAAAATGTGAAGTGGTTAAAACCCCGTACATTTATTTATATGATGTTTGTATTTATGTTTTGTTAGACTGTTCATTTGTGGTTTGTGGGTAATTTGGGTTATTTGATTCTGACCCTCCATTCAAAATTCCTCATTACTAACTAGGTTGTCACTACTTCTCCGTTTGGTTGCTGGGAAAGGGCTAGAATCAAAGAAACTATAAAGATTATATTTTTTGTCTATTGTTTGGTACCCAGGGTAGATATACCTCCTTTTCTCACTCTCAGCTGGGGATGACACAACAATTTAGCTTGATTTTGATCTTCTTTTTCAAATACGTTTGGACATCAAAAACATGCGAGAACTTTCTTTCCTTTTTCTCGATTTTCTGGGCTACCAAACATTCAACAGGAAAGTAAATTCTCTTTTTCTGGGTGCTCTCTCTGTTTCCCCGTCTGTTTGCTTAGGCTTTGGGTGACGCGTGCGTGGGGGGCAGCATGGATGCCACGTGGACTATGTGCCACATGGACATCTAAGGGTCAAGTGTCTCACCGTTTGGGAATCTAAAAGAGAAAAAATAAAAACAAAAAACAAATTGAGTTATTAAGTTAGGTGAGAAAAGAGAAAAAGGAAAAAAAGTTGTGTTTTACTTTGTTCTTGTTTGGTTAAACTGGTTAAGCTGGAGTGGAAAAAAATTAATTTCTTTCATATTTTGTTTGGATTATATATAAAAAAAGAAAATAAACTATTACAGACTATCCTATCAAAATTACTTTTCTATGTTTTTATTTCTTTGCTATTTTTTAGATAGATAATTTTGTTATTATAAAATTTTAATGATCACTTATTTCTTTTCTCTTCAAATCTTTCAATTTTTGGACAGATTCAAAATGTGGGATGGAAGAGAAACAAGTTTTTCTCTATTTCTTTCTATTTTTCCAATTTCTTTCTATTTTTTATTTAGTAATTCAAACAGGTAATCAGGATAAGAAAAATCCATTTATTTTCTTCTCTCTAAATGACTCATTCGAAAGTGGATTTCAGCTCGGCTTGTTTGCAGCCCTAATTAGAGTACTTAATTTCATAATCTAAGAGCATTTTGTTTTGAGGGATAAGAGGGTGGGATTGGACTATTAGTCCCACCGGACTAATAGTCCATTGTTTGTTTGAAAAATTTTGCTCCGGACTAATAATCCCCCCGGACTATTAGTCCCATAAACATGGGACTATCCTATCCCATGGGGGGGTGTGGGATAGAAACCATGGGATTGGTATCCCATGGGATTATTTTGTGAAATGTCCGTTTTACCCTCCATGCTATTACTTAGTAAACAACTAGAAAAGGGTAAAATAGTCTTTTGAACATTTATTAAATTATTTTTTTAGTGTTGTTAATTTAAAACATATATTAAATAAAAAATTTAAATTATAAATTATAAATTATAAATTAAATTTAATTAAAAATAATAAATTATAAATTAAATTTTTTTAGTGTTGTTAAAAAATTAATTTACATATTAAATAATTTTTTTTAGTATTGTTAAGTTAAAATTATATATTAAATAAAAATATAAATTATAAATTAAATTATTTAAAAATAATAAATTATAAATTATGGCCTTATAAATTAAATTTTTTTAGTGTTGTTGAAAATTTAATTTATATTAAATAAAATTATTTTTTATTGTCATTATTTAAAATTATATATTAAATAAAAATATAAAATATAAATTATAAATTTAATTTAATTGAAAATAATAAATTAAAAAATTGTGGCCTTATAAATTAAATTTTTTAGTGTTGTTAAATTATAAATTATAGATTATAAGGTAAAATAGTCTTTTGAACATTTATCCTTATCCAGTCCGTTTAACCAACATTGGATTTACTAAAAATAGTCCAATCCAGACATCTAATCCCATGACTAAACAAACATAGGATACAAATCTAATCCAACCAAATAGTCCCAGGACAATGTATCCCGGGACTAACAGTCCGATGGATTACAATCCCCCCTTATCCAGTCCGTCCAAACAAACACACCCTAAGGAGCTAAGACTTCATGATTTTTCTCCCAACACATTAATCAGTTCAGCTAGAGCTCATTGGTTTTAAGTTGCCTGCTTGTAACAACTACAATACCCATAATCCAGAACAATGGTTATATACTCTGCTACGAGCGATGAATCAGCACATAGCCTGAATTGGTTTCAACTAGAGAAGAGACTTATGGATTTGAACCAAATTCTGGGATGTACATAGGAGAAGTAGGAAGAGCACATCTTTTCACAAATTGTAATACCATACCTGAAAACAAATCCTCTGGCTTCTGATTGGATGTTGAGTTGCAAGTTCATTGATCGAGAACTAACATTCAGGTTCTACTATTAGAGCCCTGCAGTGTGCTATGTCTTATCGGTGATGGCATACTTTGAGGAATTGAGAGTATAATTCCATAGTTCTAAAAAGGTAATATGTCGTGACCAACACTGACATGATACGACACTCGTCAAACACTTCTTCCAATGCTTGGACACATATGAAACACGTTACAAGTTTGAATAAAATAACTTAAAATTCAATGAGAACACAAAAACTATGTAAATTTATACCTATTCTCTATGAAGCACGGGTGCGGGTGTGGGTACGGATATGCTGATACGGCAAGACTTAAAAAAATAAGATACGAGTATGGCTGGAGTACGTCAATAAATTTTTTTTATTTTTTTTATAATTTATAGTTTCAAATTCAACCTACAATCAAAGTTCAATACCAAAACTAAAAGGAGAAATTACAAAATTAAAAGATGAATCATGATTTAACAATACTAATACCAAAGCAAAGTCCATAAGCTAATTTAATGCCATTAAATAGAAGAAATTACAAAACAAAGTTTCATTCCAATAGCAAGCTAAGTAAAATTTGAAAAGTTGAAACTTCAATTTTCACTTCCATCAACTTTATCATTGAATAATACATCTTTTATCGCTAACACATTAAGTAAAGGATTTGTAATTTCAAATAAATCAGAACTCTTTAATAAATTAAACGCATCTCCACCAATGTTCCATAGTGTGGTGCACCCTCGATGTACCCATCTCATACCCACAGAGTACCCAACTGTAAAAGAATGTATAAAAAGTACCTGGTACGTATTTCGAGTACCCGGTACGCATGCAGCCCTATCGGTACAAGTATCAGTACTCAGTACAAGTATGGCAATATTTTCGGAGTACCCATGCTTCATAGTCTATTCTACTCTTTTAGTCTTTAAATTTGTTTATCTTTCACTTAAATATTCATATATATGACATAATAATTATTTATCCTTATATATAACATAATAAATATATAAAATTATATATTTTGCATGTATCCCTGACATATTATGTCTTACATATTTTGAAAATTTTTGTGTTTTGTGTGTCCATGTCGTGGTCCTATTTGTGTTCGTGTTCGTGTCGTGTTCGTGTCCATACTTCATAGACAGTAAGCATTTCTGCAGTGTGGCCTCACTGTAAAGGCTTGTCATTGGCATCTTGGTGTTAGGGATTCAAGTCACAGAAACCGTCTCTACAAAATAAGGGTTAGGCTGTGTACATCTTGCCTCACCAAACTATATTTTAGGAAGTGTTTTGGTTCACCCTTTTACTATAAGGCTTCCACAATTTTCATTTGAGCTCAATGGTAATGCTCTAAGGCCACGCTTCTTTACAAGATTAAATGGCAGGATTAAATGCCTGACTCTTATTTGTGTGTACTATGATCTGATCCAATTGCTTCTATGTTGGTTGTTTGTGTCTACACTTATTAAGCTAACAAAAATTATGTTGAATGGTAAACCAGTTTTCGCATACAACCCTCAATTTCACAACGTGATGCAAGTCACCCATGCCGACTACAAAGCATGCAATGCTACTACCCCAATCGCCACCCACACCACTGGAAACGATACAATCACCATCACCGCTCGCGGTCACCACTTCTTTCTTTGCGGTGTCCCTGGTCACTGCCAAACCGGACAGAAGGTTGATATTAACGTGCCCCGTACTTTGTTGGTTCAAGCTCCTTCAGGATCCCCCTCCTCTCTTTCAACCACCACAACCACCGTACCTGCACCTTCTCCAAGCAGCACTGCTCCATTGTATGCTTTGATGGGGCTTCTTGGTAAGCTCGGGTTGTCTATGGTTGTTTTTGCAGCTTTTGTTTCCAGTTTTGCTTAACCAGGGAAGAGTCAGTGTAAGGCCTTTTGGGTAGTCTGCTGTGTCTATTGGGACTCCATGGGACTACATGTACTTTTGTATTAAAACTTGTGTATTCAAATAATTGTATTACAGTTCATTCTAGTTTTTTGTGAATGGAAACATGAGCCAGTGCCAGTTTGATGTCTTAAAAAAAAAAAAAAATTTGAGCCAGTTTGGAGCTCATATTTGTGGAATTAATTTTTTTTGTGCTAATTTCAATCTCAAGTGAAACAAACAAGAGCCTCCTGCAATTTTGGCTTAATTAATTCTACTTTATTTTTGTATTCTCCATTGCAGCATGTGTTCACGTACGTACACTTTTTGGGGGGATTACTTTGGAATAAATGGATGAGATGAAAGATTAGATATGATGGATTTTTTTGGTGCTATGATACCACTTAAAACAACAAAAAAGAAAAGGAGTTTTTTATTATTTTTATTATGGAATTATGATGGAGTTATGGAGTATGGAATTATGATGGAGAAGTTAGAGAAGTTGGAAGCACAAAGATGGAGAATTTACATTGTTTACATTGTCTATTTTGTTGGCTTCAAAGCCAATTTATAGACTACAATTTACATATACAAACAAACTATAAAGTCATCCTAGTCTACATATCATTATTACATTGTAGAAACTTAGCATACTAATACGTCCAAAATTTTACACCTTTCTACTAAAGGCTATAAGCCTAGACTTAGGCTTTGACAAAATTTCTACAAAAAAATAAATACAGGATCACAAAAGTCTTGACCATAATAAATAAAAATCTACCATTATTGGTAGTATTCTAACACTACATTTATATACACAATTATATACAGTGTCTATCTATCCTCCCCGGTTTTCAAAGAGATAGACTGTTAGAGATAAGCTTTGGCTGAGCTGATTTGTCGTGTAGCGTCGGCTGAAAAGATTTGGCTGATCACTTGCCGCCTAATAATGAAGGTTGCTCCACGTGTTCTGGATAAGGTTGGAGTTGATCAGGAGACAGCTGCATTTGATAGTGGGGTCCACTATGCTTCCATTATGTTGATGAGATTGTGATATTCTTCATCAGTCTCTGATGGAGGGGAATCCGAATCCTGGTTGTATTGCTCATTCTGGAAATGTTTTACATCATCCGCGGTCATGGCTAGTTCCAACGGAAGATCCAAATTATTTTTCTTTTTGAGATTTATTAACATGTCAAGAGCCTCATTAATTTGTGTAGGAGACCTTTAATATGTTATGGAAAAATGGGTTACAAATAATAGTCTACCATTTGTAACCATGAATGGCAATTTTGCTGAGCCATGGATGTTGGACACTGCTTGTGAAATAGATATTAGACTGTCTATCTAATATTCTGTCAAAGAAAGTTTTTGAATATTTTGCAATCACTCTCTCGGTGATCTTCATCTAAATAATCATCTTCAAATTTAAAATCTTCAGTTTCTTTAAGATACCAAATCTGGTATGGTTGGAAAAAATATTTTCGTTCTCGCTAACCAACAGTGCTAGAGATCCATAAAGTAAAATATTTGCTCCATCGGAAGCCTTTTACTATCCATGAGAGCATTGCTTTGATGATCATTGGATAATCTATCCATTGGATTGGATCTAAAATTTGAAAAATAACTTGATTAGTTATTTCTCAATCTATATCATCAAAAAACCACATGTCATGGTTTGCCATGATGGTTATTTTGGGAATTCCATCTTTCAAATTTAATTTATCATAAGATCGTTATAAGATTTGTCTAATTTTATCATGATGATCTTCAACTCGATTTTTGATTAACATAAAAATTTCTTTTGGAAGCAAAGTTCTTACTTTTTTAAAAAGACAAATTCTTTTTATTTGTTCAAAAACTGGATCAGAAAACTCATATGATATGAGGTCTGATAGCTGAAGAAAATTGTTTATTTTTTCAAAATTAAAATCTTCATTCCAATTCATTTGTTTAAGGATATTGAAACAAAGATTTTGCAAATCTTTTAATTTAGTTATTTGCTCAGCTAATTTGTTGGCCAGAACTCCCATGTATTTTCGAAATTTCACTTTGTTGTCTACAATGTGAGTTTTCCAAACTCCATTGAGTTCTGTATAAATTTCTCTGGATATACCAGGGTTGAAAAAATCTTTTATCTCAGATTCATCTGGTTTAGATATCTGAATATTAGTTGGAACTGATTAGTTCTCATTTGACAATAATTCTTTTGATAAACCGGCATAGCTGGTGCACTGTAAAAAGCTTTTTTAACTTTGGTCATGCTCTCATATGATTTATAGCTTGCTCCTGAAAATCCGCAAACTTGCTAATTGGCTTCATTCCAGTCTGTGTAAATTCTAGGTTGTTTTCCTGAGAATACAACATAAACTCTTTCTTGTCTGGAGATTACTTTTTTTAGCAATTGTCACCCAATCTCCTTGAGCGGGTTGTTTATCCTTATCCATTGTTTCCTCTTGGTCTAGAGGTCTTCTGCAAAAATTAAAATTACTTGTTTAGTAATTTAATTTTCTGAAACAATTCCTACTAAGAAAATTTGCAAGAAAATTGTTAGTACCTTTAAGAAGTTCTACTTCAAAAGTATATTCAGAAATTTTATTATACCAGACTAATATTCTTCCTTGTTTAATAGGTTTTTTATTGATCGAGAAATCTCTTATGACCTTATTATCAGTGCGCACAATAAAATTTTCTGGGGTTAAATAAATATGAAAACTCTTTATTGCCAATTTTATTGCAAGTAATTCTTTTTCGAAAATAATATATTTTTGTTCATTTGGTTTAAATGTTCCAAAATTATATTCACAAATTAATTTTTCTTTTTGTAATTTTATGGGTATTAGATTTTTTCTTGGTCTAATCCTATTTTCTAATAAAGGTATCTCTTTATCATGCCATAAATTACTGGGTATAGCTTTAAGAACACATCTCCAGCATGCTTTTGAGGCATCGGTTTCTAGAATTAATTTATCACATGTTTTAGGAAGATAAACATCTGGTAAAATTTTAACATTTTCTTTAATTTGTTTAATTAAAGCAACATCTTCTGCTGTCCATTCAAAAATGACATTTTTCCTTAATTTGGTTAACCAAAGAATTTCTATTTTTGAAAATTTTTGATAAAATTTCGTCCATAATTTAAAATGCCTAATAAACTCTATAATTGTGTTATATTTTCAAGAATATCAGGAAAATCTCGTACTTTGGACAAAATATGTTCTTGTAATTTTAAACATTTCTGATCTAAAATTATTCCCAAAAATTCAATTGATTCTTTTTCTAGTTCAATCTTTTTTGGAGACAAAATAATTCCATGTTTTTGGAATTTTTCACAAAATAATTTTAAATGTTTCTTATGCTCCTCCTTGGTTTTAGAGAAGATAAGTATATCATCAATACAAATTACACAACAATCTTTAAGGTCTTTAAAAATTGTATCCATCCACCGTTGAAATACCTGTAGTGCAATATTTAATCCAAAAAGCATAACATTCCAGTGATAATGTCCTCTAAGTGTACTGAAAGCTGTCAATTTTTTTGACTCTTCAGTCAATTGAATTTGCCAAAATCCACTTTTATAATCAAATTTGTTAAAGATTTTTGATCATTTGGTTAAGTTAATCAAAATATCTTTTCATGGAATAAAATATCCATCAAATTCTAGATTTTCATTTAGCCGTTTATAGTTGACTACCATTCGGGCTTTTCCTTTTTTAATTTCAGCATGGTTTCTTACCATAAAAGTTGGGCTAGAATGAGGGCTTTTAGTTTCTTCAATTAACTTTTTGTCTAAAAGTTCCTGAAGTTGAATATCAAATTCATCTATATCTTGTCTAATATAGATCATTGGTCTTACCCTAATGATAACGTTAGGGTCTTTTAATTTTAAACTACAATAACGTGGACTATATTGTCATAGTTTTAATGGATGTTCACTAAAATTTTCTTCCAAAATTTTATAAATTCAGTGTGATTCATCAATAGTTTTGATGATGGGAGTTAAATCATCACGCGGTACTGACGCAAACTCTTTATCACAAATATATTTATGTTGTTCTAACAAGGGAATATGAATTAAGACATTGTTTATGCTTAATGAAATAGCTTTTCCTGTATTTGCATTGGAAGTATTTATATATAAAATTATTGCCAAGAAGGAAATCTCCATGCATATACGGAAAACATAAAATTTTTAGTATAATGAATTTTCTATCACTTAACCAAATAACTATATTTTTAGCCTTGAATTGTATGGAAGTATGGTTGCCATCAATTCCAGTAACCAAAATTGGATGTTTCATTAATGTCCATTTTTCTTTTGGTATGGCATTCCATTTACATGAGCTAACTGTAGCTCCTGTATCTATAAGAACACTGAGGTTATATGGTTTATAATCTGCAAAATTAAATGTTCCCAATACATATGTATATCTTCTTTTTCCTTGACTAGGAGAAAAAATAATATCATCATTTTTTGTTTGAAAATGATACATATATGCAAACTTAATATGTTCAAGTTGTTTTCTTGTTCCTGAAAAAATAGGAATCTGAACATTATTTGAAGGAATAGATTCTTGATTATAATTATTACTTGATTCTCCAATGCTTAGTTTTGAAAATGATTTGTTATGAAAATCTTTTTCAAATACAGAAGTTGATCTTTTAATTTTTTGAACTGTATTTTCAATATATAATTTTTTTCCTGATGCCTGCATTTGTAATTGTGTAGGATTTTTTGTTTTAAAAGATTCTCCTTGTCCCACTAGGTCTTGAATTAACCATTGTCGAGGGACTTCTAAATCGCTCCAATTCATTAGACGAGGTTGTATTACCGTGTCAAATGGTCTTGGTTCAAAGATTTCAACGATTTTATTATCGTTTGATCTTGTTTTTGTTTCAGGAAATTTGGTTAATTCATGAATTGTTTTTCAACGAATAGCCAAATCATGAGAATTTGATTTCGTTCCTAATCCTTATATTTTAATTCTTATTCTGACTGTATCTTCAAGATTAGGATCATTTATGGAAATAAAGAAATTTGGTCAATGTTAAACCAAACTACTCCATTTGCCAAATTAGACTGAATTCCTCCAATGATTGCTTTCATTGGGTCGAAAAATCTTTTGTCAAAAATTACTGCCAAAATAGGAGTATCTATCCCTTGGCGAAATAAGGCTGTTATAGTTACTTGAATTAATCCAATATGAATATATTGAATTTCAGGATATTTCTTTTTCCATCTTGCAACCTTTTTCTTATCAAAAAAATGAATATCAATATTTCCTTCTTCTGACCATTTTGCTTGAGTGTTACCACTGTATTGTTCAAACACTCTTGCTGAAAAGAAGTTGAATTTTGAAAGTTTGTAAATTTCTGGAACAGCAACTTCTTGCATTTTTTCAAATTTTGCTAATTCTTCGTCGGTAAAAGTTTTTTTTTCTCCGATTACATCTCCAAGTCGAATTGCCTGTAATTCTTCTTAAGATATACTATATGCTTCTTGAGATATTTCTTGACTATTTTTAGTCATCATGAAGATTAGTTCTTCATCTGAACTTTCTTCATCACTAGAAATTTCGTATAAGATTTCTTCTTCATCAGAAATTTCTTCGCCATATATTATTTCAAAATCTTGTTCTTCAAGAATTTTGATCATTTTCTTTGCACTTTTTCCCCTTTTTGGGCATTCGGGTGCATAGTGACCTTCTTCGTTACAAATGTAACATTTACAAGTTTTCTTTTTTGAAACACTTGTTGGTTTCTTTTTTCGAATATACTTTTTCTTTTTTGAAAAAGTTTTGTTCTTTTTCCAAGGTTTCCATTTATATTTTCTGTGTTTTTTGGAAAATCCTTTTCGTTTAGGAAATGTATTACAACCAATTTTCCAATTTTCTTTTAAAATTTTATCACAACATTTTTGACCGTATTGTGAGTTGGAAATTTGATTTTTTATTTGTTTTTTCGCCTTTGCTTCTAGACACCGATCTGCTATCAGTCTTAGAACATAATTAATGCGAAAACCAAGATTATCATATTCTTCCTTCCCCATTTTTTTGAGAAAATCAGGATATGTTTTAATACATAACTCATCCCATGGATTAGGGAGTTTATGAAAAAATTGATCTAACCAGGGTTGATTTGCTGGTGGATCAATAAGATAATAATATTTTTTAAAAGTTTGAACATAGTCTTCAAAAAGACAAATATTACATAATTCTAATTTAGTCAAAATATAATTTGCATCTGCTTGCAAATTAGTATCTCCTGCAAAACACATAAATTTTCTTTTATGATTTTTGCAAATTCAGCTAAAATTGTGTCAAGTGTGAGAAAATTTGTTAACAAAGCCGTTTTTTGACTTTTTCCAATTTCAGATTTTTCCCACTGTCTTAACCATTGCAACACATCTCCCTGGAGAGTTGCTGCAATATAATCAAGGAATTTTTCCTTTGACCAACTATTTTTATAATTGGTAATAATGATGGACAAGGATTGTGCCCAATCATCAATTGCTTGTAGTTGATCCTTAAATGGAACATGAGACAAGTCTAAATAAGTACCATTTTGAGCTATTGGATACTTATGATTATTATCTTTTCTAGATATTACTGGCTCAGGTGTAGGATTGGAGGTACTTCCAATGTTAGTATCATTTTTAACTTCATTTGTTTGAATAAAGTCAAAATTTTCTCCATCTCCCCATGTGCCAAATAATTCGGGATCAATTGGCTCTTCTGCCTTTCTTTTCCCTTTATTTATTTCTTGAAATATCTTGATCTATGTTCTTCAGATGAGGATGATTGGCTGTCATCATCATTAGTTGACATATTAATATCATAATTAAAGTTTGTAAAAGGGCTTCATTTTCTAGATAAGTTTCTCTTATCTGATCTAGTAGCCTATTTCTTTCATCAATACCTAAATCTGGGTCTTTATATAATTTTCTCCAATAATCCAATATTTCAACAATATTTTCATATTCAGTCTATTATAGGTATTGGTTTGAAGTACCATAATATCTTCTGTACCATAAAATAGCCTAGGGATGTAACTATCTCCTGGACTATTCATTCCATCATTGTTTATGAAGGATATAGTTTCTAATTTTGTCACCAAATTGTTTATTTGGTTTTTTGCTTCTTTATTAAGTCAATATTTATTATAGAACCCAAATTGTCTATTTTAGATTCTATAGACCCAACTTTAGTTTCTAGATAATTTTGATTTATTTTTTTATTTTTATCTAATTTAGAAAACCAAGAACACATAATATCTGTAATATTATTTAAACTGGAACACACACTATTTATATTTGCAGACTCTTTAGTAATATGCAAACTATGATCATATTTATTATTAACATTATTTTTTGTATTTCCAAACCATATTATATCTTCAGAGTTAATTGCCATTATAGATTGTTGTTGGTTCCTAAGACCCTCCTAATGTATTTATCTGGTGCCTAAAACCTCTCTTTATGATTTTAAAGACTTGATTATGGCCAGTAGTCAAAAGATCTTAATGAGTATATGGGTTTTGACATACACTAAGCATATAGGTTTTACAACAACTATAAATGAAACAAATAATTATGAAGATATAAAATGCAAAGGATACAAAAACTTTGAATTTTTTCTTTTCTTTTTCTTTTTTTAACATAAACCACGCCAACACTTATATATATGTCAAAATTTATACATAGATAGGGATACTTACATAGCTTGATCTTGCTTACAAAAGCTTTTCACCAAGTTCTGATACCACTTAAAATAACAAAAACAGAAAAGAACTTTTTACTATTTTTATTATGAAATTATGATGGAGAAGTTAGAGAAATTAGAAGCACAAAGATGGAGAATTTACATTGTCTATTCCGTTGGCTTCAAAGCCAATTTATAGACTACAATTTACATATATAAACAAACTATAAAGTCATCCTAATCTACATATCATTATTACATTGTAGAAACTTAGCATACTAATACGTCTAAAATTTTACACCTTTCTACTAAAGGCTATAAGCCTAGACTTAGGCTTGGACAAAATTTCTATAAAAAAATAAATACAGGATCACAAAAGTTTTGACCATAATAAATAAAAATCTACTATTATTGATAGTATTCTGACACTACATTTATATACACAATGGTTCTGTGGTGCAACTTCCAACAAGTCGAAAATTGATAATCAAAAAAATAAATAACTAAAAAACAAATTTAAAAAATTTAAAAAAATATATTTAAAAAAGAGAATCTTATGCAAACTTCATAGTTGCACCAAATAACCTCCATCTCCTCCTTCCAACAAGATCACTTGTATGATCACTTGTATAGTGAAATCAAAGTGCTTACCATAGCACTGACCTATATGGAAGTTATCAGAATTTGAATCACAACAATTTTTACTTTTTTATATATAAAAAAATAAAAAATAAAAAGGCTCGATGTGCTTCTTTTATGGGTCCCATATACACCACTCATGGAATCATTCTACAAGTCACAATCTTGGCATCCCTGAAGCTCTTTAGAGAGTATTTATTTTAACACAATGTGTAAAGGTAGTAAACTCGAAGTACCATTTTTACTAACCAAAGTTACCTGCCTGTGCCTGACCATAGAAAATGAACTTTTTCCTGCCCATTTCAAAATGCATGCAGCATATTTAGTTAGAACCAAGAGCATCATGTTCATCGTACAACTTCCTCAAACAATCTAACTACTACTTTATAACTTCTTGTCGTATTGATTGTATAAAATACAAGATATTTCTGTGTGGTCCATGAGCTGCTGACATGCCAAAACACCCAATAAACAACACAGCAAATAAAAATCATCTGCCCTAGGAAGATTTACAGAGATCACAGAATAGAGAAAATCAGATTTCCGGTAACAAAAAAATAATGATAGGGGACACAGATGAAAGAACTGGTCTGTCGGAAAATATCAGACGGCCTCAACTGGAGGAGTGATCTTGAGCCAGAAGACCATTGAGTAGTGGGATCTCTGCATCTGCATTCCTCAATACCGATAATTTGTTACGGTGATGTTCTCTGCCAACATAATAATAAAAAAAGAGGGGGGAAAAAACGAGAGATGAGAAACTTGAAACAAATGGAAAAATGGGGTGAAACATTACTACACTTTAACTTTCTCATATTTTTCCTAGTGTTAGACATGGAGCATTAGGCTGTGTTTGGATCAAGGATTTGAGGAGAAATTTGTTAAGGGAAAGGGAAAAAGAAAATTCCCTTTTTCTTCACAAATCCCCTCTCAAATTAGTATACTCAGAAATGCAAGACCCAAAAGCTGCACCTAATTACTGCAGGAGGATCATCTTCTTGGCAGAAAGTACAAGTGCATGTTAAAATCTAATGCTAAAGAATTTTCACATTTTCAAGCTATAGTTAATACATAATAAAATTCAAACTATGATTGAAAACAATTTTATGGTTTTCAACTTTCAGTGGATTATAATTTTGAGAAGTATTTCAAACGCAAAGACAGAGTAACGAGTAGCCTCAGCTTATATATGCAATCATATCAATGAACTCATCAAGAAAAACTCTTCTTTTTTTTCACAGTTTATTGGAGAATGTCCAAAAGCCACCCAAAGCCAACTAGCAAACCTTGTTGATCACTGTCAAGAAGTAACTGGTAGAAGAAAAAAAGCGACTCGTTGACAATTCACCAAAATAAAATCAGGAAGAAAAAAAAACAAAAAAAGTAAAGTCATGCATGAAAGGCGAAACCGAGATTTGCATGAAATAAAATTCAAAAAGACCTTTGTCCATCTGATTGGTACTTTCCTTTTCCTTATTGGGTAGCAATCTGGATATGATCAAGACAACCATATTATTGACTTGTCATGGACCAAAAAACATTTTTTGGCAACACCTGTAAACATCTATCTACAAAATCTAGCTCCTATGAATTATTTTGAACCCGTAAGAAATATGAGTGCATGTCTTTTTACACAGCAAAACAAAATGGGTCATATTATTCACATAAACAATAACTAGCTCTAGCTCTCAACCTATCAAATTCATTAGTTCAAAGGCACAAGGTAAGAGAGTTGACAAGACATATATGGGTCAAGCAGCATAGAGACCTTACACTAGTTGATTGGAGCTCTACTGTAGCTGAATCCTCATTATCCTGTAACACATAAATATTTTTTAATCATCATAGCCTATTGCCTTTAGATTAACATGAAAGAAATAATCAAGCTGAAATAATACCTCGATTAACAAGTCCTTTCTGGTAATCATACCAATAACACGAGAAACACGGGGAACAACAAATATATGCCTTAATCCTAGTTGACGGAAAAGATTATAAACCTGTCCAAAATGTAACATTTCTTCACATGACACTCTAAAAGCACACACCATTCATACAAGATAACCATATGCAAATACGAAAATATAATGGATGCTAAAATTGTCACCTTTGTTAAAGACATATCTTCAGAAACAACGTAGGGGGAGGGGTTTACAAACGGTGCAAGATCTATGTACATTTCCAAGTCATCTGGAGTTAGATTGATATCATGGATGGATATCCCTTTACTCGAAACAGGTTTCACAAATTCACTGAAATTGTGCCTGGAATTCAGAGGATTCATTGATTTTATAGAACACAACTTAATAGGTAACACTGGAACTAATGTCAAGCATTCACTTACCTGATTGGCAAAGAACCACCTCTGGAATCATTGGGCAAAGGACTGTGCTGAAAATCTACCTTAGATTGCAGAAGTACCAATAAATGGCTGCATTACAAATCAAATGCCTGAGTTACTTTCAATTTTCAACCAAATCTGCTGAATACGACACCAAAAGCAAACTAGTAAATGCAATGGAAGTTAACAAACTACACAGATTCATTATGGTCTACCTGCGAAGCATTAGTCCAGTAACAAGTGTTTCTCCACTTCTTGCGTGATCCATCACCTGGATGGCAATAAAACAAGGAACATTATTTAAGAGATCATATCATATAAACGTTAAACAAGAAACTGAGTAATGGACAAGCTTTAACTTACTGGGAAGCCATTGTGATTGTTGCTTTTCAAAATAAAAACTATATCCGCAACCTTAACAACACGAGGTAAGTAAACAACCTGTCAAAAGTTAGGGAGATAACAAATCATAAGCCGAAACAGGGATGCCAACAAAGAGATGAAAATTATGACATTTAAGAAAAGGCCACACAACACAGCAAGCAACATTTCAATGCGTTTTTGGTTATGTATAGTCACATTAATGTTGCAAGTGAAACCAAAGTGTGGTTTGGTTAGGACTACTTTTGATAGATACAGTGCACATTTTGAAATAATAAACACTTAAAACATCAAAATTACCATTTTTTTTAAGGAGAAACTACAAGGTTAATGGAAATAAAAATAATAAAAAAATTCTCCAATTGAAAGCCAATTTTATGAAATGGCCAAGCATTTGAAAGGCTGCACAACCCAGAAACACCATCTTTTCGTTAAATTTCATTGGCTCCAATTTAAGAGGGCTTTTGGTTCAGGCGCCTCATGTAGGTTGCACAAAGTCATAAAAACAAGGAATTTGAAAGCATTCAAAGAGATCTACCTTTCGATTCCCGCATACCCCTTTTGCCGTCATTTTCCGCATTTCGTATTTTGGTCTTGATTCAAGTAATGGAATGCCCCTCAAACGAGCCTGTTCTTCATACAGACCTTCATTGAAAGCATCACCAACAGCCTGCAGTGTAAAAACTGAGTATGTTTCATGGCTTAACTAGGTGTAACTCGCAAAAGTTTTAGTAACATACCTTTGATATAAGGAGAACAAGCATGATAAGAGGTAGCAACTTCAAGTTATTTGTAATTTCAACCATAATGACACAAAGTGAACTGTCATTCGCATTGAACCTCCAAGGAAGGAAGCGGCTCCTAGTAAAGCATATCTAAAATTCCACCAAGATTCACAGAAAATACTTTAGAAAAAAGATAAAGTACAGAAAGTATTATATCTCTAAAAGTTATACTTTGGGGCGAGGAGTTGGAGATGGGAGCTACAATTGAGAGAAAATTATATTTCTGAAAAAGGAAAAGAATCATAACAAATACGCTGCATATGTTAGTCTACAGAAATTAAATACACCCATCATGCTTCAAAATAATGTTCTATCCCGTGTGTAATGAATTAAATACTTAAACACACATTAGTTTTAGGTTATCAAAAAAAATTCACCCATCATGCTTCAAATTAATGTTCTATCCCATGTGTAATAAATAATATTTTGGTGAACTTGTATTAGCAAGTTCGTTATGTGTTTAAATATCATTACTACCTTTGGATGTCATGCTTAGTGCAACAAAGGGATGTTCTTTGCATGCTAGCCAACTTTGCACCCCACCATCAATTGTTTTGTCCACATTCCAATACTTTTAACTATAGATTGTTCAGCATATATTTTATAATTTCTTAAAGTTTTACCAAAAAAAAAATCAACATTTTATTTAACTTCCAAGGTCTTTCAAGAATTGTTTGAATCTCCACCATCAATAATTTTTCTTTTTCATTGATTTTTAGAGCTCAACAACAATAACATATTTTTCCTCAAAAAACATACCATTCAACAATATGCATAAAATGCATATGCAAGCTCTAATAAAAAGGTGATTGACAACTTGTAAATAAAATAAAATAAAAGAAACAATTACTCACGTTCCCTCTTCAATGTTAAGCTTCTTGTAAAAGCTGACAACAAACATGCCAACAAGACGACCATACGTTGATCCAATCATAATTCCAGGAACAAATTGACCAGCCGGAACAGCAGTTCCAAATGTCACCACTGCTAAGGTATAAAACATAACCTAAGAATCACCACAAAAAAATAAGAAGAAAGAATTCAATTAAACTCACAAAAGAATAATAAAATTGTCTCACGCCCTATGGAGACAGTTTTCCAGTTATTTTACATTCACGGTTGACAGTCCATTAATAAATATCAAAACATAATTGGATGGCCTTACTTAGTAAGGTATTCCAAAAACAGATAAAACTAAATTCTTACATGTTGAAAATGATAAAGTCTATAGGGAAGCAACTCCACCTCTGATATTGTGGACTATTCGTATACATGTTATTGGGAAAGAGAAAAAAAAAAGTACCACTATAGGCACATATGAAAAACAAACATCCATGTCAATTTGACAAAATAAGGGCCCATTCAGTTTTTGCTTTGTTTTTTGTTTTTGTGTTGCCGTTTTCAAAATTTTAGAAAACACAAAACAAAAACATGTTTGGCCCGTGTTTTCATTCTCAGTTTTATTAAAACTGTTTTCAAAATCGAAGTGAAAATAGAAGGAAGGTTTTTTAACTTGTGCTGGAAACAAGAGAAAACATTCAGATGAACAGTGCACTTAAGAGCAGAAGCCATTCCCCATGTCAAACTCTCTTGGCAGCAAAATCTAAGCCAAAGGATATTTCCTACTCAAAACAGTAACCGCACCATTAGCCCCTGGCTCTCTCTCCATTCATTGATTACCTGATTAGAGCTTGAACTGAAACATCTCCTCCCAATAACTGTCACCAAAAGTTGACCACTATTGTATATATTTAAAAAAGTTGTCGTGACTACCTAGACCCAGAAGTCAGAATCGTTAAAAGGCCAGACTTGTCAGTGCTGCAACCTCCCGTTGGCAACCTCTATTCAATGCTGTCAATGTGGTTTTACTTTTTTTCATTTTTGATTTTAGTAAATAAGACTTGTCTATTGATTGCAAGCTTGAATGAAAAGGTACAGATTTGTATCAAACTTGTTAATTTGGATGGCTTCAACCATTGCTTTTGCTTTGTTGGTGCCACTTGTTGAAATTTGGGGTTGTTTTGGGAGGTTGTGGTACCCACATATGAGTTTTTCTCTCGTTGGCATATGAAGTGTTTGATCAAAAGCTAGAATAAATGGCTTCGCTCCTTTTCTTTTTCATCAATTACATGATCAAACGTGTGCAATAAGGACAAAGGAGCCATACAATGTTTCATTTACAATATATAATTTTTACGTGGTTAGAATATTGAGCTGTAAAATAAATGTTTTTGCACAACCAAACCTATTTTCATTTATATAAAACCATATACAACCAGTTTGGGTTCCAAACATACATATTACCTATTTATGTTTTCTAGAGAGAGAGAGAGATAAAAAAAAATGTTTGTTTTTTTTTTCTTTCTGTTTTTAAAAAAGAAAACTGGTAATGCAACCAAACGTCTATTAAATACGAAACTCACTATTCCAAAAATGAAACAATTTATAGATTGGCATCAACATATAAATTAAAATTACTGATTCTAAGAACTTCGCATATAATGTGAAATACCTAAAACATAAATTGAAAGATATTATAATCAATCATACGAAAATGCATACACATTATTAGGTTATAGAATATTTCACATAAAAGGGACCTTCGTTCACATAAACCAAAAGACACAAGTTAAGTGAAGATGCACAATACCAGAAAGGTCAACAGGCCTTGGGCACTGTATTCATGAATTGTTTTTGCACTAAACAAGTTTCGTATGGCATCATCCTACAACCAGCAATGCAAACACTATTAGAACATGAAGACCATAAACACAACACGGGAACTAGCAACAAAAGATGAATGCTGCCAAAATGCCAAAATTCACTAACCTGAGTATTAAAGAAGATCGTCGCAAGATCATTGTATTCATTGTCCTTGCCACAGAAAAACTGCAAATGGCAGAAAAATTAAATAAGAAAAAGCAGAGGCTAATGCAGGAGGAGACTCAAATATGGTGTCCACTATAAATTGAATGAGTTTCAAGACAAGAAATGACAAGGATTAATAAAGTTATAAGAGCAAAGATTGAAAGAATAAATATTGTACAAGCATATTGTAGTCTTAGAAGGTTCTACTATATATATGTGATAGGTAAATGAGCGCCAGTTACATTCAAGTGTCATGACAAAGGGCAGTCCAATGCACAAGGCTCCTGCCACTGTGGGATCTGGGGAGGCCACGCAGAGAGATTGTTTTCGTGGTTTGAACCCATGACACCAATTCACAATAGAGCAACCTTACTACTACACCAAGGTCCGTCCTCGAGAGTCATGACAACTAAGCACAATACAAATGAACAACTCCGATGTTTTTGCTATATATTGATTACAGCAATGAAAAAACCAATGAAAATGGACAAATATACAATGAAAATCCTTGTGCAAAATTTTATGGATCAAGCAACCCAGGGCCCTCATTAGATATTTTCCTTATACATTGACTCCCCTTACATCTGAAATATGAATATTAAACACCAAGCAAAAACAAGCGATGATAATAAAATTGTTAATTGAGTTTCTTGCGAATTTAAAACACTAGGGTTCCTACACTTCATTTATAATTTTCTTTTCAAACTTAAATTGGTCATATACAGTTCAAAAAACAAAATTGCAACAAAAATTAAGCCTGATACTAAGATTTCAAACTTAATGGCATCTATCCTTAGTTGTTCTGTTTTATTTATTTCCCACACTTCTATCCTGTACTGTTATAGTTAAAATAAAATTAAAAATCAGTTAATCATCATAACCTTGTACACTGACCACCAGCATAAACACAAACATACCAACAATAGTCAAGTGCAGTAAGAATGTATCATTCATCTCTGTGCCATTAAAACATGAATCCATACAATTACCAAATAACCTGTGACTCAGTCAACTTTTCATAGAACAGGGCAATCAGGGCAATCGGAAGTAAAATTTGCTTTTCAGAGTTAAAAAGCAGATTACAAATTTGATCAAAAAAATGTGAATCCAGAATCTTCCTTTGGCAGTACAATTAGACCAGTTGTTTAGGGGATTCATATGGTAAACTCGTTTCACCCCCTCCCCACAATTTGTAAAGATAACGGCGTTCAGAGAATAATTTGAACAAAGTACTGCAAACACCCAAATATATATATATATATAAAATAAAAAGTTGAAATAAAAATAAACAAATAAGTTGCACCTTTGGAGAAATTCAAAATGTTTTGTCTACAACACCATTACGCAACAATTAAATTACAACACAGAGTTCAAGTAATTAATAAAAGATAAAATCTAACTTATCAAAAAAATAAAAGGTGAAATCTATTTCGAATGAAAATCCAACTAGATAGAAAGCAATTATAAAGCAAAACCTTAATACAGACGCAATATAATTGAAAAGAAGGGTAAAGACCAGTTCCAGATCTTACATTTACATAATTCCCATACATTCCAGGTGGCCGAGGGCATTTAATACCAGAACTGGGGTCTGATTCGGGGCAGGGAGTGCACTCTCTAAAAAGGGGTAATCCAAATGAAATGACTGAGGTGATCAAGGAGATAAGACACACTTCAATAATCTGAAATATTAGCAGGGGGAAAAGTCAAGACTATTATCATGGCATTCACAGGACAAACATAAACCAATACAACCAATTGCAGTCTCCAATATTATACTCAGAAGCTTACTTTGACCCGGTTTCCCTTCTTGTGCAAATAATTCCGGCGCCAATAAGTGATATAACGTGTAAGCTGATTGAATAAGGCTCCTGCATAAGGGGAAAAATCATTCATGTATATATACAAATCATACACTGAATGCAAATCAAAATTGACAAGACTTATTTACTTTTTCATGAGTAAGAATGTGGTTCTAGTGAACGGTACCTACCGAGAAGACCTCCTATAACACCAATAACTGCCATTGGCAATAACTCCTCGAATGAGTAATCCTCTTGACCACTAAAAAGAACTCTAGTTAGAAAGCCAGAAAGAGCTCAAACCAGAGGTTATTATAGAAGACAAGAAAGTTCAGATTCTAACCCTGAGATGTCCCATATTATGAAACCACCCGAGCCGAAATGTCCACACTTCCCACTCTTACACCATCCCATTGCAGTACGCACCACAACAGCCACAATGGCAGAAGTGAAAAAGACACGCCACATGAGTTGACTCCTCCACCTTCAATGTGAATCAATATGAAATAACAATACATTTAACTCTTGCATATACAGATGAGTAAATCCACATAATTAATGTAGACAAATACACCTGTGTATACTTACTAATATTAGCCAAATACGTGCATACAAATGAGTGCATGTGCTACTGTAGATACAAATATGTGTGCGTGTGTGTGTGTGTGCACGTGCGTGCGTGTGCATACATTGAACTGCATATGCCAACACACATTCACATGCAAATGTTTGCGTGGACAGAAATGCATATATTTGTAAACACATATACCAACATGCATCCGCTGTGGAACATGCAAAATAAATGAACACAAATAAGTAACATACATACTCACATATATAAGCATACATATGTACAAGCAGCTAAGTAAAGCAAACGACTTACCATGATGTAACTTCTTCCAATGCAAATAACACGCCACCAACTGGAGCTCTGAAAGCAGCAGCAACTCCAGCTGCACATCCACAGGTTACCTTTTCAAACCATTAGATCAATTTAAAAATGAGCACAATAGGTAACGTCATCTCTGTTGTTAAGGAACCAGCACAGACATATCTACTAACACTTTGAGAAATGTGAATGGTACCAAATTAAGTTCTAACACTACAATAAAAATGTTGCATTTATAAACAGACTTATTTTATATAAAAAAGAAGTCATGTTTCTGTATAAAAGTAAACACACCAAAATGATGAGTTTGTTCATTGCATGGAAAGTAAACTAATTATAATAAAAAAAAGACACCAAGGGATGCCACCCATATAAATGCATGGAAAAAAAAAATACATCATACCTACTAAAAAACTACGAAAACAAAATTTGGTTCAAAGAGGATTAGCATCATTTGAGGACCAACGATAAAAAAAAAAAAGCCAAAATTTTACTTTTTAATTAAAATATAGAAGTTCCCAAACCATAGCGTCCGATTCTTAGTTGCACAAAGCAGGAGCGAGAGCAGGGAATTGTAGACATTCCAAGAATCATTGATAGGGAGCATTTGTATATATATTAAATAATATAAATATAAAATATATTGTAAGATTATATTTTTTTTTTCTCTAATGATAATGAAAATATATGTTATAAATTTTTAAAAAACAAAAAAAAGTATAAAAAATCATATGTTAAAATATTATAATTATATACTTTTATTATATTTTTTTCATTTATTATAAATATTTATTCTAAAATATTTGTATTATTTTTTTATCTATTTATTTTAAAATGTTTTTGTTAAAAATTATTTGTTTTATTTATTTTCTTACAAAAATAAAATAAAAGAAGAGAGAGGGAGAGGGAGAGGAGAAGAAGACAGATAAATGGAATAGAAGAAGACAGATGAATGGAATAGAAGAAGATAGAGAGAAAAGAAGGAGATCAATCAATCGATCTCGAGAGGAGACGAGATAGAGAGAGAGAGAGGAGAGAGAGATGACGAGATCAAGAGAAGACAAAGACGATTGACAGAGAAATTGAGGTCGAGAGTGAGGATGACAGATCTAGATAAGTTTCTTCTCTTCTCATATTCGTGTTTCTCTAGCATTAGACTCACGATTCTTCTCCGATTCTTCCTCTGAAGCCTAGAATCGCGCTTCTTCGGTTGATTCGTGAGCAACTTCAGCGATTCCTGCTACTAAGGTCCGATTAGGTTCTCCACAAATGGCCCACATCAAAGCCAATAGCACCAAACTCTAAGCCTTCTTCCTCCTCCTTCCTACTCTCGCCCTCCCTCCAAGTTTGCACCATTAGAAGGGAATACCCACACCATATCAAACAAAACAAGAATCAAGAACCAAAACTCTATAGCCAGAGAACAAATAAGGAAACAATACATGCAACACCATTACCAATGATAAAAATCTTACCATGCACAGCTGTCCAAACAAAAAAAAACACAACATTGGAGAAAGCCTTTGTCCCCTAATTGCCCTTCCAAAGAACAAGAACAAACTTTGTGGCCAACCAAAGCTCCATAATAAGATTTCACCTCAAACTTTCCAGACTTCAAACTCAACCAAAGCAAGGCATCCTCTCCCTCCCCCACATTCAACAAATCATAAACCAACCCAAGGAGAGCCACCAACTCCTCCATTCAAATCTCAACAAAAAGCAATGTCCCAAAACACATGGCTTCCTTTTGTACTTGGGCGGTCACCAACTGCAGTTCCTCTATCCACCACAGTCCTAGCAAGAGATAAAGGACACCTCAAACCACAAATGTCATGCAATTCAAGAAATCATTCTACCCCATAATGCCCTTCCTAAATACCCACTCCATAAGACAGGGACACCTCTCAAGACGACCAATTTCTGAAGATGTGACAATGCAAATGTTAAAATTACTAAAACATTTATGAACTGTAAATGTACTATGTTTGCAAACTTAGTACATGCCAAATATATGCAGTCAATGGAGGGAGAACATTTATCAAGATGAGACTTTACTAGCAAATCTGCACTCTGATACACATACAGTAAACACCTCAGGATAGACCAGTAACATTCAAATTTAAACCATGAATCATCTGCAAAATTGGGAAGAAAAATATGCTTTGATTGCGCTTCTTTTTTTACTCGAGTATACCTCTGCTTTTGTATAATTTAATGGAAAAGGACAATATTAATAAGATTTAAGTTTTATCTGAGAAAGGTCATCATGAGAATAAAACCACCAATGTAGGCTATAGAAAACACTACAACGACCGCTCCTTATACATTGTCCACTTTCAGGCTTTGTTTGGAAACAATATGTTGGCATAAACTATCAGTTCCTGTAAGTAACATGGCAACACTTAAAAGTTGGTTTTGGATGTGTAGATCTGTTAATCCTTGAAATTGGTAATGAATATGCACCACGCATGCACACCCACAGAGAAACACAACACAAATTATGCCTCTCCTACAAAAAGAAGACTCGAATCATATCACCATATATTACTTCAACAATGTACAAAATCTAACAATCATGATAAACAAATTCTAAAAGGATAAACAAGTGAACAAATCCAAATGACACAATCCAATAACTTTCTGAAAGTACACAAGCTTCACAATCTTAACATAAGAGACATAGAACAACTCACAAGATCACGACGATCCCGATCGCTATTAAAAAATTGTAGCCACCTGGAACTTAGATGGTATTTTGTTGATCCACCCTGATTTTATGCATTAACATGGAAAAGAAAATTCAGTTCACACAGGAGAAACAAGAAGAAAGATGCTGGAAAATATAGTTTCCATAGCACAACAATTACATCAAGTTATAATATCAATTTTCAAATTGTGAACGGTTGGTGCCAATGAAACATACACCCGAAGTAAGAAAAGATATAAAAAGACAATAATTCTGCTATCAGTTAGAAATATTCATTGATACAAATGCAGCTTCTTCACAGAAATCCTTAGAAGCATTGAATCAATGTACCCACCATTTAAGAAAAACAAGAATCAAACCTAACACAAATGTTATTCACCTGTTTAAATGATATAAAAATAGGTACACTATGCACAAGCATCTTCAATTATTTAAATTTTAATGCTCTCCTTTAAAGATGAGAAGTATAAATCTGGCATATGTACTCTCCTTGATATCCCACTATGAAGACTTTGTGCACGGGAAAAGTAAGAATGTGGAAAAACATTTATTATAGACAATTTTAAATAACCTATCCAAAAAAAATTCAATCGTGGGCTGGAGTGCTTCACTTGCTGAACCTCAGAGATGCAGATGTCTCATTCAAGCATAGTTATCACTTATTATCATGCAAGTTTACTTCCAAAACATGGTGTAAAACTTAGTTGCCTGGATAATTACATACATTATACAATATATTCAAGCATTATGGCCTTACTTGTCCAAGGAGTGAAGCAATGCAAGCACCAGTGTGAACAAGAGGACCTTCTTTCCCAAGAGCCAAACCACCTCCTACCGAACCGATGCTTCCAAATATCTTCAAAATACAAAGAACATGATAAATGTGAAACATTTATATGCATAAATCCCCAATAGCGCAACAGAAAGCCAAGAAAAGGCATCAGACCTTTCCAATCAAGGTTCTGAAAAGAAGGATACCATGGGTATCAACTCCTGCATGTTTAAATAAATATCAGCAACCTCTTACAATATGCAACTCTTTTAATGGATGATTGAAAACTTACTAGAAAAGGCCAGAACAACTTACCATTCAAATAACCCTTAATTTCAGGAATACCAGATCCTGCTGCTGCTGGTGCGAATTGCGTGATTATAAATACAGAAGAGAAGACTAAAACCAAGTTGATCAATACATATACCACAAATCCAGCGATGTATGACTTTTGAATTATAGCAAAAGTCAATGAATACTTCCATCCAGCAAAGTTTTCAACAGAAATGTTAATGAAGACAGCAGCTAATCCAGTGCCTGAAAACAACCCAAAGAACTCGTATATTTGAGCGAAAGGGGAGATAAAACCAAAGCTGTGGACAATGAAAATCCAACTAAACAGTAAGTCCCTCATCCACCACAATAAGGAGAAAAAATGATTCTGTCAATATTCTCTCTCTACGTGGATAAGAATATGAAAATTAACAACTAAATCACCATTCAACGCTGATCTTTGAAGCAAAAAGCTCCACAGAAGTAAAATGAATTCACCACCAGACATATTAAAACATGGAAAATATGTCATCAATCATACAAAAGTTAAGTCTTCTTCAAAACTAAACTGTATTGTCAATCAAAAGAAAATGTTAAAACATGTTCACCAGTAGTATACTTACTTTAAAGTGAAGAGTTTACTATCCTTTCTAGATATTTATGGAGAGCTATTCGTGCTTGTATCACATGATAACAACATTTGTCTTTTAATTTTCCTGTCTAAATTTTATTGGTTCATTATCATACATTTTTCCAAAATATTGGCAATTCATAGGACTAAGATGATAATATTTTCACTTCCATAAGTTGCTTCCACATTGATTAGATTTTTTTTACCCGGTCATTATTGGAGAGAGAAGTTGTCCTGTGACGGCATAACAGGTCACCTTGGCCCCACACAAACCCCATAGATCTACAAATACACAATTTAACACATTCACAACACACAGTTTTATAAGCAACATATTCACAACATGGCATTAGCAAATGCAAATACTGCATGGACTCTTCCCTTGATTGTACTTCTAAGAACACTTCAAGCTGTTGAAAGAAAGCTTAAAAGTATGCCACATAAGGCATTTTACAAACAACTGGAAAGCTGGAACAATAAAAAATTTTACATTCCTGCACTTACAAAAAATTATAAAAGAATAACTGTTACGTAAATGTAAACTTCTAGCTTTCCAAATGTTTCCGGCTTACTCATTTGATTTCATCAAATTAAATCAACATGAATAACTGTTACGTAAATGGAAAAGTTCTAGCTTTCCAAATGTTTCCAACTTACTCCTTGGATACACCAAGACATATTCAGCATATTTTAAAGATTCATATATTTCTAATGCAACATTAGAATACAATTAATAGGAAAAACATAACAAAATTATCAAAAACTTGGATTACTACTTAGGGGGAAGAAGGATTGGGATACAATGAGATAAGTCATGTCAAATTTGGTATCTAGTTGATGCCCACACAACACATTTTTATGTAAAAAGACTAATAAAAAACTTTAAAAAAATATATTTTGTAAAGTACATATATTATCACAAAATTACTTGATAATTTGCATATGTATGTTTTTGTGTTTATAAATAACCCTATCATGATGTATCCATGCCCTTTATTTTAGAATTTTTCATGTGAACAAGTCCATATAGTCATATATTTGCATCTTGTAGTTGTATCCATGCTTTTCCTTTCTACTCAGCTTTAAGCCTAGTCCAATACCTACCAACAAGCGTATAACATAAGCACAACATCATGTAACTTTTTGATGTAGGCCGAAACGTACAACATTGAGGCCACTGAAGTTACATTTTTAGTCTTTCAATATTTTTTATTTAGTAGAGATGATGTGTTTTGTGCATTTGTACAGATTTGGCAGGTAACACTCAAATTCAATCAAAAAGTGCGCGAAAACAGATTCTCCGAGCGAGAAGCGAAAAATCTGAGCCAGCCAGACCACTGCACGTGCGGCCCACCACCGCTTGAGCGGCCCAAATGGGCACTCGAGCAGCCCACCTAGGGACATGTGCGTGAAATTTTTAGTCTATTTTGCTGAGAATAAAAGGAAGAAAGTTAGGCAAACTTAGGGGTTCAAATTTATTTGACCAAAAGAGGAGGCTAGGGTGAGAGAAAGGGTGATTTTCCTCAAGCTTGCTATTCCATGGACGGTGCTTCTCCCTCTACCTCTTCTCACTCCTCCATGAGTGGCTAAGCTCATCTTTTATAGGGTTTTGATGAAACTCTAGCCATGTAATTAGGTTTTCTTTTTTATTTTTAATTATGTAAAGGTTTGAACAATTGTATGGTGTTTAGAAGTTTCATATATATATTTTCCATTAATTCTTCAATTATTTGACTTTCTGTGATTATTGAATATTTTCCATACAATAGTTTTCTATTCTTTCACATTCAAGGTATGAAACGAACCATATTACGAGGGACAAGTCATGTCGCTACCCTAGTCTAGAGTGAACGATTCGTACTACTTGAGATGGTTCGTACCCGTACATTAAACGTGATGATTTTCTTGTTAAATGCTTTGAACTTGTAGTTGCGAAGCATTATTCCGTTTGAACCGTAGCATAATTGATTTCAATTTGAAACGCTATTTACACAACTAGCGGTGAACTCATTACCCTAGGTTTTTTCCCAAATCAATAAATTCATCTTTAGTTATAATTGCTAGTTTATTCGCTTTGTTTAATTTAATTATTATTAGTTTATGAATCCTTTTATCAAAATTAATTTAAGAATTTAGCATTTAAATTAGTTTAATTTCACAATTATCCTTGTAGATCAATACCTAGACTTGCCATTATTCTAAAAGAATTTGATATAGTTTAGTGTTTATTTTTGGTGTGTGTAACGACCCATCACTTTTTCCCCAACTAAAAATGACACAAATTTCTTCAATTTAATTTTAAAAGAAAATGTGCACAGAAACATAAACCTGCCTTTTATCAGTTTAAGTACATTCCAGTAGGTAACTATCAAGGATTTTTTCACTCAGAAATATACTTTAGTTCTCAATCTACACTGGCATCACCAAAACTACTCTTTCTCAGTTTAAATTACAGTTAAATTCTCAATCTAGGTACGTTATTAGCAAACCTCTTTCCCAGGCACAATGCATTCCATAACAATTTGGTGTTGAAGGGTAACAAGAAAATAGGGTGCACGTTTGGTCGCATTTCATGTTTATACCTACAACAAGCATATTTTCTCTGGCTTTTAAGGCTTTTTACAAATTTTCTTTTTCAGTATATGTCTTGAGGCTTGTTTTACTTCCAAGATCAGAAAATACTCACAAAAAATGTATCCAAACAGATCATAAATCTAAGCTACCGATCACATTTCACCATAAACCAAATTGAATTCTAGACAAAGAGAAATGGCAAATTATAGGCCAAAGAGATAATAGTCTACTAACCTATGCCAATGAGCAATGCAAAGAACCATTTCACTACGACATAATATCCAACATAAAGCTTTCCTCTCTGTGCCTGTAGATCTCAAATAGCAAATCAAACAAAATTAGCAGATAATAGAACTATTCTACATTCGCAAACAAACATATTACATATATCCACACTATCTATACTACATAACACAGAACTTGAAACTTCGTCATGGGATTTTGCTTTTAAAGAATGCCTTATCAATGTCTAAAACTCCAGGAACTAACACTCTGTTTGGATATTTAGGAGAGAAAAAAGCAAAGAAACAATTTGTTAAGTTAGAAGAGAGAAGACAAGAAAAGAAATTAGTGTGATTTCTCTCCCTCTTGTTTGGTTAAGTTGGAAAGAACGGAAAATAAAAGTTAGTGATTTCTCTCCAATCTTGTTTGGATAGACTACATAAAAAGAAAAGAAAAGAAACTCGAGCAACTCCAATGCTACTCTTTATTTTTCACTAACTAAAGTACAAAAAAGGAATGCTCTTTATTTTACCTAACTACTTTTTTATCTATGTGTTCCAACTTTACTCTTTATTTTACATATTTACCACACAAACTGTTTAAAGAGCCTCCTATGGGTCTCCAACTGTAACTAGCTTGGAAATTTTTTTTTTAAAATGGCTGGTTTGGTAGCTAGCCCGTTGGAGGAAGTAAAATAGAACAAGACTAGCTATAATAGCCAACAAACCTCTTTTAAAGAGCCCATTGGAGATGCTTTCTATTACCAAAATAATCTTTTATGTTTTTACTTCTTTTGTAGGTAGATGGACAATTTTTCTAATATACAAAATTAGCAATCTCCCCATTTCTTTTCACTCCCAGTCCCTCCAAATCAAAAAGTAAGTTATGAGATCAATCAGTTTCTCTCTATTTCTTTATATTTCTCCTCATTTCTCTCCTGTTTAGTAATCCAAACAAGTGATTAGAACAAAGAGAAATTTATTTCTTTTCTTTTCTTTTATTTTCTCTCCAAATCACTCAATCCAAACGAGGTGTAACTGCTAAACAGTTTTCAAATTTAATCTATCTTCCTAATTCATAAAATGCCAAAAAACTTAAATCTACAATTACAAATGCATCACGCTTGCACACATCGCAAGTATATATATATATATATATAGCTAAATTGAAATTGATAGTAGAATTGGGGACCTGTTCTTCCCTGTAGGCATGATTTTCAATAACTTCATAGTCGAGACTCTCGACGCTGCTTCCATCAATCTTCTTCGAGACTCCAACCTCGTCTATCTCACCATCCTCCGAATTCGGCAACCGAGACCACGCGAGCTTTGCCGTCTCCATGCCGTTCAACATGATGATTCCTCACCAAACCTATATATACATATACATATACATATAATCTTCAAGCTCTAAATCAAATCATCAAATCCTAAAACCCTAAGGTCCGCAGAGATCGAATATAGGTATATCAGTGAATTGGAATAAGAGAGAGAAATTGAATTGAGAAGAAGAGAGAGAAGAGGTAGATTCGTGTTTGTTTGTGTCCCTGTGTTTATCTCTCTTCTTCTTCTTCTTCTTCTTCTTCTTTTTTATGGAGTGTATTTCACTCTGACTTCCATTTGCGGTATCCGGGAATGAAGTTGTAGAGAAGATGCACGCACGATAGAGTTTTTATCATCTACATCTGCGATGTATGTGTGATTGTTGTTGTTGTCGTTGTTTTCATTTTTTTTTCCGTGGGTGTCCGGGCAAGCTTAACACACATCTCGACTAATCTCCGCTCACGGTAGAAGCCTACTATCAGTCACAAGGTGTTGCAGTTGTCGAAACTCAAATTAGGGAGCAAGCCTAGTCGAATTTCATATCTTTACCCAACGGTGAATAAGTCACTTAGGGCTCTTTTGGGAACTTGATAAAAATCTGATTTTTAAATTTTTTATCTCCTCTTTTCTCACAGAAAAGTTGATTATAATTTGCTTATAATCAGCTTTTCACCAAAAAGTTGATTATAACTATCTTCTCAAAACACCCTTAATCACAAACTCTTGGTTGGATCGTTAGATCTGGTACCTATTAATGGGTCTAAGAATGTACATAAAGAGTATTTAGACCTATTTTGATAATTATGAAAAAAGTCAATCTATTGGTTTAGACTTATTTGAGTCACATTATCTCTTTATTTTTTTGTATATTTTTTTTTAAAAAAATTAAAATTTTACTTTTTTCCTACTTCTTAAAATAGGCCTTAAAAATCATCTCATCAAATATTAATCAAATTAAGAATTCATTAAAAAAATTATCAAATTTAAATTAGATGAAAATTTAAAAAGATGAAATCTTGAAAAAAAAAATTTATTAAATTTGATGGGGGAATGGAATAAGAGATAAGTTTTTCAAAAGATTTTGATAAAAATTTAATGGAAATAGTGGAATAGTTTAAATCAAATTAAGTTTTATACTTAAATTTAGAATTAAATTAAATATTAAAAAAAAATTGGTGAAGAATCGAAAAAAGTTATTTTCTTACAACTAATTTCTTTCTTTCTTTTTTTTTTTTTTGGTCAAGATTGTAGAATGTTAATTTGTTAATAAATTTAGATTATAACTAAAAGAGTCGTTATTACTCCATCAGTTCAAACACTTTCTCCTATCTCATCCTAATATGTGGCTCAAAATGGACATTTTGATTTAGTTTATAAATTAAATTATAGTTTAAGTTCAAGGGGTTTTATGTATAAGATCAACGCATATTTGAGGTTCGCTTTTTTATAAGTATATCTCTCTATTTGTCTAATATTTTTAAAGATAATTTTGTTATTATAAGTTCCTTGAGAAGGACACCCACCAATAAATTCTTAAGATTTATAAAATCACTTTAAAAAACTCAAATTCAATATGTCCATTTGACTCTAATCATAAATCCACTGATTGTCAAATATTTATTTTTTTAACCTCACTTCAATTTTAACTAGACAAATTTATAAGCATTGTAAAAATTTAATCTACACAAAGTTAAATGAATAAATTTTAACATATTTCAAATTATATATGCTAACATGAGGTTGAATGTATGTGAATTTTTGGTGGCAAAGAGGAATATAGGGTGCGCTTACCACTCTCCCCAATGGAATGTGGGGGAATAGTATTGACAGTGGAAATGTGGAAATGTTGGTGGCTTGATGGCCAATAAACGTGTGACACGTACTCACGAACTTCAAAATATTTGGACACGTATAAGACACTAATGCTTAAAAAATTTGAACCGACTCTTGCGGGTCATTCAGATCTTCTCCCGCTGACAAATTGAAAAAAAGTTAAAAAATTAAAAAGTTATTCAAAAATTTAAAAAGTTTTTACTATTCATCAAAAGTCAAAAATTACGGCTGCACAACTTCTAATCCTAATTTTTTTATACATTAATTTATACAATTTTTTAATACACATTTTTCCATAAAAGTCAAAAAGTTAACCAAAATCCATATTTTTTTTTCAATTTTTAAAAAAGATAAAAAAAAAATACACTTATTTAGAACACTCCAAACAACCCCTTAGTACTAGTATTTTATAAATTAAGCTATTTATATTAATTTATATGTTTAGAACAATTGTCAAGTTGAAAAATCAAAGTCGTCTTAGTCTTCTTCACCTTGCATAAGCAACCTTCTTTTTTTAAATAATATTTGCACAATATTTTAAAGAAAATCCTATTCTTATATAAATTTTATACAAAAAATTTGACAAGAATGATATAATAATACTATTATTATAAATAAATTCATCTTCAATAATATTTTATTTTAAAATAAAAAATTCATAATAAATCATATATTATATGAATATTTTATTTAGATAGTATTACTCATTTTAAATATCTCATATTCTCCCTCCTCCTTTTCTTTTCTTTTTTTTTTTTCTCAAATAACACAGTATTACTTCCGATGCTAAATTATCGACAAAAAAATAAGTTACTATTTTTTTCTGCAATATGCTATTTTAGCATTGTTACCCTAAAATATGATGCCACTATCAATAAGGTCAAACTTTCTCCATTCCCCTCAGCCAGCCAACCTCGTGGTTGCCACCTCCCCCACTCAAACAATCACCCCCGTCACAATCACCACCACCTCTTCCTCCTTTTCCATTCCCATCATTTGACCCACCGCTGCACGTGCACCACTGTTGCCAATATACCTCATCTGCCACCACCATCACTAGATAATCCGGATCTGCTCTCGCAAGTCTCTTTACATTTTGGAAGCAGTGCATGTAGCAACATCGAGTAATAGATTTTAGAAAAAGACAAATTTTTAGTGCCTCGAATTGAACCGCCTCGAATGGCTCAAATTTATATTCACCGGACGACCAGATAAACCATTTGTCTATCGCGATTGACACATTATCGACCGCAACTGTCAGTCATTTTGATAGACGACAGGCCAAATGCCCGGCAAAATAAAATTCGAGCCAAACTCAAATTCGAGATACACAGTACTGCTCTTAGAAAAATTCCACTTTGATTAGACCATTCTATCACACTAACAAAATGTTACTGTTGGCCACTGTTGATTTTTTTTTTTTTTGGGTGGTACTTGGGAAATGTACCAATGTTGATAATTAACAGATCAATAAATAAGAATTCTGATAAGGCAATGAATGAGGTCCATAACACCTAGGTTGTGTTAGACATTGTCACATTGCACATGGCACTGACAGCAAATCTAAGCAATAAGTGTACAAAGAATAGTCAGTGAAATTTCACTTTTATTTTTGAACTACAAGAGATAAAATGTTTCAATGAATTGATTAATTATTTCTCATCACAGTTTTTCTCTCCTTTTTTTTTCCCTTCTTGGCAAGAAAAAGGGAAGAATCAAACAAAGTAATATGCCGAGTTGGGCTCCAATTCTTTCACTATCATTTTCCAAATCTTCTTTGGGCTGGAAGCTACTTGAATCGACAAACGAAAATGCACAGATTTAGGTCTCTATTCTCTGCCTTTCCTTCCTATTTCACATTTTTGAGAGAGCCGGTTCAGACGTTGAAAGCTCTGCATACATGTTAGCTATAGCTTTCGCAAAGTATGCTTTAGCTTGAGGTCTCTTGATCTGGAAGAAAAGTAAACCACATAAAGGAAGTCTGTCATTTTCCATTTGCCCACCAATGCTTAAAATGCTAACTACTCTTTAGTTTCGTTTTCAGAATTTGATTTCTGTTTTTTTTTTTTTTGGTTGAAAAAATAGAACCTAGTTTGATGAAAATAAACACTAAATGAGTTTCTAGTTATTCTTATTTGTTAAAAAACTTCAGACAAAATATTCTAAAAACAAAACCAAATAGAGAATTTTCAAAAACTTGCCTTGAATGTTGGCGTAAGCAGACCATTCTCCATGGTGAACTGTTCAAGCACCAAAGTCATAGATTTTGCAAATTCAAAACCTCTCAGCTGCAGCACATAACACATGTATTATTTTCAAAAAAAATTCATATGTACATTTAGATTAATGAAATGAAGCGAAACAAAATTAGTAGACCAGGGATGAACTAAATTTGAGCAGAGATAGAATACCTGAGCTTCCCTCCCAACAGCATCCATGTCGGCCAAAACAGCGGCCCTTGCTCTTGGGTCGTTGCACAGTTCTCCTAAATCTTTGTACTGAACACATTGACACCAAACCATATCACGACTAGTAGTATGACTTTGGCAACTCGAAATTTTAGCCAAAAAACCACTATAAGTTATCACATCACTCTCTTTATTTTTTTGCACATCTTTTTGTAAAAAACAAAAAAGTTATTAAAATAACTTGTTCCCAAACCAAGCCTAAGATGGATGCACAAGTAGGATGTGCAATGCACGCGACAATATACTTTTTTTTGTACATTGAAGGTGGAGGGGGAATCGAACCGTGACCTCCTAGTGAAGCAGGTACACTGGCTCTGACCAGAGGGCTCACCGCAGTGGTTAAAGATCCTTATTATTCCACATCATAATAACATGGGTGATTTTACTTGCATAACAAATTTCTCATTACACAACCTCCCCAATAACATGTTGATAAGGTTACATATTAAAAATAAAAAATAAAACTTCTAGAAGGCAATTTGGATCCTTACATTATGCATCACCCTCATCTTTTTTAGAGGAGCTTGCTTGGTTTCATTCTAGAATTCATTTTCTAATTATTTTTTTTTTAAAAAAAAAAAAAAAAAAAACTGGCTTGACAATAATAAACACCAAAATAATATTTTTAAATTTTGAAAAATTATTTCTACCCCCCAAAAGAGAAAAACCATATAATAATGATGAGTTTTAATTTATATATTAAAATAAAAATAAAAATAAAAATCCACCAAACTAGTTTTTAGTTTTTTTTTTTTATTTTTGAAACCAAATAAATTTCTTGTTTGTTGGACTGAAGTGCCAAACCAATAAATTACCTTGATGCCTTCACTTGCAGCCCAAGCTTTCAACACATCCGGGTCCACTGAGACGACAGCAACTAAGGAAGAGTTGAGGCTGTCCCCTGCCCAAAAAAAATACAGAAATGTCACACACAAAGAGAGAGGGAGAGAGAGAGAGAATTGTGAAACCATATTGTCTTACCGTAAACAAAGCACTGTGCAACAAACTTGCATTTAGCATACACATTCTCAATTTTCTCTGGTGCTATGTACTCTCCCTGTGCCAACTTAAATATGTTCTTCTTCCTGTCATAATACGACAATATTTTTTACTAAGAATCCTACAACAAATATGCAACCTTCCAAATAATACAGTTTAATATTCCAATTGCAATCTGTCATGAACATGAGGGGGATCTTCTAATATTTTCCATATTTGATCTCACCAGAATTTCCTCTCTGACCACCTTATCACAAAGACAGGAGCAATATGCAATAAAATAAATACTGTGGAAATCCCTACACATACAGATCAGAACCATCCCAGGTGTTGTAGCAAAGACCAACGGTAATCTTTATTCTGCTTTTTCACAGAAGTTTGAAAACAGTAATAAATATCATACACCCACTCATGGAATAAGTCTGGCCACACATTGACAGGCATGTTAAGTATATGAGTACTTACATTACACCCTTAAGCTGTGTTTAGATCATGGATTTGGGTAGAGATTTGGAAAGGGAAAGGAAAAAGATGGGTGAAATGTAGGTTGTGCTTGGATCACGGATTTGGGTAGAGATTTGAAAAGGGAAAAAGAAAACTCTACCCAAATCCATGATCCAAACATAGCCTTAAGCTGATAGAGAAGTTGCCTGTCAACAAGGAACATCATATTTAAGTTTCTTGTGCAATGGATATGTATGTTATCCACTTCCACCACTGGCATGAATTCGAATCATGGGAATCAGTCTCTCCACCGAAAGACAAGGGGGGAGGCCTGCCTACTACTACCCCTTATGTGCTGTTACAGCATTTTAAGCAGGACCATATCAAGTATCTTTTTGTTTTCTAGGGATTGGTTGTCAGCTTGTGATGTTTAGATTTTTATTTTCTTTTGTACTGAGATGTACTCCTTCTCTGGAGGACTGCTTGTCCTCCTTTCTTTTGTACTTTTTTTCAATGATATTCTTTGCTGCTAATCAAAAACAGAAAACAAAAGAAAAACAGAAGTGTCTTGTCACCTATCAATTATCTTTAGGCGACCTCCAGATGACATTAAGCCTATGTCTCCTGTGTGAAGCCATCCATCTTCATCAATTACTTCTCTCCTGTAAAATTTGATTAGAGCATATCAGCAGTGCTCAACATCAATAAAATAGATGACATTTTTTGAATAAAAACAGAAAGGGTGAATTAAAAGAAAGATGAAAAAGAAAAGAATAATAATAAAAATACAAAATAACTAGTAAGACAGAAAGCTACACACGTCTGCACTTCATCTTTATGGTAGCCTAGGAATACCAGGGGGCCCCTCACACAGATTTCACCCCTTGGATAGGGCTTATCATCAGATGTATAGTTCATTTCTGGAACATCCATGAGCTTCACTTCTGAAAAATAAATAAATAAATAAAAGTAAAATATATGCTTAGCCCAACATCAGTAATACAATATAAATTACAAACTGATTATAGTTGAATCGGAAAACCCATGGACAGCAATTTAAATGGTCAAAGCAAGCAGGGCCTTTGATCAAAAGAAAAAATAAGAGTCATCACCATCACGTATTCTTACAGACTCTAGAACATATGTTCATAAGAAATAAATATGTCCTACTCAACATATGTTGATTACCACTTGAAAACAATTCCATATGGAAGAAGAAAAGGAAAACAGATGATTTATTGGAGCATATTTGAAAATTTATTAAGCTATTATCTTTTGGTTGGTTGAGATGGTGATGTATGAAAAAAGAAAAAAATAATAATAAAAAAGAAAAGAAGAAGCTGGGTATCCTATGCGGACTGAATTTGAAAATGGTTAATTACATCTATTTAATGTGATGCTTAAAAGAAACAATACAACTATAAAATTGTTCAATCAAATGTGTAATAAATTTTTCTCACAACTTATGTCAATAACTCACCACAAGCAGGATTAGGAGAGCCTACATGACCAGATAGATTGTCACCCTCATCCATAGCGCTTATAACACAAGCAGTTTCAGTCATTCCATAACCTTCCACAACTCGGCAACCAAAACATCTGTGACGTTAAACTTTTATGTGTTATCAAGTAAAAGAAAAAACTAAAACACACACACAATATATAGATACTAAAGGCAGTCATTCAGGCCAAGGAAAACAATTAACTTACACTCTCAAGAAATCCATTACATCAGGAGACAAGGGTGAGGCGCCTGACGCCATAAAACGAACCCGTCCTCCAAGCTTTGCCTTGATTTTGTTAAATACCAATCTGTCCCACATTGGAGATGGATTCTTGCCTGAAATAGTAACACAAAAAAGAACCTTAAAATATCAGAACAGCATTCAAAGGACTGAAGGAGACTAGTTATGTATTTCCTAATGATCACGGTATGGAATGGGTGTGAAACACAGATGGACACAAGCAACTTGTCAACAAGGAAAATACTATTCATCTATAAAAATCATACCCAAAAAAATCACAAGAATGATGTGGCAATGCCATTTTGGTAAATATATATCATCTTACGGGTGTTTTGTTTTAAAGTGAATGGTATTAAGCCACACCATTATGTATAGAAATTATATATGAATTTTTTGTTTGTATATCAACAAAGTATTAGACAAGTTAACGGGAGCTGTGGGGTGGGAGGCATGTGGAGTGAGTTTTCCAGCCAACTTTAGGGGTGGCTGGTGGTGTTCTCATTCATTGGGATAGTAGGGTGGTGGTGAAGGAGGGGGAAGAAATAGGGGGTTTCTTGTGTCTTGTTTGTTTCGGTGCATTGAAGACGATTTTCGATGGGTGTTCACAAGGGTCTATGGTCCAGTTCAAGGTCTAGAAAGGTGGGCTTTTTGAGAGGAGTTACAGGATGTTGCTTTTCATTGGGGGGGTGCCTTGGTGTGTTGGAGTGATTTCAATGTTGTGAGAAGTCCGGAGCAAAAGTCGAGGGTGGGGTGGGGGTGGGGGTGGGGGTGGGGGTGAGGGTGGGGGGGGGGGGGGGGTTGGAAATGGTGAGGTCTATGAGGGAATTTGCCTCTTTCATTGATGAGTTGAAGCTGGTTTATTTGCCCCTACAGGGGGGAGGCTATACATGGTCTAGTGGTTGTGCGCGTTCTCGGATTGATAGATTCCTTGTTTCTGGATATTGGGAAGAGCACTTCTCTCAGATGATTCAAATGAGGTCGCCGCGCCCGATCTCCAATCATTGGCCAGTCTTGTTGGATAGCGGGGAATTCAATGTGGTCCTTCACCTTTTCGTTTTGAGAACATGTGGTTACAAGTGGAGGGTTTTGTTGAGAAAGTGGGTGGTTGTTGGGAGAGTTATAGTGTGGTAGGGACGCCAAGTTGTAGATTAGCTCGGAAACTGAAGCTTCTTAAATCTAATATGAAGAAATGGAATGTAGAGGTTATTGGTCGTCTAAAGACTCAGAAGGTAAACATTGTTTCAAAGACGCAGGGGTTGGATGAGAAGGAAGGTACAAGGGGTCTATGTGAGGAGGATGTGGCAAGGAATGGCAATGGGGCGGGGCGGGACCGGGGATCACACTCCCCGTCCCCGATCCCTGATGGTAGAAATTTTTTTGTCCTCATCCCCAGCCCCGACCCCGATCCCCAACGGGGAGCCTATCACCGCCCCCGCCCTCGCCCCCGCCCCCGCCCCCCAACGGGGATCGGGTTTTCCCTACCTTGAAAATTCTCCAACCAAAATAAAAAAAACAACATATATATTCAACAACAACAGATCTGAGCATATACCAGATTTAACAATATCATCATCAAATGTAAAAACAACACACCTATACAGATCTGAGCATATACCAGATCTGAGCCTATCAACTTCATCATCATCATCAACTACACACTGACGATGGAGGGACGATGGCGATCAGCAGTGATGGAGTGGAGCGACAGAACTCTGACGATGGAGGGATGACAGAACTCTGATGATCGCGGCGATGGAGAGAGAGAGAGAGAGAGGAAACCCTAATAGCTCTCTCTCACCAAAAACAGGACAACAGAGGAGGAGGGAGATCGCAGCCGAAGCCGTGAGGAGCAGCTGCGCAGAGAGAGAGAGAGAGAGAGAGAGAGAGAGGAGAGGCTGAGAGAAATGAATGTGAGTGAGAGAGAGGCAGACTTAAACATATATATATATATATGGGGATTATTCGGGGATAATTCAAGGCGAGGGCGAGGACGAGGACAGGGATGGAGGAACCTATCCCCGTCCCCGGCCCCAGCCCGAATACCGTCGGGGATTCAATTTTCAATACCATCCCCGGCCCTATGGGAGGTAATTTTCGAAAAAAATCCGTTCTAATCGAGGTCGGGGAATCAGGTCCCCGTCTGGTTGGGTTTAGATTGCTATCCCTAGATGTGGCTTGTAGGGATGCGGCTCGAAGAGAATATGCTAGGATAGCTCGAATGAGGAGATAACCTTTCGTTAGAAATCTAGATGTAAGATAGGGATCGTAATACAAAATTCTTTCATCAAATGGCAAATGCTCATAGGCGGGTGAATCAGATCAGGAGGGTACAGATGAATGAGGTGTTGTTATCGAACGAAGCAGAAATCAAGGTATAGTGGGGTTCTATCAGCATCTTTTTCGTGATGAGGGAAATGTGTGGAGGTCAGGGTTGGACGGTGTTGTTTTTTATTCTGTCTCCGAAACAGAGGTTTTGCCACTGGCTAAACCGTTTTCTGAGGAGAAGGTCTTGGGTGCGCTGAGAAGTATGGCGGGGGATAAGGCAGCGGGACCAGATGGTTTTTCTATTAGTTTTTTTCAGCACTGTTGAGGGGTGGTGAAGGAGGTGTTGGCAGTATTTGAGCAGTTTCATCAGACGAGGCAGTTTGAAAGGAGTCTGAATTCAACTTTCATAGCTTTGATTCCTAAGAAGGAAGGGGCGGAGGATATCCGTGACTTTTGGCCTATTAGTCTTTTGGAAAGTGTCTATAAATTATTGGCCAAGGTTCTGGCCAATAGATTTCGGGGTGTGCTGGAGGGGGTGGTGTCAGAGTTGCAGAATGTTTTTGTGGGCAGTCATCAGATTTTGAATGTCGTTCTTGTAGCTAATGAGTGTGTGGATTCGCGGTTGCGTCAGGGTAAGGACGGGGTAATTTGTAAGTTGGATATCAAGAAGGCATATGACAACGTCAATTGGACGTTTTTGTTATGTGTTGGAGAGGATAGGTTTTGGGGAGCGGTGGAAGAGTTGGATTCATTTTTGTATTTCGACTGTTCGAATGTCGATTTTGGTTAATAGAACACCGGCGGGTTTTTTTCCCACATGGAGAGGTTTACAACAGGGCGATCCTTTGTCCCCTCTTTTGTTCATACTCATTATGGAAGCGCTAAGTCGTTTACTGTCCAAGGCAGTTCAAGGGGTTTTGCTGTCGAGTTTTGCAGTGGGGAAGGGGCTTGATTCTCTGGCGGTTTCTCATCTCTTCTATGCTGATGATGCGCTAATTTTTTGTTATGCGGATGCTATTCAGATTGGTCATTTGCGGTGTATGTTGTTATGCTTTGAGGCGGTGTCTGGCCTTCGAGTAAATTTGGCTAAATCGAAATTGATCCCAGTGGAAGAGGTGGCACGTCTTCCACTGTTGGCGGCTGTTTTGGATTGTAAGGTGGCTATGTTACCATTGTCTTATTTGGGTCTGCCTTTGGGACTACTTTTAAGGAAACAAGAGTGTGGGATGTGGTGGTGGATAGAATGCATCGACAGTTGGTGGGATGGAAGTGGCAATATTTGTCCAAAGGAGGGCAGCTTACTTTGATCAAGAGTGTTCTTTCTAGTATCCCAACGTATTTTATGTATTTAAATGTCATGCTTGTGGCGGTGGCAAGGCGATTAGAGAAGCTTCAACGGGAATTTTTGTGGGATGGGGGTGGGAAGGTTTTCCATTACCATTTGAGGGTGAGGAGGGTGTGCACTCCTAAGGAGGGGGGGTTTGGGGGTGAGGAGGCGATTGGAGGTTAGAGGTGTTCAATCGGGCTCTTTTAGGGAAGTTGTTGTGACAGTTCGTAAAGGAAAGGGAACGGTTATGGAGGAGGGTGATGGTGGCTAAATATGGGGAGGAGAGGGGGGGTTGGTGTTCGAAAAAGGTGGTCCAATCTCATGGGCGTGGCTTATGGAAGGGGATTTGGTTGGGGAAAAGGGATTTTTGGGGTAAGGTTCGGTTCAAAGTGGGGATGGGGGATCGGGTTCAGTTCTAGCAAGACTGGTGGTGTGGTGAGCTATCTTTGGCAGGCATGTTTCCTTTGATTTATGCTATTGCAGCAGATGGGGATGAGTTGGTTGCATCGGTTAGGGTGAGGCAAGGGAATTCAGTTGTGAGGAATGTTCATCTTCGTCGTGAGGTACAGGATTGGGAGTTGGCCCAATTAGTGGATTTGCTGGGTTTCTTGTATGGGCTGCGGTATGGGGGGGAGGGGATGGATTTGATTTGGGAGGTTCAGACGTCTAAGGGTGTATTTACCGTGTCATCATTTTATGGGTGCTTGTGGGGGGCGATACAATTGTGCTTCCTTGGAAGACTATTTGGGTGACGGGTTCGCCTTCCAAGATGACGTTTTTCGTTTGGACGGCTGCTTTGGGACGTATTCTTACTATTGATAATTTGATTCGGCGACACCATGTGCTTGTAAATTGGTGTTGTATGTGTTGTAGGGATGCGAAAACGGTGGATCATTTGTTGGTTCATTGCCCTATTGTGTATCAGCTTTGGCGTTTGATTGTGGCTCTTTTTGGTGTGGTTTGGGAGCAGCCGATGTCTTTGCGGGCCGTATTGTTCAGCTAGGGTGGGGCAAGGGTGGGTAAAAGGCGTCGGAAGATTTGATTACTTGCTGTCCATTGTTTGTTGTGGTTGGTGTGGTTAGAGCGTAATCGTCGTATCTTTTAGAATTTAAGTCATTCTATTCTTTGGCTGGAAAATAAGCTTCTTATGGTGCTGTATAGTTGGGTTACTGGTGTAGTAGATCCTGATGTTTTTACTTTTGTACAGTTTGTGGAGGATTTGATTAGCTAGTTTTTGCGGTCTAGTGTGGTTTGGTGTTTTCTTGTATTCTTTGCATCGCCTTGATGTTTTTTTAATAAAGTTTGATTATTTATCCCCAAAAAAAAGTATTAGACAAGCCAAATATTGACGACAAAAAGTAATTGCAGCTCTAACGAATTGTAGCTTTATCCTTAATGGCATAACAAAATAAAAAATTAAAAAACAGTTCAACCGCCAAAATATAATCTGCACTTCTAACAAAATAGAATGTGCATGAGAATGGCAAGTGCCCATGTCCGCTAATGTTACCAATGTCTATTTAATTCTTCTCTAATTATCATTTATGTGATTTGTACATAATCTTGATGTTTACTGACACTTGAATATCAAAATGTCACCTAATCAGACCACACAAGTTCTCACCTCTTCCTAATACAAATAATAAATGAGCTCCAAATTAACAATGCTATTTGAAATTGATTAAATTAAGGGCAAAGGAGATTTTATTTGTGAAGTAAGAACATTATCAAGAATTTGGGAAACAAAAGAAACCTCAAAGACAAATTTAGTTGATAATAGGCTTACCAGACAATATAGATTGCTTCTTAGCATTATAGGCCACATTAAATAACCTCTCTTTCAGACCACCAGATGTCTTCACAGCATTCGTAATGCTGCAACAACCAAATCATCCAACCGATAATGACCATATATAAACGAAATTACATTAATACTTCAAGCAGCATTGGAAAATGATTTTACCCAGCATATATTCTATTGTACAACCGAGGAACACTGCAGAATAAAGTGGGTCTTAAAGCTGCCATATCATCCATTAATTTCAAATTGTCCTGCGCATGGAGGTCAATAAACGGAATTAAGGCTAAGAAAATTATTCTTATAAATTGACACTTTATGCTAGTAGTACAATCCAGAATTCAGATAATTCAACCTCTTTGGCGTAAATATTAAACTGTGACATTAGTACAACAAAAAATTTTAAAAACAAACAACTGTCAACTTGAAAAAATGTCTAATGATGAAAAAGCATTTTGGTATGCTTATAAAAATAGAAAAGATATTGTAGTTGAATGAATAATCATGGTATCAAACCAATATGCCAAATTATGTATCTTCGGGACAGAGTGATTAAGCATTAACCAAGACCTGAAACACTAATATTGAAATATTAGTAAGAATAAGAATTTATGACTAGGAGACAAATCACAGAGGCTTCTATATGTGAAGGAGACTAAGTCAAAGGTGTGGAAAGCAGAGAAATATCTGTATGTAGTTCCTGTAGATTTAAATATATCCCATAATAAGGTCACTAAAAATATAATATGATGAATTACACAATGAAAGATACGTATGATATAGTGAGTTTTTTTACCTCCTTTGCTTTTTCTTCTACCTTCTTTGTAGTATATCCTCTAATCTTTCTTTAATATTTGTTTTCTTGCTTCTAACTCATTTTATTCCCCCACTCAATATCATGTTACCTCTTGTTCGGACCATTCTCTATTGTTTACCCTAGGACAATCCTAAGTTTCTACAACCTTTAACTTTAATATTGCCTCGAGTTGTGGTGTTTCTTCTATTTTGCTTTCTGGTATCTAGAATTGAACTGTATTGTTATTTATAAATTAAATTATGAAATGTAAGGTTGAGTTTATTGCATCTCTAAATAAAAGACAGCATATTTCCTTTGCTTTATTAAATATTATTGATTGCCAAATGTTTGGGGATGACTGGTGATAGCACTGATTCTAAGGATTTTCACATATTTTGGTAATGGCTTTAAATAACGGTATCGGGGCTTTAAATAATCATGATGTTTACTGACACTCAGAAATTCAGCTCAATTGCAAAGCTTAACCAAATCATGCTGCCAAATTTTCCACTTTTGGGTATGGACACACTCTCCTGGAACATATCATATGTCTTCAAGCATATCTATATAGGCATTTCTTAGAGTAGAGCATGAATGCAAACAAATGAAATTTCTCAAGAAACTGGATTGAGAATGAATGCATGGTTGAGCATCATACTCCCTGGTAGAATCCAACTGCAACTCCAAAATGCGCCATTGTGACCTGGTTCGCCCGTTCATATATGTGTGCCAAAGGAAGATAGGATATGTAACTGTCAAAAGAAAGAAAAAGGTGATTCAGGAGAGGAAAACCATAAATATTTAGCAGAAGGCATCACAACATAATACAGTAAAAATTGCTATATACATGGTGGCAAACTAGATACCCACATATCTGAGGGACAGAATTTGACAGAAAGGCTTGCCCCAGCAACATTTGTGATCAAGTTCTCGTGAGACAATACAGCTCCCTAACAATAATTAAAAAAAGAAGTCACCTTGTTAACTTGCCATAAGCAATCAAAGAATGTTAGTAAGCTTCAAGATCAGAATAATAAAGTTCATCAACATAGCTAAAACCAACACCTTTGGAGTTCCAGTTGTACCACTTGTATAGCAAATAGTAGCAACGTCATCAGGTTTTGGAGGGCAAAAAGGTTGAGGGCTACTTCTCGCCTACACAAAATTCAAACAAAAGTACAGAAATTAGGATGCATATTTTTTTCTCAGGTCAGTGAGAATAGATTATGATAACATAACTAATAAATAAAGAATTTTGAATAATCTTGCACAGTTTGAACATATAATTACATCAACCAAAACATATATATTTAAAAAATAAATAAATAAATAAAAATTGAAAACCTAACCATGATAACAAAAAATCACTGTAGACATGAGCAATCAGATCTAATGTGTCCATGAAGAGAAACCCTAATCACCAGGGAGGAAACTGAGGAATGCTAATGTTATATGGGCTCTTTGAAAGCTGTTCGTATCCATGGACTCTATATATCAAGTCATCTTGTCTTCTAGTCATAAAATTTTGTGTAGTAAGATGATATTCAATAATTTCATCCTATTTCCCACCTTCAACCAGGAGTTGAAAAATCTGTGCACTAATGCAGAATGCCAGATATAAGCAACAATAAGATTTAGCTTTGAAAGAATCAGGTGGTCAGCAAAAAGTGCGTATAATTTGCACAACGAAAATTTGTAACAGGAATACCTGTAAGTTTCTGAAGAATATTGTATATTCAAATTGCGTATCAATTACATCAAGACCTTAGTATATATAACCCTAACACCTAAACCAAAAAGGAAATACAATATTTACATAATCACAACCATGCCTAATATATAATATATACACAATCATGCCTAATATATACGATTATATTCTCACACCCCCGCTCAAACTCAAGGTGTTTTAGCCGAAAACACAGTGACTTTGTCAAGAAACCGAAAACGAGCAGTGGTGTAAGTCTTGGTGAAGAAGTTAGCAAGCTGTTGAGCCGAAGGACAAAAGGAAGCGAGATAGAGCCAGACTGTAGGTGCTGACGGACGAAGTGACAATCAATCTCAATGTACTTCGTTCGTCCATGGAAACCGTGTTATGGACAATTTGAATAGCACTTCGGTTGTCACAGTAGAGAGAGGTCGGCGAGGACTAAGGAACGCCTAAATCAGAGAGGAGACAACGAAGCAATAGCATGAGCCATAACACGGTACTCAGCTTCAACAATAGAACGAGCAACAACAGTTTGTTTCTTGCTTTTCCAATAAATCAATGAATCACCAAGAAACAGACAGAAACCAAAAGTGAACTTACGATTAGTAACATCACCAGCCCAATCAATATCAGCATAAGCTACCAAATCCAAGGAAGAAGTAGAAGACAGCAACAAGCCTTGGAAGATAGTACCGCAGAGATAGCAAACAATCCGAACCAAAGCAGCCCAATGTAGAGAGCGAGCAGCAGAAACGAATTGGCTAACCACATGAACAGCATAGACAAGATTAGTGCGAATAACTGTCCGATAGACTAAGCGGCCCACAAGCTCACGATACAAAGTAAGATCATCCAATAGGACACTATCAGTAGAGTTAAGCTTCACATTAAGCTCAATGGGGGTATCAAAAATCTTAGTGTCAGTAAGACTGGCACGGTGAATAACCTCATTGGCATACTTGGCTTGAGACAAAAAGTAGTCTTTGAGAGAAGAAGCTACCTCAATATGAAGAAAATACCGCAATGGTCCCAGATCCTTCATTTCGAAAGTGCAAAAGAGACGCTGCTTGACCTCAGAGATAGCAGAAGTGTCAGAGCCAGTAATGATCATATCATCCACATATAGTAATAAGGCAACAAAACCAGCAGAGGTGTGAAGGAGAAATAAGGCAGAGTCTTGGTCACACGAATGAAACCCAAACGCAGTAACAGCTATTTGAAAACGATCATATCAAGCACGAAGAGATTGCTTCAAACCATACAGAGCACGCCGAAGACGACAAACAAGTCCAAAGCAATGAGGAAGACCAAGGGAAGGACGCATGTAAACCTCCTCAGTAAGATGGCCATTAAGAAAAGCATTCTTAACATCCATCTAATAAATAGGCCAATGACGAACAGCAGCAACAGAGATCAAAGTATAAACAGTAGTCATCTTGGCAACAGGGAGGCTAAGGTTTCCTCATAATCAATACCATACTCCTGTAAGAAACTTTTGGCAACCAGGCGAGCTTTGTAACTCAAGAGAACTATACTCAATAATCAATCACACACAAGAACACAACAATATTTACGTGGTTCGGCAATTGCCTACGTCCACGGAGAGCTGTCACTATAGAATTTTTCCCGGAGGGAGATTACACTCACACCTCACCTTCACTCTCTATAGAACTCTCAAACTCTCACAATCTCTCACAGATGTGTTGTTGTTGTTTCTTGATTTATCTACCCCTCCTCCTCACCTCAATTTATACACAATTGAGGGAGGAGGTGATTGGTTGTCACCAAACCCATTCCACTCTCTAGTGGGTTGGCCATTGGGGTAGTGGAGAAGATGGTGCTGCATTATATATTGCCACTATATGTCCACTAACAGCCACTAACATATTATATACATCACTAACATATTATATACATCCACTAACATAATATTAAGGCAATAATAATCAAATTTCCAGCACTCCCCCTCAAGCTGGTTTGAAGATATCTTCCATAGCCAGCTTGTTAGTCAGCTTATCAAATTGCTTCTTGTGTAGTCCCTTCGTTAGCACATCAGCTAATTGTTCACCTGTTGGAAGGTAGGTCATACAGATTATGCCAGCATTGATTTTCTCCTTGATGAAATGTTTATCCACTTCTATATGTTTTGTGCAATCATGTAGAACTGGATTATGAGCTATAGATATAGCTGCTTTGTTGTCACAATAGACCTTCATAGGTGTCGGTGAGAAAGCTTTAATTCTTCAAGAATTCTTTTAATCCACATTACTTCACAGATTCCATGGGCAACAGCTCTGAACTCTGCTTCTGCACTACTTCTAGCTACCACATTCTGTTTTTTACTCCGCCATGTAACTAGGTTCCCACCTACAAAGGAGCAGTATCCGGATGTTGATCTCCTGTCTGTAACACTTCCTGCCCAGTCTGCATCTGTGTATACTTCAACTTGAAGATGTCCATGTTTCTTGAACAGTAAGCCTCTCCCTGGAGTTCCTTTCAAATATCTTAAGATCTTATAAACGGCCTCAAAGTGCTCTGCCCCTGGTGAGTGCATGAACTGACTCACCATGCTGACTGCAAAGGCAATATCAGGCCGCGTATGAGACAAGTAAATCAATTTCCCTACAAGTCGCTGATATTGTTCCCTCTCTTTGACTTCTTCAGCCTTAGCAGCTTGTAACTTCAAGTTAGGCTCGATCGGAGTCTCCACCATCTTACAACCAAGCATACCTGTTTCTCCAAGGAGATCAAGAACATATTTTCTCTGATTAACGAATATACCTTCCTTGGATCTTGCAAATTCCATTCCGAGGAAATACTTGAGGGCTCCCAGATCCTTAATGTGAAATTCTTTTGCGAGTTTCTCTTTGAGGGCTGCTAACTCTGCTTCATCATTACCAGTTAAAATGATGTCATCAACATAAACAATCAAAATTGCAATTTTACTGTCTTTTGAATGTTTATAAAATATTGTGTGATCTGCTTGACTCTGCGAGAAGCCACAACTGATAACTGCCTTCCCAAAGCGTTCAAACCACGCTCTTGGTGATTGTTTGAGTCCGTATAATGACTTGTTCAATCTGCATACTTTGTCGCTACCAAGTCTCTGCTCAAATCCCGGCGGTAGGCTCATGAACACCTCCTCTTCAAGATCACCATTGAGAAATGCATTTTTAATGTCAAGTTGATGTAGAGGCCAATCTGAATTTACTGCAAGAGATAACAGTACTCTAATGGAATTTATTTTAGCAACAGGAGCAAACGTCTCCTGATAGTCAATCCCATAAGTTTGAGTGAAGCCTTTAGCCACCAGTCTCGCCTTGTATCTCTCAACGCTTCCATCTGCGTTACATTTTATCGTAAACACCCATTTACACCCAACTGTTTTCTTGTCTTTGGGTAGATCAACTATCTCCCAAGTACCACTTCGCCTTAAAGCATTCATCTCCTCCATGACTGCTAATTTCCAATTCGGATCATCCAATGCTTCCTGTATATTCCTTGGAACAAACAAGTGTGAAATCCTAGATGTGAAAGCTCTATGGTTTTTAGACAGTCTTTGATAAGAGAGGTAATTTGCAATAGGATGTTTAATGCAATTTCGGACACCTTTCCTAATTGCTATAGGAACATCAAGGTCGGAAATAGAAGGAATAGGATTACCTAAAATTTCGATGCCAGAACTCGGTGGACATTCGGGTCATTAGGATGGACATTCGGGTCATTATTCCTCAGATGAAATCGCTTCCTAGTATAAACCTGAAGCTCAGAATTTAGATCATTTTGTAGTACTTCTCCCCCTAAACAAGAATCTGCTTGACTAGGCACCATAGAACTTGGTTCTCCTAAGTGATCATTATCAGACAGATGTGGTTTTTGTGTAGGATAAATGACATTGGGGAGAGGGATAGAAATATCCCAAAAATTGTCTTCTACTCCACTTGTCTCCCCCTGAAGAGAAGTGTTGGGGAAATAGGATTTTGTTTCCACAAATGACACATCCATACTCACATGAAATTTCTTGGTTTGAGGATCGAAACACTTATACCCTTTTTTGTTTGAGGAATAACCCAAAAAAACACATTTTATAGCACGGGGTCAAGTTTTGAACGAAATTGACTGGGAACATGAACATAGGCAGTACATCCAAAAACTTTGGCGGGTAAATCAGAAAACAACCTCGTGTCAGGAAAAAAATGTTTGAGACAATCAAAAGTGTTTTGTATGTTAACACCTTTGTAGGCATCCTGTTTATCAAATAAGAGGCTGTTAAAATTGCTTCACCCCATAAATATTTAGGAACATGCATGTAAAACATTATAGCACGTGCTACTTCAAGTAAATGTTTTTTTTTCGTTCTGCAATGCCATTTTGTTGAGGGGTATCCCGACATGTAGATTGATGAAAAATCCATTTTTTTGCCAAAAACTCACCCAACTGCTCATTGAAATATTCTGTTCCATTATCAGAATGTAAATACCAATTTTGGTTTGAAATTGGTTTTCAATCATATTGTAAAAATTTGTGAATAAATTTTTCACGTCAGATTTTTTATTCATCAAATAAATCCAACATAAGCGGGTATGGTCATCAATAAATGTAACAAACCATTTTTACCAGAAAGAGTAGTGATTTTAGAAGGGCCCCAAACATCACTATGAATCAAATAAAAAGGTTTGGAAGCCTGGTAAGGTTTTGGCAAATAAGTAGAGCGATGAGATTTTGCAAAAATGCAACTTTCACAATGAAAAGAAGAACAATCAATCCCTTTAAATAATTCTGGAAATAAATGTTTCAGATAAAGAAAACTAGGATGCCCTAGCCTATAGTGTCATAGCATTATTTTTTCTCGAACAGAGATTGAACTAGTACTATTAAAGCTCTGAGCTTTTTTATTACTAACAGGTACTTCATCAAAGTAGTAAAGACCTTCAAGCATCCTAGCACGCCCAATCATCATCCCCGAGTTCTGGTCTTGAAATTCACAATGGGATTCAAAAAATGTAACACGACAATTAGAATCCTTAGATAGTTTACTGACAGACAAAAGGTTACAGGCTAAGTTGGGGACGTGAAGAACAGCATTGAGATTAATTTTCTCAGTTAGTTTAATAAATCCTTTTCCTGCAATAGGTGAAAAACTACCATCGGCTATTCTGATTTTGTCATGACCAGAACAAGGGAAATAGGTACTAAATAAATGGGAAAAACTAGTCATGTGATCGGAGGCACCGGAATCTATGATCCACGGAGAGAAGTTTAGACAAGAGAAGGCTTTAGGATTTCTACCTGTTTGTGCCAAAAAATCACTAGGAGTACCGGATGAGGAGTTGGATTTTATCAGCTTTAAGAGTTGATCAATCTGCTCTTTGTTGAAGGGACCCGAATCGGCTTCATTAGCAGTAGGAAAGCCACGATTCTTCTCTCCTTGTTTGCTGCTTTTCCAGTTGACAGGTTTGCCATGGATCTTCCAACACGTTTCGCGTGTATGACGAGGCTTGTTGCAAAAATCACACCAGACCCGTGGCTTATCATCAAACCTGCGCTGGTAATTTGCAGCCTTGTTGGCCGTTTTCACCGGAATGGCAGCGGCAGGGGTTGAGGTGGTTTCGGACGTGACTTCCGACATGGCTATCACGGTTTTAGGGCTGCTGTGTTTTTGTTGCTCTGATACCAACTCAAAAATCAATCACACACAAGAACACAACAATATTTACGTGGTTCGGCAATTGCCTATGTCCACGGAGAGCTGTCACTATAGAATTTTTCCCGGAGGGAGATTACACTCACACCTCACCTTCACTCTCTATAGAACTCTCAAACTCTCACAATCTCTCACAGATGTGTTGTTGTTGTTTCTTGATTTATCTACCCCTCCTCCTCACCTCAATTTATACACAATTGAGGGAGGAGATGATTGGTTGTCACCAAACCCATTCCACTCTCTAGTGGGTTGGCCATTGGGGTAGTGGAGAAGATGGTGCTGCATTATATATTGCCACTATATGTCCACTAACAGCCACTAACATATTATATACATCACTAACATATTATATACATCCACTAACATAATATTAAGGCAATAATAATCAAATTTCCAGCAACTATCAAAGTGAGTCTTGACTTTGTAGACCCATTTGCAGCCAACCAGATTCTTACTAGCAAGCAAAGGAACTAACTCCCAAGTACTAGTTTTCTGCAAAGCAAACAACTTATCCACCATAGCTCGAATCTAAAGAGGATCCTGACAAGCCTTCTTGTAAGACTTAGGTTCGGAAAAAGAATGAATAGCAGACAAAAAAAGTACAATAAGAAGCAGAAAAACATGTATTAGACCAACCCAACTTGTTTGGAGGATAACGCTCTCGAGTAGGATATTGGTGTGTAGCAGGATCAGAGTCTTCAGAAACAGAAGAGGCATCAACCGTGGTATAGACAACTAGTGAAGGGAAAGCCTTGCGACGAGAATAAACTAACAACAGAGGAGGAGAAGAAGGAGAAGAAGCCGAAGGAGAAGAAGTAGCCAAAGAGGACGATGGAATAAGTTCAGGAGAAACAGTGGAGATGTACTCATCAAACGAGACCTCAGAAGGAAATGGGTCAATGTGAACCAAATCCGCTTTTGAAACTGGAGCAGTGAGAGGAGGAAGCTAAAAGTAAGACAGATGATTCAAGAAGGCAACATGGCGGGAGACATAAAGTCAGCGGGAAATAGGATCGTAACAATGATAGCCCTTTTGAGTAAAACTGTAACCCAAAAAGACACACAGGATAGAACGGGCACTAAGTTTAGTCCTATCTTTCCGAGAAAGAAGGACGAAACATGGAAACCCAAAAACACGAAGGAGAGAGTAATTGGAAAGTTAGAAAAATAGAACCTCATAAGGAGAACGACCAGTGAGTAGACGGGTAGGCATACGATTGAGAAGAAAAGTAACTATAAGAACCAGTGTTGTGAAAAGCGCGCCTAGGCGCAAGGCGCATCGAGGCACAGGCTGTGCGCCTGAATTGCTCCCAGGCGAGGCACGTTGAAGAAGTTGCGCGCCTTAGGCGCGACTTGAAGCAAGCGAGAGAGGCGCAAGGCTTGTGCTTAGGCGTGATTGATGATTTACGCCCTAATTCTGATCTAACAACTGTGGTGTGTGTTCGAATGGGTCTAACCACAGAGGATTACAATTTATATACAATACAACCCAATACGACTGAAACAAAATCCCTTATCTGTGTCGTCTCTTCCTCTCTCGACTTCGATTCGACTTCGACTTGGACTGGGCTACGACTTCGACTTCGACTCGACTTCGACATCGACATTCAGGTGCGCTACGACTTCTTCTTCTTCTTCCCCTAATCTGTGTTGTCTGTTTTTTTTTTTTTTCTTTCGGCTTCTTCTTCGAGTTCGAGTTCGAGTTCGAGTTTGACTCTCTCTCTCTCTCTCTCTCTCCCCCCTTCTTCTTCTTCTGCCTTAATCTGTGTCGTCTGTTTGTTTTTTTTGTTTTTCTGGCTTCTTCGACTTCGATCATCTCACCCTCTCTCTCTCCCTCATTCTATTTCTTCTTCTTCGGCATTTCAGGCCTCTTCTGCTCTGCTATGTTTTGTTTGTTTTTTTTTTTTTTTTTCAATTATGCCTTTTGAGTCTCTGTTAAAAAAAAAAAATAGAAATACAAATAAGAATTATCTTATTGATTGATTAACTAAAAAAATACACTAAATTTTTTTTTTACAAATCATTAATTAATGCTATTGGTCTCTGTTTTTTTTTACATTACATTATTTTCTAAATTGACACATTACATTACATCAATTATTTTTTAAATTGACACATTACATTACATTATTTTCCATTACATTACATTACACTGAGTGTAATTCTTCTTCTCTCTTCTTTGCTGATTCAGTCACTTCCGCTCTGCTCTGTTTTTTTTTTTTTTTTCAATTATGCCTTTGAGTCTCTGTTAAAAAAAAAATAGAAATACAAAATAAGAATTATCTTATTGATTGATTAACTAAAAAACTACACTAAATTTTTTTTTTACAAATAATTAATTAATGCTATTGGTCTCTTTTTTTTTACATTACATTATTTTCTAAATTGACACATTACATTACATTAATTATTTTTTAAATTGACACATTACATTACATTACATTATTTTCCATTACATTCCATTACTTTCATGGCTTTGAGAATTATTCTATATTTTGTCTTGAACCTTGATTACTTTTTATTTTTAAAAAAAATTGTCTTGGTACTATGAATGATTAGCCTATGTTAATTTTTCTATTTTTTACTAAGACTGTGCGCCTTACTTTAATAAAGCCCGTGATGAGAGGTCTAACTGTCTCGAGGAAATGACGGTGTTTACGCTCAGCACGACCATTTTGGACGGGTGTATCAGTACAGGAAATTTAGTGAATAGTACCCAAATTGGCTAGATATTCACATAACTCAATTTTAAAATACAATCCACCAAAGTCAGACCTTAACAATTTAATGATAGCCCCAAACTGTATAGTGATCATAAACGGAAATGTACGGTATATTTGGTAGAAGTCAGATTTATGAGTCTAAGATAAACTCTAAAATAGCGGGTGCAATCATCAACAAAAGATACATAGGGTTGGTTTGGAATGTTCTAAAAAAGTGCACTTTTTGACTTATTGGCTTATATGGATTGGGTTTGATGTGATGTGTTAGAGAAGTGATGTGATTTAAATAAGATGATGTGACTTAAATAGGATAGTGACTTTTTGACTTTTTGTATTATTTAGGTTATGCCAAACTTGGCCATAGTAGGCAGAACCCCCTTTTGTGAGAACAGGAGAAGGTCCCCAGACATCAGTTTACACAAGAGAAAACGAAAAAACGAAAATAGAAGTACTTTTATTAAATGGTAAAGCTAACAGTTTGGCAAGTTTATGACCCTGACATTCATCAATTTGACTAGGAGAAACTTTACCCAACAATCTGGACTGAACTAAAGACTGTAAGCGGTCAACAGACAAATGACCTAGGCGAGAATGCCATAAATAAAACTGACTCGACTGAGAATCTAACTGAAACGAGAAAAGTACAACTGGAGAGGTAGATAAAAAGAGATGCAAACTTTCTACCACATAAAGGTCTCCAACTCTACAGGCGGTCCCAATTTGCTTCTTGGATACCCGATCTTACACACAACCGACAGAAGAAGAAAAGATGACATCAAAGCCAAAAGCATCAAGTTGACTGATAGATAATAAATTGACAGATAGCTGAGGGACATAAAGAACAGAGGGAATAGTAACAGCAGACATAGCAGAGGGTAAGACAGACCCAATAGACAAAACCGACATACCAGACCCATTAGCAGTATTAATAGTAATAGGAGCGGGTAGGGGAATACAGTTTTTAAGTAAGGAAATGTGGGGAGTCATATGATGAGAGGCATCAAAATCAAAAAGCCAAACGGAAGCAAGGATACTTGAAGAAAACCCAAGTAAACTTGAATGAAGAGAGGTAAGAGCAAAGGCAGATGAGAATGACTGAGAGGTGGACAAGACATACTGCAGTTGAGCAAGCTGAGTACTCAAGGAAGCCAAGTAAAGATCTGAAGTCAGAGCAGAAACAGGAGGCCGGAAAGTACTCGGAGCAAGATTGCGGAGCTGTGTCTGAGGTGGCTGGGACGGAGTAGGCTGTCGTCCCTTCTTGGGACAGTTATATTTCCAATGACCCCTCGGGTGGTAGAAAGCACACTCATCTAGACCTAATGGCCCTTTTTTGGGCTTTGCAGTGGCCTGAAACTGATGAGGAGAAGGGGTTGATAACAAAGGAGGTTTAGCAAGAGCCAATAAGACAGAGGGATGTAGAATCTAACTGGCCGTCTTAAGACGGGTTTCCTCGGAGAGGAGCTCACAAACAATAGCATCCACAGATGGAAGAGGAGACCGATGAAGGATGCCACCACGGATAGCCTCATACTAAGGGGAAAGAGCCGTTAAGAACTATACTGAACAACCCTGCTCCTGAAACTCAACATAAGTGTCTAGTACCTTGAGGCTAGGTGGTTCCATGAGAGCCAATTGATCCCAAAGGCCTGTCATCTCAATATAGAAATCCTGAATAATCTGATCCCGCTGACGAGTACTCTGAATAGCTGTTTCCAACTCATACCGCTTGGCAAAGTTTGACTGCTAATAAACACCCAGTAAATAATCCCACACCTCATTGGCAATACTGTATTTAGAAAACATCATTCTAATACAGTCATCCACAGAATTATGAAACCAGGTCAAAACTTAGGCATTATCACAATCTCAAGTATCACAGAAAGTCAGATATCCGTCCGCCTTTGAGTCCAATGGACGAGGAACAGAACTAGAAACATAACCCCATTTTTTCTGACAAAGAAAAAAATTCTTCATAACACTAACTCAATAGGCATAATTGTCACCAGTGAGTTTGCACTTGATGGTTTGGTTTTTAGTGTCCGACATGAGAATAAAACAAGGTTTATAAAATGAATGGGTCGAAATTATAATATGCAAAAAGGGTTGGGGTCAAACAGAAATAAACCTCGAATAGGTTATTTAAGTGTACTAACCCAAACCAACCAGAGAACTGAGAGCAACAGTCGAAGAAGACCAAAGGAGAACCAACTAGAGAACCACGAGCAAAGAAAGCAACAGTCGGAGAAGACCAGAGGAAGTTGCGAAGCACAAGGTGTCACGACTCTAGAACCAAAGAGAGACACCTGTGGTTTCAATAGCGATGACGGACATGAGTCGGGAAAGAGATGGTGAGTACGATCGCGACTCCAGAGAGTAAAAAGGGTCGCGACCATGGCTGCAATTTTAGAGGGAGGTCGTCTAATGGCCACGAACCAGAGACTGAACCAAAATGGTTGATTCGCGCTCAGATGAGGACTAGGGTTTCGAATGCGGCTTTGATACCATGTAAGTTTCTAAAGAATATTGTATATTCAAATTGTGTATCAATTACATCAAGACCTTAGTTTATAAAACCCTAACGCCTAAACCAAAAACGAAATACAACATTTACATAATCACAACCATGCCTAATATATACACAATCAACCCTAATATATGACATAATCACAACCATGCCTAATATATAACATATACACAATCATGCCTGATATATACGATTATATTCTCATAATACCACCCTCCTACATGGAAGATTTTAAAATGAAGGAATGTGGAAAGAACATCTCACACTAATATATTAGCAATTTAGGTTATGCATGTCTCCTAGCTTAAACCATCTTGCATCATGACCAACAATTCTTAAAATAACCTGAAACATAAATATGTCAGGAAGCAATTGATTTAATGCACTAATGATTCCACATCTGTTATAAACCAAACTAAGGAATCACAGTAGTCCTAATTTGTAATCCACTGGTATAGTCCTCCGGGGCAACCAGGTTTATTACAGCCAAGCATCATTATAGCAATTTTGCCAGAGAACATTAAGGAAATACTTAAAAAAGAACATGAAATCACCTCACTAAGTAGTTTTGAATATGATATAACTTCAACTCCTGTTGACGATGGAAGAGATGGCATTTGTTCATCGATGCCTCCAACCACCTATTGAATACCAAATTAGACAAATGCACATAAGGGAGAATTATTGAATCAGCATCAAATTTGCTTTTAGCTCATTCAAGTTAGCTAAGAAAGATCAGGTGAATTTGCATACCACTATAAGATGTACAGACGGAATCTCAGACAAGAAGCTCAACAACTGCAAATTCCAAGAAACAAGAGGAGCAAAAGTTTGTCAAATACAGTTTTGCATGAATCTCTCGATCAATCTGTGGATATTGCTCCTTACAAAAAATCTAATCAACGATCACCAAGTTCATTATCAATTTCTGAAAAAACATGGCATAAGCTTGGTACATTGAATTTCAAAATCTCATCAAAGCCTTGATCTCACCAAGACTTCTTGGCATAGAAGAATTTGCACAAATAACTAAGCATGTTTTTGGAAAATTCCTTGCATTTTAATAGCCCCATCACCATCTCACAAATGGTATTAATATATTTGAATTTTGTCATTCCAGAAAAAAAAAACATGAAAATAATAAATTTCTAGACAACAAGGTGAAGTGCCTAAACTCCCTTAATAGCATCATTATTTGTTAACTTTTCTCTTCAAATACCAGCATATTATTAAGAGACTACTACTGCAACAAAGTTGAACACTGTAAAGGCTATCTTTACTTGAGCTTGATTTAATTTATTTATTTTTTTGGTTAAAGGCTGCCTGAAAAGCATGTATAGCAAAACTCACAATGTTCAATGTTTCTGGCAAACAAAATATGGCTTGTACAACAGCATGGTTTATAATGAACTTGACAGCATCTGGACCTGTAGAGCAAACAACAGATTGTACATTGCGAGTCATGACAACTTTAGGCAAAGATCCAACTCAAATTTTAACTGACACTAATGACTAACCAAGTGTGTCATATAAAGGAACCGAAATGTATGAATATGCAGAGCAGGCATGATCAACAATTAGCCACTCTGGTCTGTTGATAAAATACAGCCCGACACAAGCTCCCTATCATAAAAAACAACCGACTGGGCTAGTCAGATATATAATGAAAAAGGATATAAGAACTTCAACTGAATGTTCCTATGATCTGTAAGATATATAAATGTCCATAGAAAGCACAATAAAAAGAGAAGAATATTCAACCTAAATTTACCATCAATCACTTGCCTTTGGTATTCCATGATACACTAAACCAGAACCAATTGCTGACCGGGCAGTACCTGCTTCCCCATATGTCATCCACTTGTACCTTCAAAAGTGTAGAAATGAACTCATATCAATAAGGTGCTTCAAAAGTGTATTGCAAGGTTAATTAGATGACCAACTTACTCTCCAACTGTCCCATCAACCCGAATCCGTGTACCCAAGTACTTGTAATCTCGAAAAGTCTCAACTGAACGCCTATATAATTAAAGTTAGAGAAACAACTTGGTAAATACTTCTCAATGAAATTAACAGAGGTAAAAACAGCAATCCAGATAGAACTAAGACAAATTTATCCAAGTAAACAGGGCGGGTACTCACACAAAATTATCATGTAAGGTACCAATTTCAGGATGATCTGGAAATCTGTTAAGAAGCTTTATAGGAGAGCGTGCAGATCTGCATTATAATAATCAAGTATATCAACAACTAATTTAGTGCAATATAGAGCTAATCAGAAAGAGAATAAGAATCCCAACCTGTACACATTCCACTTTCCCGTCTGCAATTTCTCTGGAAGCAAAACGCTGTACCCCTGTTCTGTTTAGAACATGTCACCATCATTAATGTGTGTGTGAGAGAGGGAGAAAGAGAGGGAGGGAACAAGCAGCGATATGTTGGTAAAACAGAACAACCAACAAAAATTTAGTATGGACCATAATGATCAGTCAATTAAGACAAACAGGACCACACTGATTAGTCAATAAAAACAAACATATCATTAGTGCACACAAGACCCCTGTACCACAGACAGCACCCACATTCTGTAACTTTTCATAGGATAGCTACCGAGAATGATAAAATTTAAATACATCCAATCTTCACATAACTAGGCATCATCATGCATCGTGAACACTCCATTTAGTCAATGTAGTAGTAGACTCAGACATGTTGGGACACATGTCGAACCTATGTCACATGGAACGTGGATTGTTCTAGTACGTGGAACATAGTATGCCACTTGATCTAAAATATAGTACGATTGAGGCAGACTTGTATAGGTTACATTATTGAAATTTAAGTTCAGAAGATTTTCTTTTAATAATTAGACATTAAATAAAATAGGTAAACTTTATTTCAAATTGATCATGTAAAAACACATTTTACATTTCATCCTGCCAAAAGTCCAATTTTTGTAGATTTTCATTATATTTGATATTTTTTCTTCTAAGAAAAATTTAAAACAATAAATAGTAAAAATTTAGAGATCATTTTGGGATCACTAAATTCACCATTTTGGAATAGAAGTGTACCATGTTTTGGAATGTGAGTAGCAAAACATGGTACACTAAAATCACTAGGGTATTAGGGTCTTTTGGTAACACTAAATTGGACACACCATGTGGGGTGTTAAATTTATTTTTTTATTTTTCATTGGCACGCTGGAGGCCACATCAATAACATTTGAAGTTTTATTACAATTTTAGAAAGATGATGATTTGGGATCAAAGCAGAGCATTTGAAAATAAGAGGGTGGGGAAAAAAATGTTGGATGATGATAAATGTGTCTTAGATTGTAATGAAATGATATATTAGATGATGCCTTCTTTGATTTGTGATTTATGTATTTTTTATAGATGATCCATCCATTATCGAACTTAAAATGTTTTTGTCATTTGTGATGCAATGGTTTATGATTGATGAAATAGTATTTTGTACATTGAATAATGTTTAAATTATAGGCAAAGTGATTTTTTTTCATGTTGAATTAAACTAAGCTTTTCAACAATTTTTGTTGTCTTTGGATGTTATTTTCATATACATAGCATGTAATAACATTTAAAATTTTTTTTTTTTCCGTATGCCATTGTGTCCATATCCTAATTTCATTTTTCTTTCTAAAATCGCAGTCAGTAAGTACTGCTTAGTAAGGCGCCACACACACACACAATTCCTTGGAAAACCACTAGCAACTATATTGATTAAAATAGTAAAGCCTAGTATATACAAGTATATATGACTCAAAAATATATTGATTAAAATAGTAACAACAAATTATGATATGTGTTGGCCTGAGTTATAAAAGTAACTCCAATACCAAAGTTCAGCTCTCCTCTGCTCCTACTCAAGGTGCCAAAATATAAAAAAATTAAAGAATTGATGTCCTGCAGTCAAACTCATCGCAATGATTCTCCAAAGCCCAGTTTGATGACTACATTTAACGGATATATAGGAATTTATATACACCTCAAATCAGTATTCCCACTATTCCCACTCATTTACACTCAACCTCACGAACTACCAAACCAGTAATTTTTATTTTTATTTTTTCTAAATTATATTGGGACATATTAATGGAATTGATTGCTATCCACTTTTGTCAGACCATCAAATTCAACTAAAATGTGATAAATCAGCAAAAAAAATCCGTTTGGTTTAGTTTTTGAAAAAAGTTTTGAGTTATATTTTGAAAATTAAAAATTTGTTTGGTTATGAGTTTTTAAAATAATTTTGGAATAATTTTATTTTATTTTTATTTTTTTTTTGTAGTTAAATAGATAGTATTGAGAGAAAATTTAATTGATTGATATGTAAATGTGAGAGAATGACAGAGAAGAGAACAGAGAAGAAAGAAAAAGTAATCGATTGATTTATTAATAAAAAAAGAGAAGGAGAGAGGAGAGAAAAAAATTTTGAAAATTTATTAACCAAACATGTTTTTTGATTTTTTGATCCAAATGTTAATTTAAAAACTAAACCAAAGGTGCCAAAATAAGTGACATCTCAATTTCTCAACACAGCCATGGCTTGCCACTCAACAACCTATCAACTCTGAAAGATTATGGAAAAGGACTTCCACCAAGTTTCCAAGGCAATTGAAAATTGTAGACTACTGGTACCACTGGACCAAAAATTTTTACAACACAAAATCACTTGACATCAGTTGTGAAAATATTTTAAACCCTGGGGAGAGAAATAAAATAGACAAATGTCTTGCTTCTGAAAGTTGTCCTATGATAAGCTACTTTTCCCTTGGTGATAAAATGTAGCCCTACTACAAAGAATATTAATTAGTGGAAGCCAAATTTATGCGTGTCAAATGAGCCATTTCCAAATCCCAACTTGTGGGGGCTTCCAATGGCCCCACAGTTTTTGCTCGCTCACCACAGGCATTGGCGTAGCAGTAAGGTTGCATTATTGTGACCTAGTCATCGTGGGTTCAAACCACAGAGCCAACCTCTCCGTGCACAAAAGTAAGGCTGCGTACATTTAACCCTCCCCAATCCCACAGTAGCGAGAATCTCATGCAATGGCACTATCTTTAGACATAAACCCAGTTCAGAAAAACTATTATTTGATGAACCTGATCAATTTGACTTAGTATAAATCCCCAAAAGTCAAATCTTTCTTTCATTTTCATCTACTATCTCCACTGCCAAACAAGGCTCTACAGATCAAAGGGGGACCACACAATAACGTGGTAGAGAGCCCCAAAGTAAGTAATTCCGCCAACCAACAAAGAATCTATATCACAATGAACCTCAAAAATAAGACCCAAAAGGTAGAGGGCCCAAATCTGGAAGTGGAGGCTTTGCAGCAGCGGCTTCTGTGTGTCAAAATGGGCCCATTTTGATAATTCGAACCCAAGTAGAAGATGCCTTTAAAAAATCAAGTATCGTTTACCCATAAAAAAAAACTACCAATAAAAACATGAAGATTCAAGCCCCATAAACAAAGCAAAAACCCTAGGGTCCTTCAAAAAAAGTGAAAATTAGAGAAACATCAACACAAAATCTTCCAGATAACTATAACATAATATCCACGTAGCTACATACATACATACATACATACGTATATATATATATAGAGAGAGAGAGTACCGTAGAAGAACTCGCCGGCGGTTGGGTTTGGCCGGAGAAATAAGTGTTGTATGTCGCCGGCGGCGGAGGTGAGGTGGTTTTGAATGGTTAGGAGGCGACGCTGAGGTGATGAATCCATCTCCACGGATGCTAAACTTTGCTTCGTTTGATCTTCTCCTCTTTAAATCACCCTCAGAGCTCTGTTTTCCAGATTATATATATATATATATATATATATGTAGAGAGAGAGAGAGAGAGAGAGAGAGAGAGAGGGGGGGGGCACGCTTTCCAACGGAGACGTCAAAATACCGTTGAGCTAAGCGTCGTGGTTTTGGTTATATATATGCAGAAGATAGAGACGTCTGAATATCTACATTTGTGCTGTCGTGTGTTTGTACATTATATATTTTATTTATATATGATGTGCCGTGTTTGGATTGAGTTGGATTAATAGTATGTTATTTGATTTAATTTTTTTTGTTCGGGATTAATAGTTCATCCGGACTATTAGTCCCTTATATGAGGGATTTTGCATCCTAGACGTTGAGATTATTTCTATGAGATTGATATCTCATGCAACTAATATGTGAAAGGTTCATTTTACCCTCATGCTATTACTTAATATACAATTAAAAAATGGTAAAATAATCTTTTGAACATTTATAAATTATTTTTTTAGTATTCTTAATTTAAAATTATATATTAAATAAAAAATATAAATTATAAATTTAATTTAATTAATTTAAAATAATAAATTAAAAATTATGGCCTTATAAATTAAATTTTTTTAGTATCGTTAAAAAATTAAATTTATATTAAATAAATTATTTTTTTAGTGTTGTTAGTTAAAATTATTATATTAAATAAAAATATATAAATTATAAATTTAATTTAATTGAAAATAATAAATTAAAGATTATGGCCTTATAAATTAAAAAAATTTAGTGTTGTTAATTTATAAATTATAAATTATAGATTACAAATTTAAAATTATATATTAAATAAAAATTATAAATTACAAGGGTAAATAGTCTTTTGAACATTTATTGCTATCTAGTTCGTCCAACCAAATATTGAATTCACTAAAAATAGTCTAATCCAGACATCTAAACCCATGACTAAACAAACATAGAATATAAATCCAGTCTAACCAAATAGTCCGAGGATAATATATCTCAAGACTAACAGTTCGATGGATTACAATCCTCCTTATCCAGTCCGTCCAAACAAATATGCTCTAAGGGTGTATTTGATTGGACGGACTAGATAATGGGGGATTAGAATCCATCGGACTTGAATCCTGGACTATAAATCCCCCGAATTATTTGGTTAGATTGGATGTGTATCCTGTGTTTGTTTTCTCATGAGATTAGATGTTTGGAAGTGATTATTTTTATTGAATCCAATATTTGGTTGGACGGACTGAATAGGATAAATGAATAAAAAACTATTTTACCATTTTTCAATTGTTTACTAAGTAATAACAATATTAAACATATCTTTAATATTTTAATTATTTTTTGATAGATTAAATAAAAAAAATTATTTTATTTTTTATGCAATTAAATAAATTTATTTTTTTAAATTAAATAAATAAAATAAAATAAAAATAAAAATATATGTTATTTTTTAATTAAAATTTTAAATAAATTTATTTTAAAAATAATAAATGAAATAATGAAATTAAATAAAACATGTATTAAAATTTAAATAATGAAATTAAATAAAATATAAACAAAATTTTAAAATAAAAATTTATTTTAAAAAATTAAATAAATAAAACATCAATAAAAAGTTAAATAAAATTATTTTATTTTTAAATTGAGACATTTAAATTTTATTGAATTTTACTAAATATCATACATAATTAAATAGTAGATGGTCAAAATGGTCATTTCACCACCTAATGTCAACAGTAAATAGTCCCATGGAAATAATCCCACACTCCCCTAGAATACAATAGTCCCTCATACGAGGGATATGGAGTCTGGCCGGACTCTATGTCTGGTGGATTAAAACAAAATAAACGTCAAATTAGATGCTTCCAATGGATTACAATCCGCACAGCAAATAGTCTCCCCTTATCCCTCCAATCAAACACACCTTAAGAGTAATATTAGGGATTATGATAAAATATTATGAAGATGATCATGAAAAAATTTTCACCTTTAGATTACACATATAATAAAATATCATACACTAAAGGATAAAAAATTATATTGCATGATTTTATTTTATTTTTATTATTGTTATTATTATTTTTTTTTTTATGATTCTTAATATTATTCTTGTGCTAAAGCTCGCTGGGTGTGCTGGATGTTGTCTGAAACTAGACATCAGTCCAAACACGGTGCGAACAAATGTACAACATTTTAGCAGCATGCTATGATGTTTTATTGTAGTCAATTGCACATGAACAACAGGGTGAACGAAAGTTTTTAACTTTTTAAAAGAATAGACAAACACAAATACTACAAAGCTTTTCTGGTTAGTTTTTTTGATTTTTTTTTTTTATTCTGGTTAGTTTTTTTGATTTTTTTTTTATTTTGTAATTATTTTAATTTGGTATTAAAAAATTTCGTTTGGAATAAGGTTTTGGCTTTTTTGATTTTAAGGAGAAAAAAAATAAAATAATTATAATTTAAATATGATATTTTATCTTATTAACTTTTCAACTTATTTTGTCTTTTTATGACTATTTTAACCAAAACTATTTATGCCAAACATAGCCAAAATGTCACTTTAAAGTTTGACTTTTTTTTTTTTTTTACTCTTCATATTTTAAATTCTTTTAATTTACTATTGAAGTTAACTTTTTATTTAGAATTAGATAAAAAATATCACATTATCTGTCATGTAATATAAAAAATATATTCAATGTGTCTGATTTCAATTTTCTGAATTCAATTTTATAGAAATTAAGTTTTTTATTTTTCGTATTTTTTGTTTTTAATGAATATTTTTTAAATTTTAAGTAATTTTTTTTACTTTTTTAAATGCACCTTACTTATAGATGTATCTAAATAATAAACTATTTGTAACAAATATTTTAAAAAATTAATAAATACACAAAAATATGAAAAAATATATTAAATTTTTGTATTTTTTTATATTTTTGGTATTTAGTGAATTTTTTAAATTTTTTTCATAAATATTATACTTTTTAAGTGTATTTATGTTAGGTATGTCTAAATTTTTTTTTTTTTAAAAAATGATTAAAATATTAAAAAAATTCAATGAAAATAAAAAAATAAAGTTTTCTAAGAAGTAAATTCTGAAAACTGAAACCAAATAGAGTGATTATTATATTGAGATTTATATTTGTGTTAAATGTGTGAGTTATATGGAATAAAAATATTTTTATATAGGTGAGTGCCATTGTGTCACTTTCTGTCCAATTTTGGACATAAATTACTTTTTAGAGTAAATTAAAACAAAATAAAATATAAATGGCTAAAGTGAAAAAATAAATAAATTTTAAAAAAATTAAAGTGAAAAAATAATTAAACATAAAATGGGCAAAATATAATTTATTCAAAAGAATAATATATATGATGGCTAATGCTAACAACAAGTAATGTTAGAAATATAGAGACCAAAATCAAAATCGAACACAAATGTCTCATAATAAGGAAAAATGTTTGAGGGTCATAATTTTTGTGGCTCAAATGGCTCGAAATTGCCAAAACGACGTCGTTTTGTTACAAAAAAAACGACGTCGTTTTGGTAATTTCGAGCCATTTGAGCCACAAAAATTGTGGCCCTCAACCATTGCTGCATAATAAGTGGGTCCCACTCTTTATAAGACATCTATGTCTAATTATATATTTAATTTTTATACACATAAATGTATTGTGTTAACAAGTGTAATTGCCACACTAATTAGTGTATTTGATGATATATTAATTTATCTCCATTTTGAAAAAATTTTAATTTTAGTTACTCGTTAAATTTATAAATTTTGTTTTCAGTCAATCATTATGCACTTATTGTTGAATGTTTCAATGACTTTTGAATTTGTATAAAACTAATTTATAATTAATATTTCAACTTTTCACATATAAAAATACAGTCATGCTCCGGACCTCTAAAAAAACAGCACTAGAAGAGCATTATTTTATCTTTATCCCACTTTTTTTTTGTCTTTATCCCACTGTTTTTTTTTTTTTTTATTGGCTGATAGCTCATTAGAGCTGCACTTTTGCAGCTCTAATTAGAGCTCCGGAGCATTATTGATAAAAATAATATTTTGACAAATCTCATGATTCATTAAATACATTGGAACATAAGTAATTACTCACCATGACGCACATATGATTAAGATCCATTTTGAATACATTAATATTATAAATTTAGAAATTTTATTCTGAATTTTACTTTAAAATATTAATCTATGTTAAAATTATAGATCTCATACTACATCATTCAAATTCATTTATAATTTGAATATCATGGGGGCATTAAGAATAAATTACATTGATCTTTTATGATATTTTGATAAAATATAGTAGGTTTTGTAATTTTGACATAATTATAATAGAATCCCTTTCAATTTTAATTCACACAACATTTAATCTCATTTTTAACAATAATTCCCTAGTTATTTGATATTTTTCCCCCATACAATAGAATGTGTTAGATTATAGCAAAAGGGTCACAGTTATTCCATCGTCTCTAACCTTGAACTACCTTCTCACTATCCCAAGAAACATCTACATAGGTCATTGAGCCAACTGTCATGTCCCCCTAGTTATATAGTTGAAAAATAATATTGTCATATTTTATACACTAAAATATGTTTTACTTTGTTTATTTTTATATCTTCTCACCATTTATATTAGTTCATGTTATTTTTAAACTTAGGCCTCGTTTGGCAAGTGCCTGTTTTAGCTTAAAAGTCAAAAAGTTATTAAAAAAATCAAAAAGTCTATAAGCTATGCCAAAAATTCAAAGATTCTCTTTTCTCTTTACTTTTTGCACAGCTTTTCGTAAAAAACTAAAAATTCATTCCAAACATACTAGTTTTTTTTACCTCATATTTTAGCCAAAAAGCTAAAAAATTACTAAAATAGTATGTTCCCAAACGAGGCCTTACTAAAAGAAAAGTCAATATAGTTATATTAAAATTGTAAAATTTATTGTATTTTTCTAATCTTCATAAATGTCATGACCCAACCCCCATCCCAAGAGATCAGAGAAGTGACCGACCAATAATCTGAGATTACCAAATGCCTGCTTAATAGTAATAAGGTAATAAGGACTGGCGAAAGCCTATAAATATTAAAATATAATATCCAATGAGTTGTGAAGACTTAAATGAACAAAACAAACCTTTATATATATACACATATGCACACACTAGTCCATGTCAAGTTTATAAGTACAAAACATAAACAAAACTTAGGGATTTAACCCCATTACCAAAAATTAGTCAAAACAAAAGGCTTAAGACAACACTTCATAACACTCAATCTCGACTATGAAAGGTGAATCCTAAACTACCCAAAAAACTTTGAAGCTTGACCGTTCAGAACCTTACAAGGAGACATAGGAGTTGGCTTGACAAAACAGGGTTCGGGTTAGCACCACTAAGTCCGGTCCTGTGGTTGATCACTTACATATATATATAAAACAATGAGCTAGAGTCCAGTGAATAACAATAGTGTAAAGAGGTTATGAATTATGTCCTTACAGTATTCAAAATGGTCAATTCTCGTCAATGAATCAGTTTTTCATTTCATGTTGTAATCATAGCAGTTATACGTGATACATTCATTAGCAGAACAGTACAGTAGGTCTTAGAAGACCAAATAGTCATATATGATGGCCCTCAATACAGTAAGCAGAAGTTCCAAGAATTGGAACTAACAGAGATCTCTATAATAATAGCAGTAACAGTAACAAATACTACAGATGCTGCGAATGCATTTCATAAATATGACAATCATTCAATTAGTTAGAAAGCATTATTTCAAAAACAAAGCAGTTTATAATTCAGAAAATACTTGTAATTCAAACATATCTTTACAACGTTGTTACTCACAATTGGCATCCTGAATCTCGTGGTCACAATACGGTGTCTAAGCTACACAAACACATTCAAGCACAACAGCTCAAAATACATTCGATTCGTTCAGTCGGTTCTTCCTATTTGTTCTTTAATTTCTTTCGTGTTCATGCTATGCATATACATGTGAAAAACATGTGAAAACCATGCAAATGGAGGCTTGGAAGTCTGAAAAACGGAAAGAAAATGAAACCGAGTCCGTCTTGAAAATCGCACGTACGGGAGCATGGGCCGCATGTGTGGAACCTCCACTGCACGTGCGCCCTACACATGCAATTAAAGCAGAAGGGACATTGAATCAGGAAAGGCTTGGCCGCACGTGCTATCTAGGTTCATTTCCAGTCCGAAAACCTATTCTTAAAGTAGAACTTCCTCTTTTCAAAATCCATCTTCAAATCCATGCATATCAAGCTCAAAACTCACAAAAACAACTTGATTTTACCATACCTAACTTCAAATCAAACTTCAATTTCCATACAAAAGATAAAATTCTTTGAAAAAATTATAAAATCAAGAAATACAACTTTAAGGGCTTCAACTCAAGCTTATATATAGAAATTCCTTTAAAATCATGAGAGGCCAAGCAAGAAAACAAATTTATGATCATGATTTTCATGAAATTATACTATGCATACTCAAATATTGAACTCATTCTTACCATTCCTCTCTTTTATGTTCATAAGGATTCACAACCCTAAACTTATCCTTAAAACTCTTCAATGACCATGAATCCATTCAATTTAAGCTTCAATCTTTCAAGATGATGAGTGTATAAGTCCTAATTACATGAAATTAGCAAGAAATTCTTACCTTAAAGGGTTGATTATGAAGATTTTTGCTTAACTCCTAATCTTCCTCTTCTTGAGCTCTTCTTCTCATGTCTAGAACTCTCTCAAGTATGTCTCTCTCTACAACGCCCACTATGTCATATTTTCTACTCCTACTTCATTTTAATGAGTAGACTTAAGAGGTTCATTAATCACTAATTTCTTTTAAACTCTAATTAATTAGAAGTTTAAATTAATAAAATACATGGACTTTAGTTAATTCAAATTTACTTAAATTAAATCAATTCTCATTATAGTTTGTGGAGGGTAAAAACATTGACCCAAAGCCCAAGAGAATTGATATATGGCCCAAAGCATTTTAACCCAGCCAAGGCAAGCCCCAAATAAATGCCAGGCCCAAATCCTTGGTAGGTCCATCTTAAAAGGAACAAAGTCATATGATTGAAGGTTTGAATAAGGCGCCCTCTGGGAAGAGATCCGCAACGCAAAGGAAAGCCCTTGGATTAATTGGTAACTGATAATGGAGATCAGAACTAACAGAAATGAGGATATGAGATCAGCATATCCTGACAACATGATCATCCAATAAGAGAGATCTGACGATCAAAGATGAAAGCCTATATCTGAACTAAATCTGGGCCATCCAAAATAAAACAACTTTGACAATGGCAGATCAGGACAACCTGCCCACCTGCTCAACCAGTGTCTGAGGGCATAAAATACCATTAGATCAAGACAGTTATCCAACGACCAAAATGGAAGGTATGAACACTATAAAAATAAGAGCCAAGAATAACAATAAGGGCAAGTAAAAATTTCACTAATAAACAATTACAATCAAGTTTTTCTTTTCAGATATATCATGTCCAAGCCATATTCTAACTTAATCGTCAGAGGGTCCTCCTGACCAACTCTAGTCGAGAGAGATCGCTGACATCTTGGTATCTTTTCTACAGAGTACAAGAAAGAACAGCTCATCTCGATTTTTCTGTGGAGAACAAATTTCATCCTTCCACAATTGACGCTGTCTGCGAGAAACTCGAGCAAAGATGAGTGCAACTCTGGACGAGATACCAAGTGACCCCCAAAATTTTCCCATTGAAAATATGGCTAGTGAAAACTTCGGCCATAATTCCGAGGATATACTAAAAAATTTAGCTCGAATAGCTCCTTCGGACCTCTAAAATCAACAGGCTCGACTCATTGATTGACTGATGGCAGAAGTAGAGGCCCTCAAAGAAAAACTATACATGACCTGAAGAATGCCTGACGGACAATCCAAAACTGCCAATAATCAAAGACGAAATCGGGCCATAAGCCAAACAACCAGCAGCAATCCTGATCGAACGTAGAAAAAGTGTCAGGTCACCCGAAAGAATTCTCCAGATAGTCTGAAGAATGACCTGCAAAGCTAGCTCGATGGTCAAATAGGAGGACATCCAAAGCCCGTTCGACGTAAACTTTTCACGGACGATTTAACATCCCCATTCTCCCGAGCAATAAATAGTGCAGATCCACTAAAGAGGTTCACCCTACCAAAATTCAACCTGTATAATAGCAAAGGGGATCCAACCAGCCACATCCAACATTATAAACAAGCCATGACATTATGGAGCAACAATGGTCGAATCATGTGTCAAATATTCTCCTCAAGTTTAGGAGAAATGGCATTACGCAGGTATTATAAATTGGAAGCCTAATCCATTAGCAATTGGGCACAGTTACAGCAGGCATTCGTCTCACACTTTATCACCAACAGTCGGCCACCAAAAGAGGTCAATGTGCTCCTCACAAAGAAGAAAGATGATACAGAAAGGCTACGAGAATATTCCAGCAGGTATTGGGCAGCTTATAACAAGATCGATAATTGCAATGAACAGCTAGCAGTAGCCTCATTCAAGTTGGGATTGCAGCCCAAGAGCAAGCTTCGACAGTCTCTAACAAAGAAACCACCGACCGATGTGGAAAGCCTAATGAGACAAGTGAAATAGTATTGCAAAGTCGAAAACAACATAAGAAGCGCCGAGGAATCGAAGCCTGCTTGGATTCCAACGAAGGTTTCAAGAAAAGATGAGAAGAAATCTCTGGACGACAAAAGGAATGAGTCAAATACAATCGCCGATCAACTGAAAATTTGAAAAGAAACCTTCTGAGCAATTATGATCACTTTTAATGAGCCGATATATCGCCTAATGTCAAAAATCTAGAACGAGCCTTACTTTTCTTGGCCGCCCCGAATGATCGGCGACCCAGCCTTTCGAAATCAAAGACTACGTTGTCCTACCATAAGGATCATGGGCACCTCACAAAGAACTGCAAAGCGTTCAATCAATTTCTAGAGGAATTGGTGCAAAGCGGGCACCTACGATCTTATTTTGACTCGTCCGCAGATTGGAATGAGAAGATTAGGAACAAAGGCAGGGAAACACAATCCACAACAACTATCAATATGATATACTCCATTCTTATGAAAAGACACATGAGACAGAAAGCAACATCAACACACCGAAAGAAAATAATGGCCCTATCAGAGGTAACTATAAAAAGGGTTCGTTCATCAATGAAGATTTCTTTTTCTGATGAAGATCTGGCATAGGTCCATTATCCTCACAACGATACCCTGGTAGTAACACTACAAATCGGGGAATTTACTGTTAGAAGGATATTGATCGATCAGGGCAGTTCAGCCGAAATCATGTACTATGGACTCTTCAAAAAGTTGGAATTGTCTCCTAAAGCCCTACTCACCGTAGAATCCCCACTCTATGGCTTCAACTCAAGTCTAGTATTTTCCCTAGAACAAATCTTTTTGCCAGTCAGGGCTGGAGAGATAGTCCACCAAGTCGAATTCTAGGTAGTTAATGTACCATCCCCTTATAATGCCATAATGGGCAAAACTTGGCTCTACCAAATAGAAGCTGTCCCATCCACCTTCCACCAAGTTCTACGGTTCTCAGAGGTCAATGGCGTCAGGACAATCCGAGGGGATCAGACGATGGCGAAATGATGTATAATAGTATCTTCGAAGTGGCCACTGGAAATTTGGACATCTGGATCGGAAGAGGAAGTTGAACCCTAAGTTGGTGGTAAGAGTGCCAAAGAACTTGAAAAATGCAAATCGACGCTAAAATTGAAGACAGGTTCTTCTTCATAGGGAAAAAACTCACCCCAGAAGAAAAAAGTCTGTTGGTGGATTTCCTACTCCATTATAGGGATATATTCGCCTGGATACCCAATGAAATGGAAGGTGTTGACCCGAGGGTAACGAGGCACAAGTTGCACGTGAGTCCGAACTCACGACTAGTGATACAAAAAAGTATGATGTCCACAACATGTGGACGCTGTCAAAGAGGAAGTTGCTAAGTTACTTAAAGCAAACGCTATTCGAAAAGTTCAATATTCAGAATGGTTGTCCAATACTTTGATCGTTAAGAAAAAGAATGACAAATGGAGGGTATGTCACTAATCCAAATAAAGCATGTCCCAAAGACAACTTTCCTCTACCAAAAATTGACCAACTCGTAGATGCCATGTCCAGACATAAAATGATGAGTTTCCTAGATGCGTATCAAGGATACCATTAGATTGCAATGCATTCGGACAATCAGGAAAAGACCTCATTCATCACACCTGTCGGATTATTTTGTTACAAAGTAATGCTTTTCGGCCTGAAGAATGCTGGAGCTACATATCAACGGGTGGTCACGAAAATGTTCCATTATCAAATTGGATGAAATCTTGAAGTCTACATTGACGACATAGTGATCAAGTCAAAAGAAGCTGGGCACCATCCCAATGGCCTTCATGAAACCTTTGACGTACTTCAGAGGTACAAGTTGAAGCTCAACGTGGCAAAATGTGCCTTCGGGGTTGGGTTCAAAAAAATCCTAGGGTATATTGTCACTAATCGAGGAATAAAGGCCAATCCAGACCAGATCCAAGCATTGATTAACTTGACCCCTCCCTTATCTGTAAAAGGGATTCAAATACTCACTAGGATGGCAGCAACCCTCAATAGATTCATCAGCCGATCCTCCGATCGATGTCAATCATTTTTTCAATTGACCAAGAAGAAAACCAGATTCGAATGGACCTTGGAATGCGACCACGCTCTACAAGAACTAAAAGGTTACCTAGCCACACCACTTTTACTTGCCAACCCCGATGATAGAGAGAAATTGTACCTATACTTAGCAATCTTCGATCATGCTATAAGCTTAGCACTTGTAAAAGAATCTTCGGGTGGGCAAATACCAGTCTTCTACGTAAGCAAAACATTACTTGATACGGAAACTAGATATCTGCCACTAGAAAAGATCCTCTAGCGCTGGTTATTTCATCCCGAAAATTGCAACACTACTTCCTAGCCCATTATATCATCGTGTATTTAGCTTTTCTACTTAAGTGAGTCCTGCATAAACCTGATTTTTCAAATCATATTTCCAAATGGGCTGTCGAACTCGGCCAATATGATATTTAGTTCCCCTGGAATTCAATCAAAACATAGGTTTTGGCCGATTTCATAGCCGAATTTGCCCCAAATAAAGGTACCGAGGAGAGAGAAGCAAGGGTCGCCCCATCCACCGACATAGCATGGACATTATGTTGCGACGGGGCCTCTAACGCTAAAGGTGCAAGGATCAGATTTGCGCTAATCCACCTCACTAAGAACAATCGAAGTCTTTGCTCACTTGGGCTTTTCGACTACCAATAATGAATGCAAATATGAAGCTCTCATCAATGGTCTCAACATTGCAAGGATGTTAGGTGCTAATTCCATAAGTGTTCAGTCTGATTCATAATTGGTTGTCAAACAAATGAACAAAGAGTACGTAGCTAGGAACGAACGAATTATGAAGTATTTGACAGTAGCAAAAGCCGCTATCGAGCAATTTTTTCTTTTCAAAATACAACAGATCGGACAAAATCAGAATACTCATGCCGATGCGCAAGCTAGTTTGGCCGCAGCAATTGCGCAGATAGAATGATGCATGATCGAGGTCAGGCCATTTCCTCCTCTAGCATCACTAGGGAAAGCATATGCCACATCTACTATGATGAAAGCTGGATAACGTCTCTCATTCAGTATTTACTTCTGAGCTTCATCCAGGATTATTTTCTTTAGTTCGGGAATGTTTGGGACACATATTCGATTCTGAAATCTCAACGCTTCATTATTAATGTTGAATTCTGGTTTTGGATTTGCCTCAAACTCATCAATTATTTTCTTGAGGAATTCATTTTCTTTTTGCCTGTGTCTAATTTCATTAACTGTTCCTGGCTCAGCTGAAACGACAGCTATCAACCCAAGTTGTTTGTGTAATACAACTTCAATCCCAGTTCTTTCAAAATCTAACAAGATTTCCTTCTGTTCGGTAAGCAGACAAGCTAAATTCCCCGTTGATTTTCTGCTCAAGGCATCAGTTACTGTATTAGCTTTCCCGAGGTGATACTGAATCTGAAGATCATAATCTTTTATTAGTTCGAGCCATCTTCTCTGTCGCATATTCAGCTCTTTCTAAATAAAGAAGTATTTCAAATTTTTATGATCCGTGTAGACTTCGCATTTTGCCCCATACAAATAATGTCGCCAGATTTTCAAAGCAAATACAACCGCGCCCAATTCCAGGTCATGTGTTGGGTAGTTCTTCTCATGTGGCTTCAACTGTTGAGAAGCATAAGCAATCACCCTTCCATTTTGCATTAATACACAACCCAAACCTTTATAAGATGCATTACTAAAAATCACAAAGTTTTTCGTACCTGTGGACAATGTCAAAACTGGAGCAGTGGTTAGTCTCGTCTTCAACTCTTGAAAGGCAGTCTCTCTCTCTCATCAGTCCACTCAAATGATTGTCCTTTGCATATGAGTTGAGTAAGTGGTACAACTATTTTCGAAAAATCCTCAACAAATCTTCTGTAGTACCCAGCCAAGCCCATGAAACTGCAGACTTCTGTTACATTCGTTGGAGTGGGCCAATTCACAATTACCTCTATCTTTTGTGGGTCTACTGAAATCCCTTCCTTGTCGATAACATGCCCTAAGAAAATGACTTCATCCAACCAAAATTCACATTTCTTTAGCTTGGCAAATAATTTCTTTTCTCTAAGTGTTTGCAACAGAGTTCTCAAATGGTGTTTATGTTCAAGTTTATTTTTTTAATATATCAAGATATCATCAATAAAAACTACAACAAAATCATCAAAATAAGTCTTAAAAGTCTGGTTTATTAGGTCCATAAACACTGCAGAGGCACTAGTCACTCCAAATGGCATAACAAGAAATTCATAATGGCCATACCTTGTCCGGAATGCAGTTTTGTCAACGTCTTTTGCTTTTACCTTCAACTGGTGGTACCCGGATCTTAAATCAATTTTGGAAAATACTTGTGATCCCTGTAACTGGTCAAACAAGTCATCAATATAAGGCAAGGGATATTTATTCTTTATTGTCACCTTGTTCAGTTCTCGATAGTCAATACACAAGCGTAAGGTTCCATCTTTCTTTTTCACAAATAACACCGGTGCACCCCATGGTGAGGTACTTGGTCGAATAAATCCTTTGTTAAGCAAGTCTTGCAGTTGTTCTTTAGTTCTTTCATTTCAGTAATGGCCATTCTGTAGGGAGTTTTAGAAATAGGCTGAGTACCTGGCACAACTTCAATAGTAAATTCTATCTCCCTGTCAACCAATTCTCCTGGCAATTCATCTGGGAATACATCTGGAAACTCGCAAACAATAGGGATACTGTTCAATTCAACATTCACAGATTGTTCAGATAGCACACAACACAAATAACCCCGGCATCTCTTCCTGATATGTTTACATGCTTTCATTGCAGATATCAAATAAGGTGGAGGCACTGCCTCGTTATCCACAAACATAATTTCTTCCTGCCCCGGTGGTTTAAATACAACCCGTTTCATTACTTTTAGTTAACCAGTCCATGCCCAGGATTACATCAAAATGTCTAAAGTCCAAGGGTAATAAATCTACATACAAGGTAGCATTCCCAATACACATATCACAAAATCGACATACAGATGTACACAACACAGATTCCCCAGATGAAGCAGATACACATAACAAATATGGCAATGATTCTAAAGGTCTACTCAATCTAGATGCAAATGCATAAGTTATGAAATAGTGTGTTGATCCGGAGTCAATCAGCACAAAAGCATCCTGATTGCATATAAAGTTAGTACCTGAGACAACGGCTTTTGTGTTCCGCGTGTCACTCGGAACAAGTGCAAAGACTCTCCCTTACCTCACAGTATCTTCAGTGGTAGTAGGCTTTATGGTGTTTCCCAGTTTTGGGATTGATGCAGTTAAGCTAGCAGCTAATTTCCCACTGCTTTGATTATAATCTCTGGCCATGTGTCCTGTTGTAGACACTCTATTTTGACCTGTCCTAAGACTTTGGCACTTTAGTTTGACCATCCTCACCAGAAAAATCAAATTGAAATTTTAATCCCAAACCTCACCCATATTGGCCATCACTAATTTGTAGTATTTATAATTTTCTATAATTTGGTGTGGTGGTACATTTTTAAATGTTTTATTTGGATATTTGATAAAATGAAAATGATAAAAAAATATAAAAAGAAAAACAGAAATAAAACATAAAAAAATAGAAAATCAACAAAAAGAAAAAAAGTGGGTGGAAGATGGAATGGGGCGGGGGGAGTATTTTAAAAGAGAAAGTTAGAGTGGGTGGAAACTTACACACATGGGCAGGGGGACACAACATTCTTCGATGGATAGCATTTTAGGGTGGGTGAGGTAGAATTTCAAAAAAAGGAGAGATACACATTCAGTTAGGGCCTCTATCTCGTGGGTGAATATATAAAAAAAGAGAGCATGTGAGAAGATGAGAGAGAAAGGTGAGTGTATAATTAAAGAGGGCACATGGGCAATGGGGCCTGAGATCTGAAATAAAAAAAGAAAAGAAAAAGAGAACAAGAGGGAAGAGGCATGGGCTCTCTCTCGCTCTCTAAAAAGAGGAGACCCAAACACCACTCAAGAAGGCACACTGCCATCTCCCTCCCTCTCGGCACCTCACTGAACACACACTCAAGCACATCATACACATGCACCAAACCCGTGCACCCATACACCTACTCCATACACCCAGCTTCATTCTCCACAGCCACAGACACACACACCCAGCACCACTACACAACCCAGCTCTCTCTCTTCTCTCTCTAACACACACCCATACACCCACTCCATACACACACACACATCACAAACCATGCAGACAGGCGCACGGTTTTGAAGGAGGGGGACACGGCCTCTCTCTTTCTAAAAAGAGGAGAGTCCATACACACCCAAGATCTTCCCACCCACGGCACATACACACGCAACACATACCCAGCAGCCATACGGCACACACACACACACAAGCTCCACCTCTCTTTCGCTGCTATAAAAAACACACACATGGCCATTTCTCTCTTGGGGGCCTTCTACAATTGATATAGATACATATGCACACTACCATTGCCAAGGCTCGACAGACCCACGGCAGACCACATACACCCACTCAAAATCTCTCGAGATACACATGATGGGGAGAGAAAGGTGAGAGAGGATGAGAGACACGGCTGATACACACACCATCCATGCACACCACTCACACATGCACTCTCTCTCCATGTATGATATAGACACACACAGACCCATTTTGGGAGCTGGATCATCAACACCATCTTCTCCTTCTTCTTCTTCTTCTTCTACCTGTTGATGGTCTGCCGAGTAAAGGTGATGAAGGGTGTGTGCATGAACGGAGAGCTTTTCTAGAGAGGAGGAGAGAGAGCCTTGATCTGAGATATAAAGACACAACACAGCTAATACTACACTAGCTGGAGAGGCCACGGCAGTCCACAGAGTCCAGAGAAGGTGCTGAATACACAGTTGGGACACACACATAATGACAAATACACACCTATCTCGCTCTCTTGCTCGGCATACACTCACACACTCAAGACCAAAACACACAAGCCCAACCTCTCTCTTTGGGCTGCTATCACACACACACACTGCCACCATTCTATCTCCCTCACATGGATACACACACACTACACACACCCACACCATTCACACATGCATGACACACACAGCATACTTACACACATGCACAAGGCCAACGGCTCTCTCCCCCTAGGTTACATCTCTCTCTCTCTCTCTATAATGGATATAGACACACAGAGAAATAGAGGGAGTTAACAGATTCACACATGCACCACACTTTCTTTTCTCTTGGTCTCATCATCATCATCATCACAGAGCTGAATTCAAGGATGAGCAAAGTGTCCGTGGGCCACCTCATGTGATTAAGCCAAGGTTCATATTTTATTGGGCTGGTTGAACAATCCAGCACTTGGAGAAAAATCATGGTTATTGGGCCGTAAAGTTGTGGGATTTTGGTGCTGCAGAATAATAACCCATGTGGATATCATTCACGTTGGGTTGGTACATTTTTGATTGGCTGGTGGTTTGGTCTTGAAGAGGTCAGGCCGGCTTGACAGTGGGCCATTTTGTTTGAGTATTGATGGGGCCTCCATTGAAGATGAGTTTATATGGGCTAAGGCGTGAAGACAAATAGTTTGTTTTGCTAATTAATGATTTTTTATTTTTTTTTTATTTTGAGTGTTTGTGAGGATTTTATTTTATTCATCTCCCTCGGATTTGTAATATTTAAAATGATTGTAATAATTCTCCCACCCCGCTTCTTTCTATCCCATTCTTTAATCGCTTTCTCTAATTGACATGCCATGCGTATCCTTGCTTTACATCAATGCTTCATGCATAAGATTCGGCTAAATTTGCATCTTTATGCTTTAATTGATTATCCCATGATTTTGTGCGCTATCACATGTTTTGTAATGTTTCACATGTCATATCTTAGAAGCCGAATCTTTAGCTGCATCTCATGAGTGAATTGCATTAGGAATTTGTATATAAGATCATGCATATTTTACTAACCTTATTTTGTAGCTGTTCGAGGGACGTCAGTCAATCTGTGAGTTTTTATGCTTTAGCATCTCATTTGTGTGTGTTTTTCTTACTATGTGTTAGCATTCTGCCATGAGGCTACTTGCTTACTTGATATAACTGTATGAATGCCTGTGGATGAAGGCTTGTTGATTGAATTGGAATGATTCAACGAATGTACGTTTTAAGCCCACTTTGTAGCGGCAAATTCACAAACTTTAAGCCCACTTTGTCAAGTGGCAAATTCAAACTCTTTTCGACAAACAAACATGAAATTGAATTGTTCCAATTTGAGCAAACTAGTCTATACCTTGTATGCTTCACATAGTAAATTTTAGGATTTACTAAAATAATCAGAACATAAACATATAAAGAAAATAAAATTCATATCATGGTTAGGCCGATCTTTTGATCGGGTGAGCGGGGGTGCTCATTGTTGACCTTCCCCTCTCATACCTAAGGTTCCGAGCCAAGCATCCTTGGTTACGACGAACAGTGGCCTTGGCACTGAGTCATGGGTTTCCTAATTTCCCAAAATATTAGGTGGCGACTCTGAGATCTGATGACGCAGTCCATTTTTGACAAAATTTCAATAAAATGGATTTTTAATAAAAGTTGCAAAATCTGGACTCTCATCTATGTTTCACATTGCACTCGTGAGACTAGATCAAAGAGATCTCGGGAGTCCGAACTGTTTAACGCCCGCGGGTACCCCCCGGGCATGTTACACCTGTCTTACCACATTTAAAACAAGCCCCTGATATACGGTAACAAACCCCATGACGCCTTTTACCACATTGGTTGCACATTGGGGATGTATCTCGAGAAGAATTCGAAGTACTTGAGGAGCCCGTATTCTGCTTCTTTGAAAATCTCTTCTTTGAGAAGAAGCCCTGACTTTTACTGCTTTTCCAGTCAGTTGATGATTTGGTCTATCTAGCTATATTAGGTTCTGATATTATGGCCCGGTCCAACACTTCGATATAGGTTTCTAGCTTGAGTACATTCACCTTCTCCAAGATATCATCTCGAAGCCCTCCTTCGAAATGTCTCGCTTTCTTGTAGTAGGTATCGACCATATGTGGTGCAAATCCAGCCAATTCAGTAAACTTGGCTTCATACTCAGCTACGGTCATATTGTCCTGTTTCAGCCCCATGAACTCTAACACTTTCCTATCACAAACACATTGTGGAAGTATTTGTCGTAGAAAATTTCCAAGAATCGTGTCCAGCCAATATCTTTATTACTTTCTCGCATCAATATCCACCACATTCTTGCCTCATCTTCCAGTATAAAAGTGGCTAGCAGCACTTTCTATGTTTCTAGGTAAGGAAACACTTCAAACAACTTTTCTATTCCAAGGACCCATGCTTCTGTCTTCAATAGATCCAATCCCCCATGAAACTGTGGTGGTTTCATTTTCTTAAACTCTTTGGTGAGAGCTATTGTTCGGTCATCATTCTGTAGGTCTGGTACAGGTGGTGTTGGAAGTGGAGGTGAAGGGTGTGGTTGTTGCCATTGTTGTTGCCACTGTTGTTGTTGCCTCAATGTTTCTGCCATATCTTGTATCAATCTTTCCATTCTATCCATTCTGGCAGTAGAGGACTCCTCTATTTCATCACTTCTTGTTCTCACCATTATCTGATTAGACTTGCATTATTCTTTATACAGAAATATGCACAAGTATGCATATACAAAAGAGCAAACATATTCAAATAATTCTCAATGCAAGTATCACAAAACATATAGCACGTAGTCATTCGTTTCAAAACATTTAAGTATGTTCGATGTCTTCGAGTTTATACTTATCATATGAATGCATCTTAGATCTTTTCTAGATGCTTACTGCTCATTTGAACAAGTGTGTGAGTTATTAACTCGTGCTCTAATACACTCTGTCATGACCCAAATCTACCCCTATGGATTAAGGTCATAATCGACCAATAATCAAGGGATTACCTATGGCATCAAACCTAATTAAACATGTTTTCAATAGAATAAGGGGCCAAAACGGAAGCAGACTTAAAATTTTTGTCCAACGAGCTGTGCTTACATGGTAAGGTAAAACATTTCATAATAACTCACACGAATAAACAAAATTAACATCTTATATGTCTAGGAACTTTCAAAAATACAGTCAGCCAAACAAAAGTTTATATACATGGTGATCCAACATATTCACCAAGGTAACAAAAGGGGTACAAAAAAAAAAAAAAAACAACGGAAACAAAACAAAGTCTCATGCGTGAGACGTTCGAGCTGACTCCACAAAACTTAACTCCTTTCATGGCTTTCACTGAGGCTGGGTTTAGACATCTCTTTGCTCACCAACACACACATAAATGAGAGTGAGCGATAGCCCAGTGAATAATATCAAAATAAAAGAGTACATGAATGAAATTATAACAGTCACATCAAACAGCCATAAGCTCATTCATGTTTATATCTAATACATCAAACGGCCTCAGGCCCAAACGTATCAAATGCCTCGGGCCCAATTCGTTCGTGTCAAACGGCCTTCGGCCTAATCATTCATGTCAAACGGCCTTTGGCCCAATTATAATATTCAAACAACCTTTGGCACAATCATAATTTTCAAGCGGCCTTTAGCCTAACCATTTATGTCAAACGGCCTTTGACACATCATAATAATCAAACGGTCTTAGGCCCAATTCATTTCCATACTTGTATCCATGTGTGTGTCTCGTACCCTTGATCATGATCATATTTGTATTCAATAAGTCTTATACAACATATTGTCATTGGAAATATTCATCCATAATTCACATACAAATCCATAAGGCTCATACAGAAGTAACATTTGTAAAATAACGTACTTAAACATATCTTTACTAAAATATTACTCACTGTGATCTGTCGGATGATTTGCCCTTGCGCTTGACCCTATATATATCATAAACATAATGGGTCACAAGCAATTCAATCCGTTCTTAATACATATATTTCTCTTAGGCTTCTTTTTTATCCTTTTTGGTCATTTACAATGCTTAATGTATGCCTAAGAGTGCTTAGAGATGAAAGAGAACGGAAAATTAATCACAAAACAACTCTTCAAAATTTCTGAAACAGGGCTCTCCGCTCGAGCATAGCTTCTGTCGCTCGAGCGGACCCCTCTTGTCTGCAAAAGTATTGATTGCATGCAATTTATGCTCGAGCGAGACTTTTGACGCTCGAGCGAGGAGTCATGCAATGCAGGGTACACTAGGGGGCGAATTTGCCACTCGAGCCACCATACAATCTCTGTAAAATTTCTGGGAGCTAAGTTTTCATGCTCGAGCGGACAGGTCAAATTCTAGGTTTTCCAAAATTCTGTCTAAGCTTCAAAACACATCTTCAAATGTCCAAAGCCCATGCTCTTGATACAAAATCATGGAAAACTTTATACAACATGAGGACATAAGCAAATTGAGTCTAATTTGTCCAAAATCATAATTCAAATCCCAGATTATTTCACATTTTTCTTGAGAACCTTATAACACAAGTTACTAAACTTCATATCTTCAAAGTTCATGCAAATTAATTTCCATATCATTTTGAATTTTACATGCATGTGAAATATAGGCTTCATTTTCAACTTAAACAATGCAATTGATGATTATCTTCATGAAACTCAACATTATCATGCTTGCATGTGCCAAATAGCCTTCAATACATCATAAAATGCATGTTTGTACTCAATTATGCAAACTCATGACAATTTTTTACATGCATGTACATACCAACTTCAAATTCATCAAATTCAACTCAATTCATATTCTTGATTACAATTTATCTTTGAATTCACATAATTACAACTCAAATTCATAAATTCATGTCTAACTACTCACCTAGAGGCTCCAATTTTCCAATTTCTAGCTAGTTCTTGGGCCTAGCCTTTTAAATCTTGAATTCTCTTTCAAAAATCTACAAGGATGGCTTCTCTCTCTCTCTAAACCGGCTCTCTCTCTCTCTCTCTCTCTAGAATGTGATTTCAGCCAAGATAAGTTCAAAAAAAGGAATTTGAGTGTATATAGGCCTATTTATAGGCTTGGCTAATCAAATTGATTAAGGCTAAGTAATTATGCTCTAATTTAATTAGTTTAATCTAATTATTTTGATTCGAATTAATTTTCAATTAAATTTCACCGTAAGCTCTAAAAATTACGCTAATTACAATGGTGTGGTCAATTTCGGTCTTTGTGACCAATAAGGCCTTTAGTTTTCAGTTTATAATAGTAAGTTGAACAAATCTTCCTACGGTGAACAGATATAAGGCCAAAACCACATATAATCACAATTAACACCCAAATTCAAATCACATAATCACAACATAATCATGAGTAATTAACTTAACACAAGACAGGGTTATCACACGAAACACCATTCTCCTTAGCGTTTGGGGTGGAAGCTGTCATCCTAGTAGAGATTGACTTTCTAACAGGGAGGTCTTATTTAGTAAAAAGTGGCACGAACGATGAACTACTCTTAAAGGAACTTGATCTCACTAAAAAGAAGCGTGAGAAATCAATACTGCGCCTAGCGACATACCAGCAAGACATAGCTCGGCCTACAATAAGTGAGTGAAGCACTGACGGCATGTGATCGGCAAACTAGTTTTGAAGAAGGTCCTCCCAAATGAACGAAAATCGGCTAGTGGGAAACTTAGGCTAAATTGGGAAGGACCATATGAGATCATCAATCTGGCCGGAGAAGGAGCATATGAAGTTGCCAATCAACATGGAAATGTTCTCCCGAGGCTTTGGAATGCAATGCACATACGGAAATATTATCATTAAACCTTGTAACTACAATGTAATAATGCTCGGCTATGAAGCATAATGAATAAACACAAGGTTGCATCATATACTCTTCGTCTTATTAAGCAAGCTCACTTGGTTACATTCTCAATCTCATAAAAATAGGGAATAGAAAAAATTACAAGATCATGAAACTTATTCCAACAATACTTAATAAATACATATTCCTTCTCTAACCTATCCTCTATCCTATCCAATTGCGGCTTGTTTAGCTGTTGTGCCCTTATGCGATGAAAGAGTTATTCGGTCTGTTTGCTTTAGAGTCATCTCTATCTCGCCCATATCAACATAGTCCCAGTATGCTGAATCACTATTCTTGAAGTCAGCATATTCATCAAAAAGATTTTCTGCTTCGTACTAGGTATGGACATAAGTAGCGAAAATCCCATCCAATAATTCCCAGGTGGCCATATTATTCTTATGCTAGTGAAGCAGAAGTGGAAGCTGATCCAGAAAGGTGTAAAGCTCTGTCTGAGCAATCGGATTAAGGGTATGGCTTCGCGAAACAATATCACAAGCCCATCCCAGTTTCTTCAAGGGAACATCGTCGTGAAGAACTTCAAAGCATAAGTGGGAAAAGGCTGCAAGCACAGTTTGGGCCTTATACTGTTGATAAGCAGAAGGAGGAATCGGGGCTTGGTAAGAAGGAAAGTATTGTCTTTCAAAAAGTGTAAGTTTTAATTCCTCAATCCAGTTAGGATTCTAAGGAAGAGAAGGTGCAGCCAGGTCTAGGCTAAAAGAAGAAGAAAAGTGAGGTTTATTCATGCATTCTTGCCAATCAGACAAGTAGAGCTTTGTCTTTTTTGGCTAAACGCGACGGGCTGAATCCTAAACCCTCAACTGGATTTGGGACTTTCCGTACTATTTTGGTCGAGAGAGTCGAGGTGTACCATGCTGAAAGAAGATTGTCTTCTAAGCAACGAATACGATCAAACGATATATAAGGGTATACCACCAAGTTACGAGATAATGGAGGAACCAAAGAAAGATCATCAAACTCCACGAATCTGTGGTGAATTCGCTTCCTTATTTGGAGATGGGATGATTATAGCCAAGCTTCCCAGCCAGTTGCAACAGAAACAGGGATAGCTTTATCCCAAGTTGACACCTTAGAAGAAGATGAAGAGCCTTCAAGATCCATATGAGCAAGTTGTTATTCAAGATCCATATGAACAAATCGTGGCTGGGAGGGTTTGTACTCTATTATAACTTTCATAACTTGTATAAATGAAGAAAAGCAAGTATTGGTAATTAATGCAGGGGAATTATTTCAAGAATGGCTGTCCACTTCCACCGCCTCTTCATGTGCTTGAGCAAGAGAAAAGAGGGATCGAAAAGGCAAGTTATTCAACCCTTCGTCTGCTCTATTAGTGTAACTAAAGTTCAAAGGCAAAGGCGACTGTAATATTATGCTCTCCATACGCTGCATAAAAGTAGGCTAAATAAACAACAACTCTTCATACATCAAAAGTACTTTACAATGTGTATGAATGTACAGATTATAAAAACAAAAACAAAGGGTTCCTAACAAAATCGTTACAAACTGTCTAGCTCAAGAGGAATGGGAATCACAGGGTTCGACAGAGAAACTTGGGAGTATAATTCTGATGCCTCTGCAACCCCCATCTATTTTATTGCCAATCTTCACCCTTCTTAGAAAAAGAAGTTCTCTAGTTTATTCATCTGGTCGGCATAGGCTACGTTTGCTTCATTCCAGGTGGCCTCTACACTCGCTTTAAGCTCTATCTCTCGTTCACCTTTTATGGTCTCCATGGCGATCCTCAAAGCCTTATTATCCGACCTCAATTTATCAAGCTGATGAGTCGTCGCTTCAACGTTTTATTCGGCTGACATCTGGCCCGACTCAGCTGTTGCAATTCTGCTCTCAGCTCGTGTCAACTCCTTCTTAAAATGTTCCCTGTTCACCGATATTTGTTTTCTTTCATCGGCAATTAGTCTCATCTTTTCTTCAATCTTACGCCTCTTTTCGTCCTACCGATCATTCTCTCTAGTTAATCGATCCCCCGCCTCCGTGAATTAGTTAACGGCCTACGTTATCATACTTATTAAAACTGTAACGACAACAAAAGTCGAGAGCAAATCATAATGGACTTACCATTACTAAGATCTGAATGCCTTGACCTAGAATTTGCTGGTTAGATTGTCCTTCCCGACGCCGAATGTCTTCTGGAATACGCATGCCTCGTGCCATAGCAAGGGCAACCCCAGAATCGATAAATATAGAATCGCGTGTATTCAAGGACCGACCCCCTATAATTGGTTAAAAGATATACTATATTGGTCCCTCCATGACAATTTTTGTATGCTCTTCGCTTGCTTGAATGCGTTGACGACTTGATAACGGTCCTGTCCCATTGGGCAGGCGATCGGTCGACCTACGTAAGCCTCTTTCACGGATATCCCGACTCGCCCTTCGTACAACTTCAGATTGTTTGGTCAATCAACGCCGAGTAAACATATCGGGCGCCAAAGATTCTGATGATCCAGTCGATAAAAGAATTACCTCTGGCCAATGAACTTCTCATTGATTTACTTCTCCTAATAACAAGGGAGGTAATGGCCCCGCCTTTCAAGTTTCGTCAAGAGCTACGGGATCAGGATCGAGCACAGGAAGCATGGCTACTCGTGGCAAAAATTGGTCAATCAACACTTTAACCGAACGAGAGGCAGCGACAAAACACCTCCAAACTGCTTTCAATGCTTGTAAGTTCACATCTCAAGACTCGTTATGCCAATCTATATTGATAGTACGATGATCTGTAAAAAAAAAAAAAAACAAAAACAAAAACAAAAACAAAAAGGGGCATAAAAGAAGCATGATCAGTGTAGCATAATAGAAGAGATAGTTACACAGCCATGAAAATTATCTCGACTTAACAGCACCCAACCTTCGTGGTACAATTGCAACATCCTCAGCAAAAAAGGGGGGGAGGCAAACTCCCAACTCCTAAAGGCCATAACCATGTCCTCCGATTCTACATCGAAGGTCTCGGGGAGTACCCGAACAAGTGATCTATCTCGATCACGATGCCTAGACGCAAGAAAGAATGCCCCCGAGGGAGCTTAGTACAAACTATAGCAATATTGTAACTCTCTCAAGCCCAAATCCAAGCTTAACATGTTATTCAGAGCAAACGTTGCATTTACAATCTTGAAAAAATTTGTTGTCAACAGAAAATGATGGACTCCGTAATGAGAAAGGATCTCAAAAAGTCGGGGGTGGACGGGAAACCTAACCCCACTATCTACAATAGAAGAAACTAACCACAGAACCCTCTCATCACTGGGAATAAGAAATTATCATCTGGACGAGGAGATTCTATATTACGCTAGTAGAATGTCGCAAGTAGATCGAAAATGGGATATGCCCTAAAGACCACTAAGTAAATACGCATACTTCCCTATCTCGACACAAATCTACAGTGAAACTAACGTAATACAAAAAAGGCACAAGAACACTTATGATTTGAGGAAAAAGATGATTTGAACAACAGAAGGTGGAACAAGTGTCAGCACCAGACAAACCTTCAGTCAAAATGGCTGTAGAGGCAAAAAATCCCGACTATCAATGCTAATGATTTATGCAAAGGAAGAGTAAACGACACTCCCTTCCGACGCAAATGTTGCTTCATCTAAATAAGCATGCCCTCATATTTAATACTTGATACTGATTGACTTGTCGGACTGTCGACACATGTCCGCGTGACGTCAGCATATTAGAACCCTAAATACGAAAACGCTAACCCTAGTCGTGTTCCGGCAAAAATATGATGTCGATCTCTTGCTTTGAGCAAGGAACAAATCCATGAAGGTCCTTTCTTGAAACCTATCTGAGGGATAGTACATCGGTTAGATGTTATACCGATCTTTTACTTTGGACAAGGAACGGATCCAAGAGAGCCCTCTCTTGAAACCTATCCCAGGGATAGTACATCAGCTAGATGTTGCACCGATCTCTTGCTTTGAGCACGAAACTGATCCATGAGGGTCCTCTCCTGAAACTTATCCAAGGGATAGCACATCGGCTAGATGTTACACCGATCTCTTGCTTTGAGCAAGGAACGGATCCATGAAGGTCCTCTCCTGAAACCTATAGGAGGGATAGTACATCGGCTACATGTTACGTCGATCTCTTGCTATGAGCAAGGAACAGATCCATGAAGGTCCTCTCCTGAGACCTATCCGAGGGATAGTACATTAGCTAGATGTTATGTCGATCTCTTGCTTTGAGGAAGGAACGGATCCATGAGGGTCCTCCCCTAAAACCTATCTAACGAATAATACTTCGGTACACAGTCATACTTCAAATGCACATGACTCAAGCAGCATGACCATTTCATCAACACAAATCTACTAATTTATAAAGTGAAATTCTGATGTATAGTCTTTGCACAAAAAATAAAAATAAACCCCAAAAAAAAAAAAACACAACTCCTCCTAAGTACTGCCAGTTTCCACTCATTCAACGACATTTTGGTGTTCGGCGGCTTTGGGGCATGGATAAGGCACATTTTTCCTCAACTCGGAGTCTGCCGGAACGTTCACCACCGTACGTGCCAATGTCCAGCCATCCTCAAATAGTATATTCTCGAGCTTGGTGAATTGCACTTCATACACGGCAATAGCCTCATTGCACCCTTCATCTTTTATCGCTTTTATTGTATACGCTAGATTATCCTTTAACGCAGCCAGCGCGTCGACAAGTTGTTCATTCTCTGCCTTCAAAGAGCTAATCTCTTATTCCATATATTTTAGCTTTAAATCCATGGTTTGAAGGTTTGAATCAATATCTGCCACCTTTCCCTCTACGTTTGTCGCTCGTAGCTCAAGCTCTTTGGTCTTCTCAGCCAGCAGATCATTGGATTTCCTCATCTTATCTGCAGCCTTGACTATTCTGGTATAGTGCACCATGGCCTCATAAGTAAAGAACAAACCCTATACAACACCATTTGATTTGTTTCAAAAAGAACAGAAGGGAAATATAAAAGCAAAATCAAACAATGAAAAAGGAACACGGGTACTCACTATTAAAGAAAAGTGTAAAGCCTGAAAAAAAGATAGCAATATCTGACTGTTTGGCTAAGCGTGCGGCATCAACCAGCAAAATAGAGCTGTAAAGAATCGCAACAGAAACTTCAGCGCTACCCATGGCTGAATTTGGATTTGGTAGCTGCCGATCTTTAAAAACAGGTATCAGAATGATCGGGGAGGCAACAATTGCTATATCAGAAGTAGAGGCCAAAGATGACACTGTGGAAGTTGCAGAAGGATCAGTACGACTCTTCTTTCGTACTTCGGCCGATTGATCGGCAAGACGTTTGCCCAATCTATGGATAGGAGGGACATGGTCAGTAGAGACCACTATAGGGGAGGGGGGAGAATCCTCTATGACGATGATTAGCGAATGTTCGAGCCGATTAGTGGTTGCAGGATCAGAAGATGTCTGAGAAGCAGACGTTACCACCGCAACTCTTTCACGCTTTTTAGCTGTTGCAATCTCCAAAAAATTCTTCGACGATATGGTGTTGGATATTGTGGCCTCCGAACTGGATGATTCTTCTTCAGGAGCGACCTCCTCGATGTTCTCTCAGCAAGTGAGGAAGAATGTAAAAATCAAAACCACTGTCAGCACCAAGATCTGTGCCATCAGTGGTTATTACTGTTCCATAGTAAGGAACATACGCAAGCAAGACATGAGCAGCCCGACCTTGCCCTTGCTGCTCTGGTGGCCCTCTGTTTGACCAAGCTCGCTGCAAAAGAGAGAGGTTTACTTGATCTTTCAACTCGCTGGAATGAGAGAAAACTTCGGGAGTTGTGGCAAAAAACGCAAATATTAGTGAAACCAGACGGCACGACAGGTAATCACAGAGGCAAAACAAATAAAGGCAACTTATAACCTGGACAGCCGATGATCTTAGGGATAGGTCGAATCCGATAAACACTAGGAGGAAATTCCCAATTCCCTTATACTATTACAAACACATCGTTCACACTTTTACCAAAATCGAGAAGCATCTGAACGAGTTGGCACTTCACCGATTTGGGTTTGAAATAAAATTTTGTTGATTCTTTGGTTATTGGAACGAAATTATAACAATACCTAATTTCAGAAAGACCTAAGTTGATTTCGAGAATGTCATTCAGAGCTACTACCCCCATCACTATCTTAAAGAAATTAGGTGAAAGTTGGGAGGGAGGTACCCAATAAAAATGAAGCACCTCGCTAAAAAGGAGATGAAGACTGAATCTAACTCCCCCTCCACTATATTTAGCAAGGGAAGAGGGATTCATTCTTCAGATCCCTCTAATATACTGTCATTGGAGGTAGGAAGGCGAATGACAACATCTTCAGGGATACTATACAAAGTCCTAAACTTAACAATGCTCTCTTCAGATTCAAAGAAAGACCTCAATCGATTCATCTTAACCAAACAAAAACTTAACGCAGAAAACAAAGAACACGAAATCACAAGAAGAAAGTGGATGAACTTACAACTGTTACAAACCGATAACTTCTGCTGAAGAACGAGGAAATGTGTATAAGAACTGAGGACATGATGTGATGGAAGACAAAAAGGAAAAGGCAAACTCTTTAATTAATATGTCAGAAGCGAGACGGCGCATTGAAAGAGGAAATGATGGGAGTCATTATTTAAATATAAGGTTACTCAACAGGCGCGCGTCATGTATGATGTTGTTTTCCCATAACCCAACTAAAATCGGCTAGGATACCTTCAGTGATTCGTTAAAAGGGAATGCCGAAGGAGGGGAAATTGTGGAGGGTAAAAACATTGACCCAAAGCCCAAAAGAATTGATTTATGGCCCAAAGCATTTTAACCCAGCCATGGCAAGCCCCAAATAAAGGCCAGGCCCAAATCCTTGGTAGGTCCATCTTAAAAGGAACAAAGTCACATGATAGAAGGTTTAAATAAGATCGCCCTTTAGAAAGAGATTCGCAACACAAAGGAAAACCCTTAGATCAGTTAGTAACCGACGACAGAGATCAGAACAGACAGAAATGAGGATATGGGATTAGCATATCCCGACAACATGATCATCCGATAAGAGAGATCCGACAATCAAATATGAAAGCCTATATCTGAACTAAATTCGGGCCATCCAAAATAAAACAACTTCGACAATGGTAGAGCAGGACAACTTGCCCACCTGCCCGACCACTGTTTGGGGGTATAAAATACCATTGAATCTAGACAGTCATCCAACGACCAAAATGCAAGGTATGAACACTATAAAAAGGAGAGCCAAGAATGACAATAGAGGCAAGCAAAATTTTCACTAATAAACAATTACGACCAAGTTTTTCCTTTCAGATATATCATGTCCAAGCCATATTCTAACTTTATCATCGGAGGGTCCTCCCGACCAACTCTGGTTGGGAGAGATCACTGACATCTTTGTATCTTTTCTACAGAGCACAGAAAGGAGTATCCCATCTCAATTTCCTTATGGAGAACAAATTTCATCCTTTCACACAGTCTAATGTGAATTAGGCTCTAATTTCTTATCCAAGTATTTAATTTTATCTAGTACAAATTACAGATTCAGATAGGTTCAATTCATATCCTAACCATATTTGTTCACAATAACACATTTCAATTCACACATAGCACATAATACATAATCAATGCAAATCATATGATTAACTTAATTAATTAAAGAGGTGGTTGTTACAATAAAAGATCAGCATAATTTATCCTAAAATAAAATAATCTTTTTAAATTTTTTTTTTTTAAATAAATACAATGCATGTGAGTATAAAAAATGTCAATGTGTATAGATAGTAAGTAACAATTTCCCATTAAAGGTAAATTACACTGACACCCCTTGAAGTTTGATTTTAATATAAATTATTGCTTCACATTCTATAAATTACATCCCCTCCTTGAAGTTTAGAATTGCATTACAAATTGCTCTCTCCATTAATTGACTGTTAAGTCAATTAATAGATTGATGTCATCGGTTAAAATTTTTTAAATACCAAGTTTGCCCTCATTTTATTTCTCTTTTAGTAGTTCTTTCTTTTTTTTCTCTTTGCATAGAGCAGTCAGCCATTACAGCAGAACCCCTACGATGACATCCTCTTTCCTCATTTCTCATCGTTCTTCTACCACTTTGCAATATGAGCCTACCCACCACCATAATACACCACAAACATTAGATATATGTATGCATATAGACAACTCAATTTAATGGACAAACATAAACAAATGTCATATACAAATCATATTTAACATATATATACCCACAAATTCCAACTTATGCGTATAATTTGCATAGAAAAATCATATCCCAGGAACCTACCAATGTTATTACTCCAGGCCTTGTTGTTTTGCACACTACTTCTAGAACAAAAAATTAAGATTTCAGATATGCTACCACCAATTAACAATATGGTTTTTATTTGTTAAAGAAACCAATTGGAACTTGGAAGTATCTCTTTAAAGCTACCATATTTAATTCTTTGAAGCAAAAACAACAAAAATGCAAGTGATCTAAAAAATTCTACCAAATGTCTCATATGGGTGTGGGATCCACATGAGACCTACACCACACCCATGTAAGACATTTGTTAGAAATGTTTTGGAAAAATAATTTTTTCCTCAACTTTGGTCTAATTTTTAGGTGGGACCCATACGCCAAAGTTGGTGGCTCTAAGTGGTAACACGTTCTATGCCACATTGTGATTCACGTAGCATATTTGGTTGCTCAAAACCATTATCAGGTGAATGAAAAATTAAAGCCAAAGTGAACTCCATGGAAATGGTGTTTTTGGTGAAATTTCCATTAAAGTTTGAGTTAAGGTTTGTCCCACATTGGTTTGGTGGGCAAACTTTTATGGGTTTATGAGGCTTGGATTTGCAACTTGGGGAGAGCCCTAAGGGGTATCCAAGTTTTATGGAAGAGTGAGGTTATGGGCAAAGTAGGCTAGACCCATTGGACCCAAAACAAACACACACGCGTGCGTCGCCGCAGCCGTCCAGCAGGGCCGGCCGGCGGGCTGGGCTGGGCTGGGCTTGGGCGCAGGTGCGTGGTGTGTGGTTGGGTTAGACTTGTCCAGCCCAATACTTATCTTTTTGGGCCAAAAATATTTGAATTTATTTTTATTTTTTGGAAAAACAAAATCTGTCTAGTTTTGTTTTCTAATTTCAATTGGAGGGAAATTCAAATTTAGCTTGCACCTCTTCAAACTTTTTGTACAGGTTCATATATGTCCGTATAAATTCAAACCTGTTCAAATTCAAAACCCAAACAGTGCCATATCTATTCATTCAAACCGAACAGGTCTTGTACCTGTTCAAACATATTTGCTACCTGTTCATTCAAATCTGAACAACCACCTTTGCACCTATAAATAGACAAGTCCCTCATTTGGTTTTTCATTGAATTTTCGTCCTCAATACTGTTATTGCTCTCTTCATTTTTCTGCATTAATTTTTCCGATGAGAAAGAGTGTAAACACAAAGTGTGTTCGCTGTGTGAATAGTTTGTAGTACTGCTACTATTCACTGTTGATCATTTTATCCTGGGAGATAGACGTCCATAATCTGAAAGCACCGTGAAGAGGACGAATCTGTCTTAAGGACACAGTGTTAAACATTGGACTTGATCAAAAATTTGTTCGAGAAATTAATTAGGTAAGTAATTAATTTACTTGTTTCATTTTATTTTATATACTAGTTTGATTTTTGTAATCAAACAATCTCTCTCTTTCCTTTAATTCTTTGAATGCTTTGAAGATTGACTGACAATCTTAAGACATAATCATTTTCTGTGTCTTCATTGTATTTATTTTCTGTGTCTTCATTGTATTTATTTTCTGTGCTTTTACAAAGTGATATTCTGGTTGGAAAATACAAATAGTAGTCATATACTGTTTGATAAACAGTAGTAATATACTATTTATTTTCTTTGACAAATAGTAGTAATATACAATTTATCATTAACAAGTTCAGAATATTAATTTGTGTAGTAGTGTTACAGAAAATTGTTGTGTAGTATTTTATTTTCATGGTTTTACTAACTAGAAAAGTAAAATTATTTTGTGTTATAATTTATTTTCTGGTTTTAGCAACTAGAAAATTAATTTGTGTTTTAATTTTTTTGATTTTTGTAATTAGATATTATGGCTACTACAACTAAAAATGATACTCCAATTGTTACAACGACTCTGGTCCCTATCCAGAACCATGTTCAAGTTTCAATAAATCATGGAGAAAAATCGAAAAAATTTAATGGCATCGAGTTTAAGAGATGGCAGCAGAAAATGCTATTCTATCTTACAACTCTTAATCTGGTCTGGTTTCTCCGTGAAGAGACTCCAGTACTTAAAGAGAATGAAAGTGATTGGCAAATTGTTGCCGCTGTAGACGCTTGGAAACATTCTGATTTTCTATGTATAAACTACATCCTCATTGGCCTTGACAACATGCTGTATAATGCTTACAGCCCTCTGAAAACAACAAAAGAATTGTGGGATTCTTTAGAGAAAAAATACAAGACAAAGGATGCCGGCACAAAGAAATTTATTGTTGGTAAATTTCTAGACTTTGTTATGGTAGATTCCCAAACGGTAATTTCTCAAGTTCAAAGTTTTTAATTAATTTTGCATGATATTCATGCAGAGGGTATATCTCTTAGCGAGTCTTTTCAAGTCACTGCGTTTGTGGAAAAATTACTACCGGCTTGGAAAGATTTCAAAAATTATTTAAAACATAAACGCAAAGAGATGACTATGGATGAACTTATTGTAAGACTGAGAATTGAGGAAGATAACCGTAAGGCTGAAAAGAGGAATAGTAAAAATCCCATTGAGTCCAAGGCTGATGTGGTTGAACATGTGCCCAAACCACATAACAAAAAGAGGAAGTTTGTTGGAGATGGTCCTAAATAAGGCGACAACAATGGCAATAAAAAGTTCAAAGGTAAATGCTATAACTGTGGCAAGACTGGACATCGTGCCTCTTATTGTCGATGCCCAAAGAAGTATCGCGGAAGTACAAGCAAGAATACCACCATTTAAACCAATGTGACAGAGTTAGATTACATCTCTAACGGGATAAATGACATCAATCTCTCTACTACGATGTCTGAGGCTAATTTGGTTGGAAATCCCAAGGAATGGTAGGTTGACACGGGAGCAACTAGTCACATTTGCGCGGACAAGAAGATGTTCACTACATATAATAAGGTTGCAAATGGTGAACAACTTTTTATGGAAAATTCTTCTACTTCTACTATGGCTGGACAAGGAAAGGTAATCTTGAAGATGACATCGGGGAAGGAACTTACCTTAACAACGTATTGCATATACCAGACATCCAAAAGAATTTAGTTTCTTGTTCTTTGTTAAGTAAGAATGGTTTTAGGCTTGTATTTGAATCTGATAAATTTGTATTAACAAAATGTGGTATGTATGTTGGTAAGAGATACATGAGTGATGGTCTCTTCAAGTTGAATGCAATGACTATTGTACCAAAACTTTCTATTAATAAAAATAACACATCTTTTGTTTATATTCTTGAGTCAAATTTATGGCATGGTAGATTAGGACGTGTAAATTTTGATGCTTTGCGTAGATTAATTGGTTTGAATTATATACCAAAGTTTGAAATTGATCATAATCATAAATGTGAGATATGTGTAAAAGCGAAACTAACTAAGGTTCCATTTAAATCGGTTGAAAGAAAAACCGAACCTCTAGAATTAATTCATACTGATGTATGTGATCTTAAATTTGTTCAAACTAGAGGAGGCAAAAAGCATTTCATAATATTTATCAATGATTGCACAAGATATTGTTATGTATATTTACGTAGAAGTAAAGATGAAGCCTGGGAAATGTTTAAAGTCTACAAAATTGAAGTTGAAAATCAACTTGGTAAAACCATTAAAATGGTTAGAAGTGATAGAGGGTGAATATGATGCACCTTTAAATGAATTTTGTGCACAACATGGCATTATTCACCAAACTACAGCACCCTATTCTCCATAACAAAATGGAGTTGTTGAAAGAAAGAATAGAACCCTTAAAGAAATAATGAATACCATGTTACTAAGTTCAGGCTTACTGTAGAACTTGTGGGGGGAAGTAATTTTGTTTGCTAATTATGTTCTTAATAGAATACCCCACAAGAAAACGAATAGCACTTCTTATGAATTGTGGAAAGGTCGACCACCTTCCTACAAATACTTAAAAGTGTGAAGGTGTTTGGCTAAAGTAGAAGTTCCTATTCCAAAAAAGACTAAAATAGGACAAAAAAACTGTGGATTGTGTGTTTATTGGTTATACTCAGAATAGTAGTGCATATCGGTTTCTGACTTATAAATCAGAAATACCTAATATAAATGTAAATACTATTATAGAGTCAAGGAATGCTGTGTTTTTTCAATATGTTTTTCCTTACAAGAAATGATAGAAATTAAGTTCACATAAAAAAACTTATGATTGTAAACAAAGTCAAGAGATTAATGACAATCAAACACAAGAGACTAGTAATGGTCTCGACCAACAGGATTTAATTGATGATGAGAGTGATATCTGCAACATAGGTTGTATGTAGGAGTTTAAGAATAAGCTTTACTTTTAATGATTACTTATATCTTGATTTAGGCATAAAAATCAAGACGAATATAAGAGATACTCATAGTAAGAATCATCTATATGAGTGTCGAACTGGGGCCGGTTCTATGAGAACAAAGACGCTACATTCTCCAGTAGCACTCAGGAACAATTAGGACTGCTCGAGGCCAAAACGAACACAATCGTGAGAACCACGATGTGTCAGAAGATATTTTGTGTGAAATCTATTGTCTTGGCTTACACAAATGGCTGAACAATTCAAGGCATAGCATCCATTGATTAGTTAGTAAGTCTGATAGGCTATTATTAGGGAAGGTTCAAGGCCGAAAGCTACCTATCCTAATGCATGATATTTTCGATTTATACTTTTTTGACAAATTTTGCATATTGTTGCATTTCCGTTGTCATCAAATTCCATTCATGTGGGGGATTGTTAGAAATGGTTTTGAAAAAATAGTTTTTTCCTCAACTTTGGTCTAATTTTTAGGTAGGACTCATACGCCAAAGTTGGCGGGTCTAAGTGGTAACGCATTCTATGCCACATTGTGATTCACATAGTATATTTGGTTGCTCAAAACCATTATCGGGTGAATGGAAAATTGAAGCAAAAGTGAGCTCCATGGAAATGGTGTTTTTGGTGAAATTTCCATTAAGGTTTGAGTTAAAGTTTGTCCCACATTGGTTTGGTGGGCAAACTTTTGTGGGTTTATAAGGCTTGGGTTTGCAACTTGGGGAGGGCCTAAAGGAATACCCAAGTTTTGTGGAAGGGTTTGGTTATAGGCAAAGTGGGCTAGACCCATTGGACTCAAAATAAACACACACGCACGCGCCGCCGCCGTTGTCAGTTCGATCAGTCGGGCAGGCTAGGCTGGGCTTGGGCGTAGGTGCGTGGTATGAGGTTGGATTGGGCTTGTCCTGTCCAATACTTATCTTTTTGGGCCAAAAACATTATAATTTATTTTTAGTTTTTGGAAAAATAAAATCTATCCAATTTTGTTTTCAAATTTCGGTTGGAGGAAAATTCAAATTTGGCTTGCACCTCTTCAAACTTTTTATGCAGGTTCATATCTATCCGCACAGATTCAAATTTATTCAAATTCAAAACCCAAACAATGCCATATCTGTTCATTCAAACCGAACAGGTCTTGTACCTGTTCTAATAGATTTGCTACCTGTTCATTCAAATCTGAACAGCCACCTTTGCACCTATAAATAGATAAGTCCCTCATTTGGTTTTTCATTGAATTTCCGTCCTCAATACTGCTATTGCTCTCTGCATTTTGCTGCATTAATTTTTCCTGTGAGAAAGAGTGTATACACAAAGTGTATTCGCTGTGTGAATAGTTTGTAGTGCTGCTACTATTTACTATTGATTATTTTATCCTGGGAGATAGACGTCCACAATCTGAAAACACCATGGAGAGGACAAATATGTCTTAAGGACACAGTGTTAAACACTGGACTTGATCAAAAATTTGTTCGAAAAATTAATTAGGTAAGTAATTAATTTACTTGTTGTTTTATTTTATTTTATATACTAGTTTGATTTTTGTAATCAAATAGTCTCTCTCTTTCCTTTAATTCTTTGAATACTTTGAAGATTGACCAACAACATTCGGTAAAAATTTTAATAAAATTTTTGAGTTCTCTATCATTACTCAAAAAACAAACATGTAACATGCAGTCTTTTTGCTCCATCTTTAAAGCTACTCATTATCTCACGGCAACCATTCATAACCCACCAAACAAATTACCACTATAGTCTTTAAATTGTTTTTGTAACTTCTGTCCAGAGACTATAACTGACAGGGGATTCATTGTAATTTCTAAAATGCTAGGAGTGATCTGTATTAAAAAAGAAAAAAAAAACTCAAAGATGTTGGTATAATTTACCCTTTCGTTAATGGTCGTCTCCCAATTTTGTAGGATGTTGATTGTGGTGGATCTTTGTCTGAGACAGCCACAACACAACTCCCCAGTTCACTTCGTTTGGCGGATGGCTATTGTGTTGCGGGACACAGCAGTTATTGCTGTATGCAGTTAGATGGGTTTGTTTCGGAATTTATTTTGATAATTTGAATCGTTTACTTTAAATCACAATTATCATTTATTTTTGTAGATACAAATGTAACTGAATGAAAAGGTTAATGATATCTGATTAATTTGATTTTTTACAGATATATTCTACTTGATGTACTCTAATGAACGGTTCAGATCATCAAAATAGATCCCGAAATAGACACATCAGCCACCCCAAATCCACGTTTGGCTAGGGTTTTTTGGACTAAAATGCACAAAAGATAAAATAGATTAAATAAATTAATAAGATAAAATGTCACATTTAAATTATAATCATTTTATTTTTTCTCTCACAAAAATAAAAAAAACTAAAAAAATCATCCTAAACGAATTTTTTAATCCCATACTAAAAAACGTCTCAACTCAACTAAAAAAACCTTAACCAAATAGAAGCTCAGCTTTATGGACTTACTACAAGTTTTTACAAAGATTTAAATTATTTATATAATTTTAATTAATTTATTTATAAAAATAGATAGTCTATTTCAATTGTATACTTTAAAAAATGTTTATTGTTTTTTTTTTTTTTTACTTTTAAAAAATAGATGATAGATATATTTTTAAAAATAAGTTATGTAAATAAATATAATAAAGACTGGTACTATTAGCACCCCATGAATTATTTTGGATCTCTTATTTCTTTGGACCTCCACTTATAAATTTTAAACCCTTAAAAAAAAATTTTCTCCCCAAATAATACCAAAATTATCCTTGTGAAAACATTCCACCTATTGAATGCACACCACCCACACCCCAAAAAAATCCCACTTCCAAAAAAACCCTAACAAAGCCCACGAAGAAGAAGAAGAAGAGGCAATGTCATTACTGTCTCTACTGCCTCATCCACCATTGTCACAATTGGTATGCTCTCTCTCTCTCTCTCTCTCTCTCTCTCTCTCTCTATATATATATATATATATACACACATAATTTTATAGTTTTTTCATAATAATTTCTTCTCTTACATAAAAAAAATTATAATAATTGGTTTAGTTTTCTCAGTAAAGCAGGCCTGAACCTATGAATAATGTTCGGTTACGTGTTTCTGAACAAATAATAAATGTTCGGTTACCAATTCATGAACAAATAAAAAATGTTCAGGCCTGTATTCTCGAATTTCGGTCATATATTCAGGAGTCCGTCTCAAAAAATGACCAACAGATTTTATTATTTTTGTCATTTTTTTCAAGAAACTTACCTTTACAGAGGCCAATATCCTCTGAGTTAAGAACAATATCAAAGCTATGAACCTCCTCTAAACTTTTATTGGTGTACTTCTCTCATGTTATGGAGTTGTGGTTGCCAAACAAACTTCTACTCATTGTCATTGCCGGAGAAGTATAGGTAATCAAATGGTTGCCACCGTTACTGCCAGAATATTGCCGCCAAAGAATTTTTAAGGTTTTGAGGGTGGATAGGTTTTAAAGGTGGGATTTAGGGAAGATGGACAAGTGGTGATGGAGGTGGGTGCTCTTATAAACCCTAATTCATGATGTAGTGGGTGTATAATTGTGAGATAAGTATCCCAAAATTAATGATATCCTTTACAGTAATTTTATTTGAGATTATTATTGTAATAAAAAAAATTAAAAAGTCCAAAATAATATATGAGGTGCTCATAGTGTGGTGACCGGGTCTCGTTTCCCTTTCTTCTACTTTTTTTTTTTCCATTTCGTTCCCTTCTCGTCCTTATTGAGTTCGAGATGTTCAGGGGATGTTCCCGAACTAAGCTCTTGTTCTTGTTTCATTCGGTATTGAGGTTTCTTCGTTTTTGGGGAGCGTAGGGTCAGGTCCGGGGTGCCTGGGAGCGAGGCAAAATTTTTCTGGGCCAGGGCCGCAAGTGCGGCGCCCAAGGCCGCACGTGCGAGATGGGTGTCGCACGTGCGGGGGATGAGGCCGCAAGTACAGGAGTGGGTGATTTGGGTGAGTTGCACACTGCCTAAAAGGCACGTGCGGGAGGAGGTACAGGAGGATCCCTGCACATGCGGGGATAAAGGCAGCACATGCGGGAAGGGGCGCTCCGCACGTGCAGGGATGGGTGTTGCACGTGCGGCACTCTGGCAGTCCGAAATCTCTGTTTTTTTATCATTTTGGAGCCAAACATCTCTCATTTTCTAACCCTTCTCTCTCTCTCTAAAAGCCATTTTCTCTCCTCCTTCTCTCTAAAAACCCTAACCAAAGCACCAAGAACCTTTGATCCTTGCTCCATTGGGTTTGATTATCATCATCATCTTTCTCAAGCTTAAAGATTTAGAGCTAGGGCTTTCTTGGTGTAGGAGAAAGTGAAGAGTCTCCATCTTGGGGCTAGGATTTCATCTTGCATTCTTTATCAAGCTTGAGGTAGGGACATTCTTGAGTTATATATGCAAGTTTTGCTATATTGTTGATGATTTAAAAGGGTTTTTATGAAGTTTTGTGTTGATTTTACATTTTTCATGAAAAGAGTAGAGAGTTTTAAATGTGGGTTTCCAAAACCCAATCCTTTTTACTCCTTGAGGATTATTCATCCATAAACCTAAGAAAATGTGATTTTACATGGGTTCTACTAAAGAAATGTGGGGTGTTTTGCCTTGATGAAAAACCCTAGAAATTTGGGATTTTTAGAAAATATGAGAAAAACCATGAAATTCATTCTTTTCTTCTTGTGTTTAAGTGAATTAATGAGTGTGGGTTTCACAATGTGATATAAAGAAATGGTACTTTTCTTGATGATAGAAAATGGAGGACTCCTTAAGGACTATTGTTAAATGTATGGATGTAATTAGTTATAAGATGATGATTGTTGTGCACCATGGAAATGTGAAAGTTATAAACATTGGAATTAATGTTTGAAAACCTACATGAAGTCTTGATGGAACTATATTGCTAAGAATTGTGGAAAGTGTAATTGTGGCTAAGTGGAGATAACATATGGTTATCTTGGGAAGAGTATCGAAAAGAGGTAATGGATCAAATGATTGTTGACATTATTGTAGAGGCCTTGAAATTTGAGAAATGTTTTAAGATATGAGAATTCATTGCATGGCATACTTACTTTTGTTAGTATTATTTTTGCATTCTAAAATTTCTATTGAAGATAATGGTTCTGAGAAAGAACATGTTTTTGTAATGAGAATTATGGTAATGCGAAAGGGGTAAATACGTGGTAAGTCCGGATAAGGGGTGTAGTTGAATTTGATAAGTTAGCCTGAGTGTCCTTGGTGAAAGACCAGAAAATCGCGCGGATAGGTGTCGAGCCTTCCGATTAATACCGGTAAAAATGACAGTTTGGTAGCACTTGTAGACACCAGCCTAGGGATTACCAATGTCATATTTACCACCCCTATTGATGTAAATATTGGAAGTTTGAAATTTACGGGATTACAAGATATTGTTGAGAACATGGTGATTTTGAAATAATGCATTGAAATGAAAATTTTCCATATTTATTGGCATGTGCATGACATTACATTTACGTATCAAATATTGAGGGAGATTGCATAACTGTATATACTTTGTGAGAATTCTCTACTGGGCTTTATGCTCACTCCTATGGGTTTTGGTGCAGGTAAGGATATGGTGCTCTCGTCGAATTGAGGGCGTAGGAATATTTTGAGAAGAGTAGTGCGCTTTTTATTTTGTTGTGATTATCTGTAAAGCCAAGGGCTATTCCTTTGTATGGGTCTGAGAGACCACTTTTGTGTAACTAGGCCTAAGCCTCGGAAGTTGTAGTCCGTAAGAGCATTTTATTTATTTTGGAACTAGACGCTTCACATGCTATAGATTCATGTGATTCTTTTATCGTTTGAATGTATAATCGCATGTGAACTTTTATATAAACTCTCTCATTGATTATGTTATGATGGAAGATTTATTGCTATAGTCTAGTGAATGTTAAATAATGTGAGTAGATCATGTTGAGATGTTTTCGTGGCGTTACAAATAATAACACTCATAATAAAATAATGTAGATTGAGCTGATTTTTCTACATACTTGAATCTAACAAATAATTAGTTTGGATTATCAAAAAAAAGTCAAAAATATGAAGTTACTAAAATCAAGGCAAGTCATATATTTGACAACTCGCTACTTCACTTAAAAAATTAAAAAATTAAAAAGTCATTCTAAAATATTTAGGCATTGTTTAAAGTAGTTTTCTAAAATTAATTTCACTCTTATATTTTAAAGCTATGTTTAGTTGAAGTTTTCGAATCATAATTCTAAATTAATTTTAAAACACATTTTGAAAATATATTTGGTAAATTAGACAATTTTTAAATTTTTGGTTTACTCGGTCGTCTGCAGTAGTCATCCTCCCGGATTTTTGGTCTACCCGATTGACCAGACATTCTCCCTATTTTTTTATACATTATTTTGTAAAAAATTAAAATTTACAAAAATAAATAAATAAATAAAATTCAAAACAATCTTATTATAATGTGTTTAGTGCCGTGTTTGGATTGTGTTGAATTTGAAAATTTTGAAATCTTTCAAGGGAGGGCTCGGTTTGGATTGAGTCGGTGGGTTTGTGCGCAAGGTCGGCGGTGACTGTCGGGGCTTCAATGAAACCAAACGTGGGTCCAAACACGTCCGAACAAAGTACAACATATAGCAGCGTGGTATTTTTTAAATTTTTTTTTGCCCATAACACTCCAAGAGAGGATTTTTAGGATTTACTTTTATAAGTTAAATTGAGAGAAACTAGCCGATTCACTTAAATCGTCGAATTTTCACGTGTTTTGTAGGGGATTCGAACCTTGATCAATGAAGAGAGGAGTAACGTGGTAATTGAGGCTTCGTTTGAGATATGGGTTATTTTTTATCTTTTTGACATTTTAAGTATTTTAGTCTGAGACTAAAAAATCTCATTTGTGTATTTATTAATTTTTTAAAATATTTTTTCACAAAAAATTTATTTTTTAGATATATCTAAGTAAAGTATATTTAAAAAAGTTTAAAAAAATACTTAAAATTTAAAAAACATTCATTAAAAATAAAAAATACGAAAAATAAAAAATTCAATTTTTAAAAAATTGAATTTAAAAAATTAAAATCAAATATATTGATTATTTTTTACTTTTTCTACGTCTTATTATAATAAAAACAAATCAATTTATAAGTCATACTTGGCATAATTACTTATTGATGTGACAACATGACAAATTAATCATAAATTATTTATTTGTGTAGGACCCATAATAATAGATTGACTAAGATTGATTTATACAGGTAAGTTATTTGAATTGATTTGTAGCAATGTGACGTGGCATTGAATAATTTTTCCCTTAACTAAAAATATCATAAAGTTACACAGAAATTCAACGCAAACGCGTTAGGATTTATTTATTATGTTGTATCATAAAAAATGAATTGTGTTATAAATATAAAATAATTTCACAGAATTCTTTACAAATGAGACACAAAAGATAGGTCCACACAAGTGGGTCCATCATTTGCCTCATTTATAAAAAAAAATTATTTTTTTTATTTTTTATTTTTCTCCTAAAATATAGATTAAACATAGGTTATTGATGTAAAATTTTGGTTATTTTTTTTGTCCCTTGTTTTAGAATAGTAGTCTTTTTTAAGAGTAATTTTATTTCCACTAAATAAATCTTTTTAAAGCACACACTTAATGAATACTTTCTTAATACACACATCAATAATAAAAATATTCTCAATACACGTGTTTTCATTCAAATAATACTCTCATTTTGATTGACCCAGTCTTCTTCTGTAGAAAAACTTCCAATGTTGTTGATTTATTAATAAAGAAAAAGGAGAAAGACACAAAGAAAAGAGAAGAAATAATTTAAAAATTAATAAATCAAATTTATTTTTTAATTTTTTAATCTAAATATTAATTTAAAACTAAAACAAACATCACCACGTCACCGTCACCGTCACCGTCACTATCACTCTCAATCCATACCCGCTTCAACCTAAACTTCCATAATCTATTCTTATTGCCTATCATTCCTGCAAAACCTTAACCTTTGTGACCCTTTTTTTGCCGTGATCTCGACCTCTACAAACCTCTCTATCTCCGTAAACTCAATGTCTACAAATGTTATATCCATTTGAAGGTTGATATCTAGCCAAACCCTATAGGTTCGGTTGTGTATTAAGAGATTAGAAAAAAATAAAGTTGTGTCTTAAATGATAATTTAATTAAGGAATAAAAATGTATTTTTGAAAAAAAAAATTTTATTGTGAGCATATGATGTGTGAAAATAGAATTATCCCTTTTCCAGTGAAAAACTATTTGGTCTAGGACAAATTCATGTGATACTTCAATTTAATATTTATTAATTAAAATTGTGAGACCTAACACTTTTTGTTAAGTTGTTTAAAGATAACTTCATAGGTGTCAAATGATAAATATCATGAAATATTACTTCAAAACTATCAAATAATCTCACCACATGTCACTATTCCTCGCTAATCACCAAATACTAATCTCCCTATTATTCCATCATGCCCTAACCCAAAATTAAGAATCTCACTCTCTCTAATAATCACAACACTTCAAAAACACTAAATAATCATACCCTACCACCATCAAATAACTCTCTTAATAATTGTCCAATTTGGTACAGGTCAATTATGGTGATCGGCCAACATGGCCAGTCTGATTGACCAAAATTTATGCACTTCAATAGAAAATTAGTTGTTCTAATATTTTATTTGCGTGTGAGTCTTATTTTTTTTTGTATATATTTATTGGAGTTTCCTCTTCTACTTTGATGCTTTTTTGTATTGATTGTATATTGTATTTGATCTTTATTGTTATAATTGTAATTTATTAAGTTTTATTGTAATATTTATATAAATCAAATAAAAAAATTATGGTGATCGACGAGATAGGAGTAATTATTAAATACCACACAATATTCACATTAGGAGAGAAGAAAGTATCATCCAAAATCAATTTAATGAGATAATTGTAATTATATAATTTTATTAAATTTATTTTTAAAAAAATAGACAATTTATTTCAAAATTAAGAAAAAAATTTGAGACCCACAATTTAATCTCTACAATTGTACTCACAATAACATGACAAGTTATGTGTCACAAACTCAATCATGCAAGACCCAATTACCTTGTTATATCATTGTAAATAAATTGTAGGATTTAAATTGTGAATTTCTTTTATTTTTCCAAAATTAATATGTATACTTTTTATTGTACAATCTCTTTCAAATTAAGAAAAAATAAATGATCTATTTCAAAATTATAATTATCATCTATTTTTTTAATCAAAATATACTTATTATCTATTTATTTTTTATTTTTTTTAGCGAATTACATTAACAGTCCTTATAGTTTGGGGCTCGTGTCACTTTAGTCCCTGACTTTTCAATTGTGACACATTTGACCATGAATTTTGAATTTTGTTTCAAATAAGGACAATAGAAGATACTATTACTTAATTTCAATGGCAAAATCATCAATTTGATAAAATTTAAACTAATTTGATAAAAATAAATGTCAAAAAATATTTTTAAATTTCTAAAAATTATTTGTACCTACCAAAGATAAAATTATGTAAAATTGATAAATTTATTAGACATTTATTTATTTATTGTTACCAAATTAATTTTTATTAAATGTTTGGATGATAATCATGTAATAAGTGGTTGTTAGAATTTTAATGTGTAATCAGTATATTTAATACATGAAATGCTTTTAATTTTGAATTTTTTGATTTAATGGATTGGTTTAATAATGATATTAAAGTTGTCACCATATTTGACTTTTAAAAAAATAGAAACTAATTTAATGAAAATAAAAACAACCACCCAATACATGATCATCATCCAAACATATAATAAAAATTAATTTGGTAAAAATAAATAAATAAATAAATGTTTAAAAAATTTATCAATTTTACATAATTTTATCTTTAATGGATAGAAATAATTTTAAAAATTCAAAATATTTTTTTGACATTCATTTTTCAAATTAATTTATATTTTATCAAATTGATAATTTTGCCCTTAAAATTAAGCAATGGTATCTTCAATTGTCTTTATTTGGAACAAGATTCAAAATTCAGAGTTAAATGTGTCATAATTGAAAAGTTAGGGACCAAAGTGACACAACTCCCAAATCATAGGGAACGTTACTATAATTAGCTCTTTTTTTTAGACAATTATGTTGAAATTATGAAGCTATAATTATCAAAATAAATTGATTTTTTCATGAATAATAATTTACAAACGAGATTCAAAATTCAGGCTTAAATGTGTCACAATTGAAAAGTTAGGGACCAAAGTGATACAACCCCAAACCATAGGGAACGTTAGTGTAATTGGCTCTTTTTTTTAGACAATTCTGTTGAAATTATGAAGCTATAATTATCAAAATAAATTGATTTTTTCATGAATAATAATTTACAAACAAGAGTAAAAAGAAAACATTTTGAATCATTAAAATATAATTTATAATGAATCTCACAAATCTAATGCTATTAAATTGCACGTTCTCTCTCCGACTAGAAATAAGTCAAATCCATACATGAATGTCAATGAATGATATAAATATCATATTATAGAATTTTCTTTATTTTAAGAGAGAGAGAGAGAGAGAGAGAGAGAGAGAGATGTACTATTATGGATGGAATAATCAGGCCTAACCATTTAAGTAATTATTTTGGGGATTCACCACGTTCTTTTTGTGCTAATTAATTATTCATGGCTCCAAATCTCAAATAAGATTCAAATCTTTATAATATAGAATTGTCCTTTTCAAGAATGGAGGACTAGGAGTAAGTGAGAGTGCCATTCATGTTTTGGAGCATGTCCAAATGCTTGGAGAATTCTTGAGCTGTTTGGCAAGTGGAAGGTTGTTAACATCATAATCTTAGTTGAAATTGACAAGAGATAATCGTAAAATCGGATTGAAAAACATAAGATTCTACTTTTAAAATAGAATAAAATAAAAAATTATTAATAATAATAATATATCTTAAATAATTTTAAAATCAATAAAGAAAAATAATAAATTGATATAATGTGTCTTTTATATTAATATAAAACGTAAAAATAAATATATTTTATGAGATTTATTTAAAATATAAATTGTCCCTTATGGTTATGAAAATTATATCATACTTTTTCAAGTTTCTAATTACATAACAAATTTCTCATTTTATTAATAAATCATCAAATCAATTAATTGCTATTAATGTCAAAAATATATTTTAATTAACAATTCAAGTAATTTTATTGTTATATAGGAAACTAGTTAGAAATTTTATTTTATTTTTAATTCTGTTAAATAAAAAATTCTGACAATAGAATATTTATATTTTCAAAACTACAAGGAGCTATCTGTAATTTAAATAAATTTCAAGATATTTATAATTTATCCTAATATAAATTAGAAGGGGCATTTAGAAAGGGTGTGTATAGTGAAATTTTTTCGTGGGTTGGGGACATTTGTTGAAATATTTTTTTGTTATGACTTTCTAATATTATGTCTCTAGATTTATAGCAAAAAACGTTTTTATTTAAAGTGTGAATGCTTTTAACGTTTTAAAACTCTTTGGTCCATAATTTTGTCGTGTTTGAAAAGTAATTTGTTTTAGGAGACGTACATTAAATGGCTTACGTTAATAATGAAGCATTTTATTTCATCATAATTTTACTAAAAACTTGGGAAAAAATATGTAGAAAAGTAGAGAGGATGATATGATAATTTATAATGACTTTTTGGATAAAATATGTAGTTGACAAATGAGGCCTCATAATTTCACTAACGTTTGGGAACATGTTATTTTAGTAATTTTTTGACTTTTTACAAAAAGATATGCACAAAAGTACAAAGAGTGATGTAACAACTTATAGTGACATTTTGACTAAAATATATAGTTGACAAGCGAGATTTCATTTATCTAAAAAGTCAATCAACTAATAAATCTAATTTTAAAATTTTTTAGACAACAATCCTAAATCCTAATATTTTGAAGTCATAAGGACAATAACAATTTAAAAGTTACCGTCTATTGTTTCACATATCTATCCACATCACATATCTATCTATCTATTCAATGTCAACTAGCAATCATTCAAACTAAAATTTTTATGATTTTTTATTTCCAAGTTATAGAATCGCCTCTTTCACCTGATTAGTTTTTTGAATAAATTTCACTTTACCCAAATTATAGCTTATGTGCGCATAGCTCCTATTATTTGAAAATAAGTACATAACTCATGTGATTTTCATACTCAAGTACACCTCGTTCAATCTGTTAATAGCTCGCGTGAAAACACTCTTGTACATAGGTTACTCTCACTCTGCAAATCATAAACATTCTCACCATTTTTAACAAATGTTTTGCACTTACTATTAACTTGATGAAATACTTGTTTGATTTAAGTTTTTTGAATTTACTTTTTAAAAAATTAAATTTTTTATTTTTCGTAATTTTTGTTCGTTGAATTTTTTTTATTTATAATATTTTAAGTAATTTTTCTTTTATATTTTTAGACATACCTAACATAAATATACTTAAACAGTATAATAATTTTTTATAAATATTTTACTTTTTAAATACATTTAAGTAAACACATCTTAAAAAGTTTAAAAAATATTTAAGATTTTAAAATATTTATTAAAAACAAAAAATAAATAAATAAAAATTCAATTTTCAAAAAATTAAATCTAAAAATTAAAACCAAACACAATAAATAGTCTTCAATCTACAAATTACAAAAAATTTATGCAACTATTTCAAAATGATTGATGATAATTTGCACATTGATGATACCACAAGTACAGTAAAATTTACCCTAGTTTTTTCTTTAATCCAAAATTAAATAACTAGTGTATGGATAAATATAATTTATAAACTACGTTAAAACGTGAACAGCAATGACAGTTAAAAAAGCATAAAAAATGTTATTGCTAATATAATTTTTTTTACTAGAATGTAAACACTAGGAGAGAAAAGTAGGTTCAAATAATGTCCTGTTAATTAAAAAATGTAATTGGTAATCACGCTGTTTAAAAAATGTAATTAAAATGACACTTTTAAAGAGAGAAAAAGAAAAAAAAAAAGTGAATGCTATCCATTACGGTAAAAATTCTTCAGTTGAAACAAACAAGTTCTCTTACAATCAGTTAAAAAGTGCTCCGGATCAAATCAACCACAAAAAAAACTCATTAAAGATCACATTTTATAATCATTTGAAGTCACCAATAGTTTTTTTAAAAAGATAAAAATTTGTGCCCATTCCTACTGCACATTCATAACCATTCAAGTTACAGACTTTTCAATCTATTCATCCACAGCCAGTGGCGGTACTGGTTAAAAGATTGGAAACTACATATCCTATCCCTGTATAGCATTCTCATGGGGTACAGTACACATCCTTAGAAACTCTGATGATCTATGAATCATAGCAACCCAGACTTCAATAATACGATGAACTAGTATTATATATATATATATATACCCACAAAGCGAACATGTACCATCAAGCTGAACTGAAGTCCACTGTAGTCATCTTCTGTCATCTTCTAAAATAGCTCCATCAACTGCTGCGCCACATCTGGCATCAAATAATAGCATAATGTCGTCATTTAACCAAAATTGTAAGGGATAAATTGATGAGGAAAGACAATTCTCATACAATGTGGTTCCATAATCAAGCAAAAGCAAAATTATGGCGAATATTGTTAAATGCTATTCAATACGCGTGAGCAAGAGACATGAATATTATCGTATGAAACACAAATCAAGCCTGTGTTATGACTCTTTTATTTCTCCTATAGAACATGTGTCAATGGATATGACAAAAGTAGGAGGGTAAGATACGTGTTGGACATCCGTACTCAAGACACATAAATCTTCTAATTTACATTTGCTAGTAAAGAAACCCAAATAAGATGGAAAAAAGCTTTGGTGAGCCGAGTTAACAATTCCACGCAGCACAAGAATTACAGAAACCAATACTGGAATTTGAATTGTGAGGCTCAAGTTTGGATGCCACTTGAAATTGTTCTGATTTTTATTCCAACAAGGTCAGAGTTAGATATAACACCAATTAAATGGAATTTCGAAAGTGTATTTTAATTAAAGACAAACATTTCCAACATCCTTAACACTACACTAGATAGATGCCATTTGAACACTGCAGGTTGGGAAGTCTTCAACAAATTTAATGGTTTAACTTCATGAGGAGTGCATGTCGACAAACTATTAAAAAGGAATGCGACATTTAACGTATTGTATTTAAATACCTTCAAGAATAATTGGCGGCGTTTGGAACTCCATCCATATATTCTGGCATGAAGCAAGATCCATATTTAAATATTTGGCAGCTAGATATGCAGCTCCAGCAGCAATCTGATGTGGTTTAAATTGAAGCCACAATGAACTTCGAAGCCTACATAACAATGCCCGACTTTAGTACAGAATAAAAAGGAATTAAGAACGCAATAGCTGTTTATCGTTGGTTAAGAAATAAATGGATAATCAAACAAACCCATCTGGCGGAACACAAAAACGAAGAGGCAACATCTCGTACAACAGAGGCTACATGGCATACTCGCCGCATTAACACAGATAACATCAGCTTCAAAGAAAATATTGGGAACACTTCGACAAACAATTACAATCATATAACTCATGCTAAACTAAAGACAATATAATCGAAGCTTCAAGTAAGAAAAGCAAGCCAAGGCAATTTTCCCTTACCAACTAACACAGCAGCAACCCAGGAGATATATTTCCCAAGAACCTTCTGGAGAATTGCTGAGAGAGTACCAAAACTATAGCAAACATGTAATACCCATCTACAGAACACATCAACTCCCATGCCCAGTTGCGATCCATTAAACCACCCAAAGCAAATGCTGATATCTTCTGCTCAATAGTTTAATCCGCAAAGCTTGCCAATGTGCATATTTGCTTACAGATATGAATGAACATCTACGTACTTGAGAATACACATATTCATTGTATTTATTAGAGAAATAATTAACCCAAAATTACATATTTCTATATACCATACACACTGCAAAAATTTAAAAGGTTCGGACCAAAAATATAATAATTTACAGGACCGTAGATTATCAAACCTTAAATTTGTAGTTTAGTGAAGTCTGAACAGTTTTTTGGAATTAAATAATAATAATAATAATAAGGAAATTATTACCCTTTAAATAAGTGCTAACAGAGCTCCACAGAAAATATGCAAAACCACATATTTAAAGTGGAAAGGTGGTTTGTTCAAAATACATAATAGTAATGATGCTAAGATGCCCGCCATGTGAAAAATTTTGGGATCTAGCTGCCAAAATTAAAATGGCGAATGTAGAAAAAAAATACAAATTTTCAGAAAAAATATATGAATTGTTTGCTTCACAACAAGTGAATACAGTTGGTTCCTGCAACAGTGCTTCAAATAAACAAGGTGGTAGCCATGCCATCATGTCTTCCAAATCGATTTCCACAGACAGCATGTTTTGCAAACTGTACTATTTATAACTAATAAAGCTTAGACCAAAGAAGTCTTGACTTCATGATGCCAAACTGAGGCAGAATATAGTAGAATAATTCAATATAATATGAAATAAATAGCAATATAAATTAATAAATATAAACATTATCAAATATGGGTTGTGTCATTTCATGGAATTCACCTTAAGGCAACAATAATAGTAATAATATTTTTCAACAAATGGCCCTTATGCTTCCAGGATTATATGTATACAAATATATTACATACTTACAAAAATTGTTACTAGGTGTTATTTGAAAACACCATTAAGTGCTCAATCAGGAAGATTTTAGGATAAATCTTCTATTAAAGTATATTTTATAGAGCAACTACCACTAAAAACGAAAACAGGAAATTTGTTCAGAAACTTGATTTACCAATAAACTCAAAATAAGTTCCACAGGTGGGAATTTTCTTTTAACAGAGTAATTTATACTCAAAATTCAGTTTCACAGATTGATTCAACAAATCAAAAAATTGATAAATATATATAGACACACACAAACAAAAGCATCACCACTTCCTCACTGTTGTTGCCACCTTCGCTGAACAATTTAAATTCTTTATACTCTTTCATAGAAAAAACTTTAAATTCTTTCATAGAAAATATGTGTTACATCCCAAATCCCACAAAATGGAAGAATGATTCATTAAGTTCCATTTCTTGTGTATATTTAATAATGTAAGTAAAATTAGTTTTATTAGTTAGGTAAGTCTCACAGTGTTTTAAAATTCCTCCAATTTAAGAAAATCAAATGCAATTCAAAAACTTTAAAGATACATGAAATCTCTTCACTATTATATTACTACTACTCGCTCTTTTAACGTGTACAACTCAACTTAACAAGCCTTTGTCCAATTACTTCGGCCAGCTACATGGATCATTCTCTCCAGCTAACTCTATCCAAATTCATATCAAGTAAGTTTAACATGATCATGTCCTTCTCATCTCCTCAACTCATATAGTCCTTGGTCCTTCCTCTATTTCTTTTATTACCCATTCTTTTGACATATATCAACCAACAATAATTAATTGGTTGATTAGAGGTAATAACAATAACCCATAATATTATATAATTTGTAATCCACTTAAATTCTTGCATCAGATTACCACCTACCCCAACATGGTTCAAGTTCATATAGCAGAAGTATCACCCCAAAAAAAAAATTGAGCACTAGATTACATCATTAGTTCTCTGATAATTAAACAAGCACACAGTAGAGCACATCATCATCAGACCAAAGTAAAACCTTCTATTCTAAGAAATTCATTTCTCAGGATCCTTTTACTGATTTACTCTGTGAAGCCCTAAAACATACTACCGCTGCCCAGAAAAATCACTGTAGATACCTCCTGAAGTGCCACGTGCCATAGACACAAGCAATGACATGCCTTACCCATAGACTTGTCGGCCTTCAAGGGACACTGCAGTTCACGTGTTTGGTCACACCAAACAAGATTAAAGAACCAATAACACTTCATGTGTGCTTAGATCTGTAACTTCATTCTGCAGGTCAAGCTATACCAGGCATCTCATTTCCAATATCATGACAGTGCTTCGTGCTACACCCCTATGCAGATCAAGCTGCCTCTGGCTTGTTCAACTAAGAGAGAAACCTTGCCAGCTTTGCTCAAAAATTTCTAGAAAATTTTATTTCTAATTAAGAGACAATTTGGTTAGGCTAGGCTGTTTCAGTTTCCCTAAGGATTCGGAGACATAGACATCCAGCAAGGACATGTGCTCACCTTCTATATAGAAGGTTGTACCCCTCTTACATCAAAACATACAGTTTCCTTTGAGATTGAAGTCCTCTCTCTCTCTCTCTCTCTCTCTCTCTCTGTGTGTTTCATCTCTACCAGTCACTCTCACGCGTCTGAATATCAGTGCCTTTACAGTTTTTCCACTCTCCAATGAACCTCTGACGTCCGATCAACCCTTTCACAATTACAAACCTATAAGAGTCATGTTTGCATAGACAACAGAAATTCTAAAGGAAAAAATATAATATAAATATATCAGAAAACATTGACAATTTGGAATGACTCAGTACCACAAAGAATTGAGTTCAACAACCTAGGAAAGGGAAGAAGATATGGGAGGAGCTGTGAAACAAAGTATCAAAAAGTAATAAAGCATGAAAAGAACATTTCATGTGAAACTACATTATTATTTTCGTGTAGTAGTGCAGGGGTGATAAAATTAGCAAACATGTAGTAGGGAGGGAGGGAAGAAGTGAGGGGGAGAGAGAGAGAGATGTGAAAATACGATCAGGAAAGAATATAAAGGAACAGATTCAAAGGTTGACATCCAAAGTGATTAGGGTAGGGATGGGCACAACTGAAAAGCCCATGTAGTCCCAAACCCAGACAATAGCTGAGCAAAAATAGAGGTCAATTAGAAAATGGGGAAACTAAAAAAATGCACAATGAGCCCAACTAGTATCCACTAGACAGATAACATCATGAGAGTGCATGGGTACACAGCACAGAAGTGTATATTTATGGACTTATGGATCAGGAGCAAAAATGACTGAAAAATTAATCCTTGCACATAAACTTGTGCAATTTCCATAATCACCGCTCAATGAACATTAAGCAATAACTTTCACCGCTGCATGTACACATAACCCATATGTACTAGCTTTAGTAGTATATAGAACATTGGGGGGGGAGAGAGAAACAATAATAATAAAAAATTAGTTCAATGGAAAGTAATGTCGAAATCATTAGCCTTTCCTAAATGTGTGCGAGTGTGGTGGCAGTAAAGTGGGGAGTTTTTATGGGTCATTTTCTTTCCATCAACGCCACCAACCTACTATTTGGCCTAAAGTTTTTAACATATATAAAAGGATTTTCGGTAATATACAAAATACAAAACCAACTTAAATCATTTCCAAAATTTTTTAATAGGAAACTCAAATACAATAATATATAGTATTAATACCCATAAATTAATTTTGTGAAAATCCCAAAATGATTTTGAAACAGAACAAAACTTCAAAATTAACATGAATGACTCTAAAAAAGGCAACTCCTAGCTACCTGACCATATATCCCTCCTTTGGGTAGTTGATAATAATCAAACGAGTGGTCATCCGCTAAATCTCAATGGACATGACAAAAACTCACCCAAACACCTTTTCTATGGTTCTTTTGCCTATTCAACAGTGTCCTATATCGACACCAAGTGGACGGGCTGCAATATTGAATGAAACGCCACATGATTTGATTTCAAAGGACCACAGAGAAGTCAAAGTGAGATGGCAAAAATGGTTCTGTAGCAACAGTGGCTATCTTCTATAGCCAATGAACAAGTTAAAAGATATTTTCATGAAAAGGCATCCACAACATATCGGTGGTTCAACTTCAGATGTAAAACAAAACTTTCCATGAACAGCATATCAATCCGCCAGCTAAGAATATGAAACAGGTGAGCACGCTAATCTTGTATAGACCCTGCAATTATTTGTCAATCCAAAAAAATCAATATCCCATGCCAAAATGACTACGTACAGGAATTACTCAAGAGCAAAGAACGAAGCCATCAACACACAAATAAGAAGCATTTAAAAAATCACGTATGCAGAAAGAAAAAAACACAACTTATACTCCATATTCATGACTGCCCTCCAAACCTCAACAAGTCTGCAATTTGATTGAAATTCAACCTCCAAACAGATTTAACAATCATAACCAGACGAGCTGATCCTTATTTACAAACATCATTTTGAGCAGGCTTCTGAATAAGATTAGTCACAGCAGAACAGCGAAACAAAAAAAAATGTCTAATGGGGAACGGTCAGGATTATTGCATAATCATACTCTCAAAATTCGTAGTCTACACAGCCAAGTAAAAATTTTGGCAAGCACTAGATACTGCTATTTGATATTGCCCTCAAATCTGCCTGAATTATTCAATATACAAACAGTGCAGTTGTAAAACTCATGGTATCAATTGCATTATTACAAAATCATGAATTATTAAAGTGAAACTTACCCTTCACTGATCAAATTCAGTGCCAAATTCACCAAAACTGATTGTGAAAGGCCTAATTTGTTGATAATGGATGTAAGAGGAGCATATGGATGTTGTACGTTAAGTTCAAAATCCAGAGTTGTCAATATCAATTGCTCAGCCTCAATCACCCGTTCTCGATACTGCTCAAACCAATCCTATTCAACAAGTGACCCATGTTAGGAAATCATATTGAACACACTAACACACTAAAATTCAGAAAGAATGACAACTTCTGATGCATAACAAATGAATATCCTCAAAAATGAACAAGTTGGTCCACAAATGTCTAAAAAAATTTAATTCGAGTTAAATTTCTAAGTACACATATTGAAAGAAACAATCATTCCCTATTGAACGTAGAAAGATATCTGCACTATCATTTGGTCATGCCAAAAGGTTTTTTTTTTTTTTTTTTTGTGTGTGTGTGTGTGTGTGTGTGTGTGAGAGAGAGAGAGAGAGAGAGAGACAACCTATAAAGTGGTTGTACGAAGTCCAAAAGGGACCAACATTGTGGGACAAGACAATTTTTTTCATTCCTTTTACTTCCATTTTCTCAAAAATCACTTTCTCATAATGTTCTCGGCAGTTAAACATTTGGACGAAGATGGCATTTCTTCATGGAATGAATTTGTAATGTAGAAATCATGATGCTTCACAAAACAACATTAAAAAATCAAGTATACTCACAACAGGGAGCAGATAGGAGAGGAAAGTGATGTCCTGCTTGTGGAAAGTTTCACATGATGCTCTCACCACATCGTTCAAAGGGCGTGGTGTCTCCTCAGACTTTGCAGCCAGAAAAAGAGTAGCAGTAGCAATCAACTGCAAGAAAATTGAGTCAACAACAACAAACTGCGCATTGTAAATGCAAGAAACAAAATTGACGACAATATATCTATATATATAAGAAGCTCTTACCTGCTTATGGCTTGTCTTTTTTTTCCTATTTGGCCCTTTTATTTTGTATAATTTACTAATGGTGATCTATATGTTGATTTTCCCATTTTACTCTTTTCTTTGGTAATATTAATCAATATTGTTGGTACTAATTTGAGTGAGAGTTTTTTCCGTAATTACGCAAACATTCTTGGTTAATTATGCAACATAAATTTTTTATTTTTTAACAAATTACAAAGACACCCATAAGATTTGTTTAAAATATGAATAGGTCCTATTAATACTAAAAATTACAACTATCGTTTGTTATAAATTTTAATTTAACACAATAATCAGGAAAAAAAAATAACTACTCTCTTATGCAATAATAAATTATCAAAATTGTTCATTGAAAAATATTTCTCATATCATTAAAAAATGTTAATTGACTTAATACTTTATTTTATTAACAAAATTGTTAAGTGAAAGATATTTTTATATATTAAATGATAACTTATTAATAAAATTGGTCATTTGTTATACGAATATGATTTATTTATTAATAAAATGAGTCATTTGTATATATATGTATTCTCTTCTGCTTTTTTATTAGTTCAGTGAATTATCTTAGTCTTTTTTGTTTAGATGGGGGAATTATCTTAGTATTTTCTTTATATTTATATATTGAGAAAACTACACACCACAATTTTATTTTTTTATTTTTGTATAAATTCGGAAGAAATGCTAAAGATTCATAAATTTACCTACAATGATATGCTAATAGAATTGGGGTCTACATCATTGGATGTATAACAAATCAAAAAATGATACATATCACATCACATAACTGTAAATCGAATTATATGAGCTTTTGCCGGTCTCAAACATTTTCCAACAATGTGATGAGGGAGTTGGGTTCTATATCATTGGGTTTGTAACAAATTTCAAAACTTAATAGAAAAAATAAAACTCCTAATTACTCTCCTACACAACAATAAAATCACCAGAACTGTTAATTAAAATATATTTATGATATCATTAAAAACTATTAATTGACTTATTGGTTATTTAATGAAATAGGTCATTTGTTATGTGATTAAAAATTTGAAAGGGTGACATGTAAATTTCAAAATCATAAGTCGCAATTAATGAAAGTTGAATAATCATTCAATAGTTTCAGTAAAATGACCATTTCCTTATAATAGTGAATAAAAATCCATTTTTAATGTATTTTTCATCATATGGGAGAATTAACATTTTAATTGATGATACCATTCCACTTTCATTTCAATGAATTGAACACTACTGATAAAACTCACCACATCGAATAAGTATTGAATAACAAAATGAACTAACCTTATGTAAAACAAAAAATTATCAAATAATTAGTTTGGTGACTATTTGAAGTTGATATGGATTTAGACAATAGCACAAGTGGTCATGAACAAACACTTGAGTGTTAAAAATATATTAACTTACACAAATTTGATATAATTATATTAGACTCCCTTAAAATTTTAAGTTACATAACACTTGGCTCAATTTTCATTAGTAATTCATTAGTCATATAGATGTAAAATAATTTTTTTTAACCTCTTTTATACTAAAATGTATATTTTATTTTGTTTATCTTTGTGTCTTCACACCCTCTGCAATAATTTCGGTCATTTTAGTCTTACTGAAAAAGAAAAGAGTATAATTATGTTAAAACGATAGGACTTATTATATTTTTCCTACTTGCTATTATTTATACAAATTATATAATTCTATCATATATCTAATGATCTATCATATTCAATTTCACAGAACAATATTTTTATTTTTAAAAATTATCAAAATACAAAATTTAAAGATCCTGTAATAATAGCCGGGCCTTTTTAAACTAGTATATACATACAAATCACATATCAGCCAATGGATGATAGGATAAAATACAAGTAAATAGCATCTTAATGACAAAATCAACTAGCTGTCATCCCAATGTGATCCCCTATCAACTTCCACAAACTTACAATAGTAGAATGAAAATTTGCACATATATATCAACAATTAATGGTTTTTTAATAAGTAATTTATACATTTTGCATAGGAATGGCTAAATCATCCACCTCTAAGGGGATCTGCTTGGTTATTTTTTATTACATTTTCGTTTTTCATATTTTCAAAAACACGAACAACAAAATGTTCAATAACAAAAAAAATTTAAAAAAATTTCATTTTTCTGGGAAATCAATTTTAAAAAATGAAAACAACCAAGTACATTTTGGTTTTTGAGAAAGGTCACATATGCAAGAATAAAACACAATAGAAGACAAACTGTACCTGGATATTCTGCAAAGAAAATGAATATGCTTTGAAAATCCTCAATAGCATCCAACTGAATAAGTTCACAGAGATTTCGCAAAAAGTAAGAAATAAAGATGAGAAACTCACAAATCTATCGTGGCAAGCATGAGACCTTCGAACAAAAAAACGGTGGCACAAAACCATTGCAGTGCCAATAGTGGTTTGAGGCCTGCAAGCAAGTCCAGAAATAGAATAAGGTTTCATTAGGACTCTATGGACACACAATAAAAAAACTACTGCTCACAATTATTCAAATACACTGGCTACATAGACACCCTAGCTTCTGAAATATATTAAATATGTAAATGCACATGAAGAGCTTACATATCCAATTGCAATCCAAGATTCTGGAGGAAAGCACAATATGAATAGCGCAAGTGCGTTTCATGCAGCACATCAATACCATCTTTCCTGGATGGAGAGCATCTCTCAATCTGATCCCTCGACATAAAGGCCTCATCATCAACCTCAAACGTTGAGCGATCACGTTTACTGGTGGCAGAAGTGTAAGCATTGGCATCTGGTCTAGAAGCAACAGGAAGGACTAAATTGTTGTCGCGTGTAGAAGGGCCATTATTATGTGCTTCTGGTTGATAATGTCTCCCACAGTCTTCCCAAGTTGAAGCCGAAAATTTTCTCCTTTTCAAAGAAGGTGCAGCGTCATGCTTAACATAATTAATGTGATAGTTATACTCCTTAAATTTCTGTGAATAGTCATGGACATTGCTGTAATTCCTTATGCAGTTTCCATTGCTGTTATAATTATTTAAATTGTTGGTGGTGGAGTGATTTCTATTGAAAGAGGACCTACACCCACCAAGGTAAGGGCCACCTTGTGAATGGTAAGTCCGTGCACGAGACATGGTTCCTGTTGGATTAACCAAAAACAAAAAAGCAAAAGTCAGAAAACTCAAATTAGTAAAGATAACAAGCTGAAACTTTTCACATTTCACACAAACTTAGCAACAATGTGGCACTATATGGCTACGACTTACGAGTATATTGTATACAACACTAGTAGGTACATTAATCCAAACTCATTCCCTTCATGAGGATTGTTAGGAAGGTTACACTAGTCCAAACTAGGGGCATGATGATGACACTGATTGACCATGAAAAATGTATGTTTTCTCTTTAACACAAACACATATATATAAATTATACATATAATATAAACAGGTGAAAAACAGAATTAATACCATGTGCACATCCCAAATCAGTCTAAGATCAATGAGTTGTCATCCAGTGCCAACCATTTTCATAATCTTGCAAAATATCCCAATTTTGTTACTAGAATAAAGTACTCATGACAAATTATTGGGTACGGGTAGGGCGCCGCATGGCATTTCTATGTGTATTGCAAATCAATCACAGGCAAACACGAATATAAATGTGATGTGCGCACACCGTGTAAGGCAATCGTGTTCAAGGAATGTACCCACTTGGCAATACCCTCCAAGATATCCAATAATTACTCAGTACTCAGCCCAACCTAACAGACCATTATATTCATATGATCCATCAAATCTGTCAAAACGTGCAATGTTATACTATAAAACCCTCAAAATTCCTGACCTCCAAGACATATGAACCCCACCCATAAAAAATCAAAACAAACCATACAAAAACTATAATTGATGGAATAACACCTCTTATCCGCTAATTTGGAGCTAAAATTCGAGAACCAGTGCAGGAACAAAGAAATTTTCTAGGCATCCAAACAGGCCCCTAATTCCAAACAGATTTTCAGAAAGAAAAAAAAAAAAAGAAAAAAGTTATTGCCTAATCATCATAACTTAATAAAAAAATGGATCAAATTGAACAAAAAAATAAATGATTCAAAAACAAAAGAGATGAAATCGAGATAATTACCGAATTAGAATAGAAAATAGATCTGATGAATCCGTAATCGATCGTCGAAAAAGGACGTTGTGATCTGATCTGTGAGGAGTTCAGAAATGAACTCGGAAGGCTTGAGAATTAGGGTTACGGTTCGTTGACGACGAATTGTTTTTCAGTACAAAAGTAATCGGTAATTCAGGAAACAAAAAAGAAAACGAAGAGAGAGAGACAGAGAGGCTTCAGAGAAAATAGATAAATGAAGGGTGAAATTTTGGTGTATCATTTCGTTCGGAAAAAGTTATGTGTGCATATCTTTTCCATTATTTTACAACTAACCTATCACGCGTGCTCTGTACGGGATAATTATAAATATTTATATTTATTTTAAATTTTTTAATATATAAATTATTTTTTAAGATTTTTATAAAAATAATTTAATAATTTTATTACTAACCATAGTGTATGAGAGAAGTTGAAAAGGGTACTGCAGTAATTATACACGGATTATATCTATAATTATTTATATGAGGGGATTTTAAATGCTGATTAAAGGATTTTGACCAAATCAATAAATGCAGGCATGTGGAAAGACATGTGGATTGAAAAAAATTAATAAATGCTGATCAGGAAATTTTAACAAAATCAATAAATGCTGAGTTTTTTTTTTAAATAAAAAATTTAGATGGGATATTTCCCACAGACCTTGAGAGTTAAAAACCCCCTTTACTTAATAATAGTATAGATAGATTACATGCCTCAATCAATATACATTAATATGTTAATTAATATTATAATATTATTATTGATCATATCTATTATATAAATTATAAATATTTAAAATTATATAAATGATATCACATCATCTGTTAATTAATATTATGATATTATTATTGATCATATTTATTATACAAATTATAAATATTTAAAATTAATAAATAATATCACATATCATCTGTTAATACAATATATTAATTAGTGTATATAGCATTATTATTATTTTATGAATAAAGCTATTCACGTGTATATCAATTAATATATTAATAGATAATATGACATAATTTTAGAGATTACAAATTTTTATAATTATATAATAAGTAATGTTTATCATTTTAAAATACAATATTATACATATATTAATACATCAATTGATATATAGATTGGTATATATAACACCATTATTATTTTATATACAAATAGATTTTTTAAGGGGTATTTTTTTAAAGGTCTCTGATATTATGATTTTATAGTATAAAGGATATCAAATATTTTTCATGATGTCTAAAGTCCCTCAACATCAATCCAGAGAAAATTGATCCAGAGAAAATTCAAGTCAGAGAAAATGGGTCCAGAGAAAATTCAAATCAAAGAAAATTGTTCCAGAAAAATTTTGAATTTCTCTGGCCTCCCCAGACCTAGAGAAATTCTCAGACAAAGGGGATCTTCAACTCCTACATTTGAACTCTCTCTCTTCTACCGAAGCTGTTAGAAAACCACCTTCAACAAGCAGTTATGTCCCATGAATATGTCCGTGAACAGGTGGGGCATCAAAAGTTTTAACCATTTCCATCCATGGTTTGTCTACAATCAACACAGATTTTTTTGAAAGATGTCCAACAAATAAAACAGGGTCTCTGAAAGCACAAAATTCAAAATTCTTTTTACCATTGTGTTTCGTATCCAATTCGTGGCCTTTATATTTCCGCTTCAGTCTTCCATTAATGGGAGAGTTCTGCAACTTCTTCAGCACTGGATCATGACCATTTGCCAAGTCATTGTCATCATCTCGATCAACTGGTAACCCAAAGTCAATCAAGCGCATTGCCCTTTATTTTCAGAGATTCTCTCACCCAGAGAATTTCTCTGGACTCCACAACCCAGAAAATTCCCAAACATATTTCCAGAGAATTTCTCTAGACTCCACAACCCAGAGAAAAATCCAGGAGCTTGCTTAATCCACCAAATAATTTCTCGTTGAAGAAAATCTGAGTAATCAAACCTAAAAAATGACTAGTCTCTTACCAGGAGGAGGAAAACCCAACAAATGGCATCACTGGCCATCTTCTCTATTTCAAAAATACCATGCAAAACCAGATCCTCATACCTGACTTCATTTTCTACACAAATGCAAAGCTTCGTCTAACAGCCGACTCGGGCCGAAGATTCCAACCAAATTCGCTCAGTATACTGTTGTCTCTATCGTTGCCGAAGAAGTAAACACTGTCCGAGTCAGCACCGAATGTCCAGCTCGACTCGGTAATCGCTGGATTGACTCTGTCCTTATCATCATCATCATCCATGCCGAGTTTGGTGGCGATAGGGGGCAACCAGTGAGGAGCAAAGTCGTAAATGATCCAATCAGGTGCAGAAGCTTGAAGGAAGCCAGCCAACCTAGTCTCGAGTCCGTCGAAGGCTTTCTTCAGGTAAGGAATATGGTCGGAGGGGACGTCCATGGTGGTCTCTGCATTTTCACGGAGGTGGTCGTCGACGCGGGTCAGATGATGAAGATAGTATAAAGGACTGAAATTTCTCTGATATATGTTTAGGGATCTTAGATATCAAAAAATAATTTTATGGATCTCTTCCATTACGAAAAGTGAGAGAAGGACCCTAGACCGATTTTCCCTTTTTTTAATGGGGAGTTGCCTAATGTTTTTAAACACAAACATGTAGCCTTTGATCCCACAGCATTTCCCTTGTTTCTTATTATAAAATTGCTTGTATTTTATATATTTTTGTAATTTTTTTTCTCTATAATTTTCCCTTTTTTTTATTCATCTTATCCTCCGTGTCCAATGCTCTGGTGTAACGTAGAACATTTTTATCCAAAAATTTATTATTATGTTATTTTTAAAATTTGAACCATTTCACAACCACAATTTGTACAAAATTATACCGTTCCTTTTATTTGAAGACAAAATAAAAGAAAAGAGAAAAAAAAAAAACACGAAGGAGTCTTCATGTTAAAATTGGCAGGAAGGGTCAACTTTAAGCACACCCAGGTAGAGTTCATGCTTGATGACAAAGGCCCTCTTTGGTAGGATTTATTTCTAATTTATTTCAACTTTTAGCTTAATTTAAGTTATTTTGATGTGTTTGGTTCAGTTTTAATAATACAGCTTATAACTTTTTGTAAGTCAAAAATCAACTTATTCTTTGAGTGGGAGAGGAGAAGCTTAATTTATAAGTCAAAAATCAGCTTATGTTCACAGTTATAAGTTATAAGCAGTTAGGCTATAAGTTATAATCACTTTCCCACAGCTCTACCAAACGAGGCCAAAATATAATTGTGAAGTGTCACATAAATTTAAAATATTGGGTGGAGGTGCTTTTATTTTTCTATTTAAAATAAAAAAATTATACTCTTTCCATCTCAAAATATTAGTTTCTTTTGAAAATTTTAATTTTTTTTGGTAGTACAATTATTACATTTCAAAAAAATATTAACTTTCCAAAACTGCCCTTTGATTTAAAATTAAAATAGTACAATTTTTTAAAAATATTAATTGTCATAATTATACTTTTTGAGCTAATAAATTTAAAAGAATGATAAAATAAGAATTCATACTAGTCCTTAGTTTTTTAAAGGGATTAATAAAATGAAATAAGATATTAATATCTTGAGATGGATGACATTCGAAACGTTGACTTTGAGTTTAAGAATAAGAAAAAAAACTCTTACAAATACACATATTGTGATATTAATTTGTTATTTTAATTTTTACTTACTTGAATTACACAAGTTAATTGTTTTTTTTTTTTAATGTAGGGTGTTCTAGGCCAATTTTCGCACACTAAATGATTTGGGATGATCTAAATAAGTGTATTTTTTGACTTTTTACGAAAAGAAGTGCAGAAAAGTAACGAGGTGATGTGATGAAAAAAAGATAAAAAGATAAAAAATGTGTACTTATTATACACCCCAAAACAGCCAAACAACCCTTTCAAAACATATTTCACTGCGATTTGTGGTCTCAAGAGGCCTCAAGTCACTAAGTCAACATTTGATAGAAATATTGGTACATCTTCTTCTTTTTTTTAAGAATACTCTTCCTATTTAACAATTATCGGATTTATTATTGAATAAGGTTGTAAATAAATCGAATTGAGTTAAATAATAAGTTGTGAGCTTCAAAATATGTTTTATTTTATTTTATATAGCAACCTTATTTCAATCAAATTTTTATTGATGATGAGTTAATTTATTTTTTTTACTTTGACTTTTAAAATTTATTTTTCCTCATACTGTATATTTCAAGTTTTCTCAATTTATTTCAAAAGATAACTTATGTTCAAAATTAGACAGAAAATAACGTATTGACTATAAGATAATATAAACATTATTTATTATAAATAACCCACATTTTTGACACAAACCTAAACCCTTATATTATAATATATTTTTATGTAACGTAATTTTTTTATTTAATTTTAAACATAAATTATTATTTTTCTAATATTTTATTAAAAAATCAAAAAGTTATTAAAAAACATATTGCCAAACGACACCTTAGCATTGGGAGTAAACTACAAGAAATTTAAAACATGAAAAGTAAAATAAAAAAATACAATAAATGATAAAGTAGGAAAAATAACCGAATATAAAAGGGGCAAAATGTTATTTATCCAAGTTGAAATCGTCCAATTGATCCCAAAAAAAAAAGGGAGGGGTGGGTTTTGGTATTGAAATCGTCAAGCGGAGCTGAAGTTGGTGGTGGGCACCTGATCCAGTTGAGTCCATTCATGAGAAATAAACCCATTGGAAGCCAAAGGCCTGTTCTCCATAAAAGATACAATTCAGGTGGGCTCAATTGAGCAACCCAAGCCCAATTCAATATTATTATTGTGTATGGTTTGAGTTTTTTTGATTAAGTTTTTTGAAAATTGAATTTTTTGGTTTTCGTGTTTTTTTGTTTTTAGTAAATATTTTTAAAATTTTAAACATTTTTTTTACTTTTTTAGATGCACCTTACTTAGATGTATCTAGAAAGTAAAAATTGTGAAAAAATATTTTAAAAAAATTAAAATACACAAAAATACAAAAAATGTACTGAATTCTTGTATTTTTTTTTATATTTTTGGTATTTTAGTGAATTTTTAAAAGATTTTTTTACAATTTTTTTACTTTTTAGGTATATTTATGTTAGGTGTGTCTAAAAAGTAAAAAATTTGCATAAAATATTACAAAATTCAGTAAAAACAAAAAAACACGAAAAATAAAAAAGTAGAATTTTTTAAAAATTATTTTTAAAAAAATGGAACCAAGCAAGCTGATGTGGGCACTGAGTTGAAATTTAAAAATTCAAATTAAATTAATGATAAGTTTACGTAGTGACGTGGGCCAAGCCGAACAACAACAAAAATTTGAAAATATATCAACACATTAGATATACATAGTGGTGAACATTTGTTAAAACTATATGGATTGTTATATTATATAAACTATATATTATATACTTAAAAAATCCCACTTCTTACTTATAAATGCAAAGACTTCTGCAGCAATGCATCGGCTTATAAATTCTCATATATTCCTTTATATTTGCTTTCTTGTATAATTATTTGTTTTGATTTTATTAATAATTAAAAAAGGAAGAAGTAGCGTCAAATTTTAACAAACGAAAAAAATAATTTGATTAATGAATGCTTTAAGGATATTGACTGATAAAGTTTAAATTAGTTGTACATTATTTGATTTATACACTATGCATTAGGTATAAACATGTCAAACTTTTTAGGTAGTGCCCTCAAAGCACTTATTAACAAAATTCATACGTAAAAAAATGCTAAAAATTATTAGGTGATTCGGGGCCTAGCTCTAGTTCAATATATTATGTTTGGGTCAGGTTTGGATAGACAAATTTAGATTGCAAAGTTGAACTTGAACAAACTTAAAGCCTCGTTTGTATACATTTTAGCTAAAAAGTTAAAAAATCATTATAAGTTGTCACATTACCCTCTCTACTTTTCTGTACATCTTTCGTAAAAAATCAAAAAATTACTAAAATAACTTATTCCCAAACGAGACCTAAGTAATTTTCATTACAACTTGAGTTAAGTTTGGAAAACTTTCAAACCTACTCAAGTTGCACCTATAATAAAGGATAGTATGGCAATTTCAATACCGATATCTATATATTACATAAGAAAAATGGTCTTTCTAACCTACAAGCCTTATGAGAACTCTAATATTTTAATCTTAATTTTTTAATTTTCTGATTTTTTTTTTTTTGAAAAAGAAAAAAACTTTCTCCCCCTAGCCTACTATTTAATTTGACTATCATATTACCCTATAGCATATTGCCCTAGAAGAGTGCTAGGCTTCAGGAAAAAAAATCAGGAAAAACTTCAGGAAAATTGAGGAGGAGGAGGAGGAGGAACTGGAGGGGGCCATCAAAATGGGCAGAGGCGGAGGCGGGCCTGGGTTAGAGGCTACGACGGCAGGGCTGGATAGACGACCGGGGCTGGGCAGACGACTGACGGGGCTGCGACGATCGCCGACAACGGACGATCGCCGCCGAGTTCCTCCTCCTCCTCCTCCTTCTCCTCCTCCATTTTCTTGAAGGTTTTCCTGATTTTTTTTCCTGAAACCTAACATTTTTGATTGCCCTATTACCCACGGCTACCTATTAACCTGAACCCTATCTTATTGTACACAGCAAACTAAACAGCAGCCTAAGCATAAAGTTGGGAGAGAGAGAGAGAGTAAGATAGAATATTGCAAGAAAAAGATTCAAAGTTTGTGTAAGTAAAATTTTCATTTTTTTTTAAATATAGTGATTAATTTTTAAATTGATTAAGAATGATTATATTCATTAAGTTCATATCAAAGTATCAATTATTGATGATGATCAGATTATATTTTGTGATTGTGATTAGACTTAATTTATTTTTCAGTACGGTGATTATATTTTTAATCTATGTTTTTTGAAGAAAAAAAAATTGGATTTTATTCATTAGGTTTACATAAAGTACCTACTATTGATGATGATGATTAGATTGTATTTTGTAATTGAGTTTTTTAACTCACTATACTTTCTTTTTTTTTAAATGATTGTGTATTTTAATTATCAATTAATTTAATTTGTGATTGGATTTTTTAACTCACTATATTTTTTGAATAGCAATAGATGTTTTAATTTTAATTAACAATAAAAAATAATTATATTTTTAATTATCAATTGACTTCATGCTTTTTTTTTTTTTTTTTTATGACAAAAATGTGATTGTATTTTTTTACACTCCGTTTTGATCACGCGGTGATTCTATTTTTTTAAATGGTTGTGTTTTTTTACACTCTATTTAATCTATGTTTTTTGGAGAAAAAAATAGATTGTATTAATATTTTTGGAATACAATCACACGGTGATTGTATTTTTAAGGGCAAATTACACAAATAATTCCTATAGTTTGGGGCTTGTGTCACTTTGGTCCCTGACTTTTCAATTGTAACACATTTGACCTGAATTTTGAATCTTGTTCCAAATAAGGACAATTGAATATATAATTAGATTTTTCAAGGGTAAATTTGTCAATTTGATAAAATATAAACTAATTTGACAAAAATAAATGTCAACAAATATTTTTGAATTTTTAAAAAATATTTCTACCTACTAGAAATAAAATTATGTAAAATTGATAAATCTTTTAGACATTTATTTATTTTTTTACCAAATTAATTTTTATTACGTGTTTGGATGATGATCGGTAAAATTAATTTAAAAAATTAATTATGTAATTTTTATTAATTTTATATAATTTTATCATTGGTTGATAAAATAATTTTAAAAATTAAAAATATTTTTTTGACATTTATTTTTGTCAAATTAGTTTATATTTTATCAAATTGACGATTTTACCCTTGAAAAATCTAATAATATTTTCAATTGTCCTTATTTGGAACAAGATTCAGAATTCATGGTCAAATGTGTCACAATTGAAAAGTCAGGGATCAAAGTGACACAAGTCCCAAACTATAGAGACTATTAGTGTAATTAACCCTATTTTTAATCTATGTTTTCTGAAAAAAAAAAATGGATTGTATTTATTAGGTTCAGATAAAGTACTCACTATTGATGATTATTAGATTGTATTTTGTAATTGGGTTTTTTAACTCACTTTGTTTTTTGGAAAAAAAAAATGGTTGTACTTTTTAACTATCAATTAACTTATTTGTGATTGGGTTTTTAACTCACTATGTTTTTGAAAAAAAAATAATTTTATTTTTTAATTACAATTGACTTCATCTTCTTCTTTTTTTTTTATGAGTAAAAATGTGATTATGTTTTTTTACACTCCATTTTGATCGTATGTGATTTTATTTTTTTAAATAATTGTGTTTTTTTTGCACTCTATTTGTAACATCCTGAAATAACAACCATAATTCATCCCGTGACAATTATTAATAATAATACATTTCTGAATAAAGTATCCTTCCATTTATGTGATTCTATTGTACAAAAAGTAACACATGCAGTTATACATTCATAAGTCCTAACCTGAATCTATGCATGTGCCATAAGTTAATGATATGAAGTAAAAGCTAAACAGATAAATAAATGCCCTAATGGCTACAACTTTCCAAGACGGTGTTTGGTTACAACAAAAGTGAGTTTTAACTCAATACAGTTTAAGCCCTAACCTTGTACAAAATAATTACAACAATAACAAAAGAAGCTCATGGCTCCAAGTCCTCCTAAGCTATGGCCTTGACGGAGGCATATCATCAGCATCTAAAAATTATTTTTTTTGCATAGGGTGAGTCAAAGCCCAATAAAGATACTCTAACACAGTGTATGAATCTTAATAAAGTTATAAAGTGAATGCATATGCAATATTTGTACCAAAACATTTTATATCCATTTCCAAAACCATGCAATACCAGGTTTATATCAAATTCATGAAAACATTTCATTTACAACAGAAAATAGGCAGTGGATACAACACTGGAAATCTTTAGGTATGTGTCTGCAAATAGGCTATACAACCACTACCAATTGCCATTTTTATACCGGTACTAACTGGAAGGCTCGGCACCTATCCACGTGGGTTTCTAGACTTTTACCAAGGACACACAGGCCAACAATAATACTACACGCCTTCTACGCAGATTCACCACGATATGCATCCATTTCCTCAAACAATATATATTTTCAATATGTTAAGTATGCAACAATGCTCAATGCAAATGGATGATAAATTAGTTTCAATTCTCCTAATTCTCATGTAATTTCTACAACAATCATAGCTATCCTCCCCCAATAGCTCAAAACAAATATCTCTAAATAGATAGATAATTTAAAAATAAAAAATTCAAGATGAAAGCGATAATGCATATCCAACTCCACCACCACCATCACCACCATCATCATTCCAATTTCATAAAACTCACCTCATTTCCATCTCCTCTTTACAAAATCAAATATTCCCATTTTGTGGGGAAAAAAATCCCCTTTTTCTTTATAAATCAATTCCAATGATAAAATATACCATTTTATCACAACTCAATCACATTTTCAATTCCACAATCATTTTCAGGATCCATTTGAAAACCCTTTTTTTTATTTCAAAATCAAAACCCTAGATTTTTATCCAAAAATTCTCAAATCACAATTTTGTTTAGAAAAGAAAATAACTAAGTTAAAAATCACATTAAAGTGTAGAGAAATCTCTATCTCAAAGCTAGAAGGCAAGAGAGAGACTGAAAAAACTTTGACGAAACCGAAAATCAACTTTGCTACGATAAAAAAAAAGCTCTAGGCAAGCTCTACCCTTTTTACCAAAGGACAATAGTTGAGAGATCAATAGATTATAGTATATTTGAGGTTTAAAGATGGTTTCTAGAAAGAGAATGTATAGATCTAGGTTTTGAAATGTTTAGAGAGAGAGAGGTGAAAAAATGACTCAAAAATTGACGGTGGTGCCGCAGAGGTTCAGATCGGCATAGATGTTCAGATCGGAAGATCGTAAAGAGGGAAGCAAAAAACCAGAAAAAAAAAACGAGAGAGGAAGGGAAGCAAAAACAGAGAGAGAGAGGGAAAGGACTTTTGGGTGCAGTGAAAAAGTTTTGGGATTAAATGGAGACCACATGTTTCACATGGGACCTATGGGTAATTTTCCCAAGATATACAATTCAGGTGGGCTCAATTGAGCAACCCAAGCCCAATTCAATATTATTAGTATGTTTGGTTTGAGTTTTTTTGATTAAGTTTTTTGAAAACTGAATTTTTTTATTTTCGTGTTTTTTTGTTTTTAGTAAATATTTTTTAAAATTTTAAACATTTTTTTTTACTTTTTTAGATGCACCTTACTTAGATGTATCTAAAAAGTAAAAAATTGTGAAAAAATATTTTAAAAAATTAAGAAATACACAAAATACAAAAATGTATTGAATTCTTGTATTTTTTTTTGTATTTTGGTATTTAGTGAATTTTTAAAAGATTTTTTTTACAAATTTTTTTACTTTTTAGGTGTATTTATGTTAGGTGTGTCTAAAAAGTAAAAATTTGCATAAAATTTACAAAATTCAGTAACAACAAAAAAATACGAAAAATAAAAAAAGTAGAATTTTTTGAAAACTATTTTTAAAAAAAATGGAACCAAGCAAGCTGATGTGGGCACTTTGGGGACTGACTAAATTAGCCAATTAGCCAAAAAGCTACTAAATTAGCCAAAAAAGCCAACCACTCACACCAAAAAGTCAAAGATTCTCTTTTCTTTCTACTTTTTGCACATCTTTTCGTAATTAGCCAAAAAGTCATCCCAAACATACAAGTTTTTTTATCTACCTTTTTAGCCAAATAGCCAAAAAGTTACTAAATTAGCCTGTTCCCAAACGAGGCCTGAGTTGAAATTTAAAAATTCAAATTAAATTAATGATAAGTTTACGTAGTGAGGTGGGCCAAGCCGAACAACAACAAAAATTTGAAAATATATCAACACATTAGATATACATAGTGGTCAACATTTGTTAAAACTATATGGATTGTTATATTATATAAAACTATATAGCCAATTAGCCAAAAAGTTACTAAATTAGCCAAAAAGCCAACCACTCATACCAAAAAGTCAAAGATTCTCTTTTCTCTCTACTTTTTGCACATCTTTTCGTAATTAGCCAAAAAGTCATCCCAAACATACAAGTTTTTTTTACCTACCTTTTTACCCAAATAGCCAAAAAAATTACTAAATTAGCCTGTTCCCAAACGAGGCCTATATACTTAAAAAATCCCACTTCTTACTTATAAATGGCAAAGACTTCTGCAGCAATGCATCGGCTTATAAATTCTCATATATTTCCTTTATATTTTGCTTTCTTGTATAAATTATTTGTTTTGATTTTATTAATAATTAAAAAAAGAAGAAGTAGCGTCAAATTTTAACAAACGAAAAAATAATTTGATTAATGAATGCTTTAAGGATATTGACTGATAAAGTTTAAATTAGTTGTACATTATTTGATTTATACACTATGCATTATGTATAAACATGTCAAACTTTTTAGGTAGTGCCCTAAAAGCACTTATTAACAAAATTCATACGTAAAAAAATGCTAAAAATTATTAGGCGATTCGGCGCCTAGCTCTAGTTCAATATATTATGTTTGGGTCAGATTTGGATAGACAAATTTAGATTGCAAAGTTGAACTTGAACAAAGTTGAACTTGAACAAACTTAAAGTCTCGTTTGTCAATTATACATTTTAGTTAAAAAGTTAAAAAATCACTATAAGTTGTCACATTACCCTCTTTTTTTTTCTATACATCTTTCGTAAAAAATCAAAAAATTACTAAAATAACTTATTCCAAACGAGACCTAAGTAATTTTCATTATAACTTGAGTTAAGTTTGGAAAACTTTCAAACCTACTCAAGTTGCACCTATAATAAAGGATAGTATGGCAATTTCAATATCGATATCTATATATTACATAAGAAAAATGGTCTTTCTAACCCACAAGCCTTATGGGAGCTCTAATATTTTAATCTTAATTTTTAATTTTCTGATTTTTTTTTTTTTTTTTGAAAAAGAAAAAAACTTTCTCCCCCTAGCCTACTATTTAATTTGACTATCATATTACCCTATAGCATGTTGCCCTATTACCCACGGCTACCTATTAACCTAACAGCACTGTTAGGGGGCCTGAATTTGGGTGCCCCTAATGGCTCAAATTTCCTTATCAGGTAAAAAAAAAAACAAAATTACCAAAATTAAAAATTTTGAGCCATTTGAGCCACAATTTTTAGGCCACCAATCATTTTTCTTAACCTAAACCCTATCATATTATACACAGCAAACTACACAGCAGCCTAAGCATAAAGTTGGGAGAGAGAGTAATAGAATATTGCAAGAAAAAGATTTCAAAGTTTGTAAGTAAAATTTTCATTTATTTTTTAATATAGTGATTAATTTTTTAAATTGATTAAGAATGATTGTATTCATTAAGTTCATATAAAGTATCAATTATAGATGATGATCAGATTATATTTTGTGATTGTGATTAGACTTAATTTATTTTTCAATACGGTGATTATATTTTTAATCTATGTTTTTTGAAAAAAAAAAATTGGATTTTATTCATTAGGTTTACATAAAGTACCTACTATTGATGATGATTATTAGATTGTATTTTGTAATTGGGTTTTTTAACTCATTATACTTTCTTTTTTTTTTAAATGATTGTGTATTTTAATTATCAATTAACTTAATTTGTGATTGGATTTTTAACTCACTATATTTTTTGAATAGCCAATAGATATTTTAATTTTAATTAACAATAAAAAATAACTATTTTTTTAATTATCAATTGACTTCATTGCTTTTTTTCTTTCTTTTTTATGAGCAAAAATGTGATTGTATTTTTACACTCCGTTTTGATCACGTGGTGATTCTATTTTTTTAAATGGTTGTGTTTTTTTACACTCTATTTAATCTATGTTTTTTGGAGAAAAAAATAGATTGTATTAATATTTTTGGAATACAATCACACGGTGATTGTATTTTAAGGGCAAATTACACAAATAGTTCCTATAGTTTGGGCCTTGTGTCACTTTAGTCCATGACTTTTCAATTGTGACACATTTGACCTAAATTTTGAATCTTGTTCCAAATAAGGACAATTGAATATATAATTAGATTTTTCAAGGGTAAATTTGTCAATTTGATAAATATAAACTAATTTGACAAAATAAATGTCAAACAAATATTTTTGAATTTTTAAAAATTATTTCTACCTACTAGAAATAAAATTATGTAAAATTGATAAATTTTTTAGACATTTATTTATTTTTTACCAAATTAATTTTTATTATGTGTTTGGATGATGATCATGTACAATTAATTTTAAAAAATTAATTATGTAATTTTTATTAATTTTACATAATTTTATCATTGGTGGATAAAAATAATTTTAAAAAAATTAAAAATATTTTTTGACATTTATTTTTATCAAATTAGTTATATTTTATCAAATTGACAATTTTATCCTTGAAAAATCTAATAATATTTCAATTGTCCTTATTTGGAACAAGATTCAGAATTCATGGTCAAATGTGTCACAATTGAAAAGTCAGGGATCAAAGTGACACAAGTCTCAAACTATAGAGACTATTAGTGTAATTAACCTTTTTTAATCTATGTTTTCTGGAAAAAAAAAAGAAAGAAAAAGGATTGTATACATTAGGTTCAGATAAAGTACTCACTATTGATGATTATTAGATTGTATTTTGTAATTGGGTTTTTTAACTCACTTTATTTTTTGGAAAAAAAAATGGTTGTACTTTTTAACTATCAATTAACTTAATTTGTGATTGGGTTTTTAACTCACTATGTTTTTTGAAAAAAAAATAATTTTATTTTTTAATTACCAATTGACTTCATCTTTTTTTTTTTATGAGTAAAAATGTGATTGTGTTTTTTTACACTCCATTTTGATCGTATGGTGATTTTATTTTTTTAAATAATTGTGTTTTTTTGCACTCTATTTGTAACATCCTGAAATAACAACCATAATTCATCCCGTGACAATTATTAAATAATAATACATTTCTGAATAAAGTATCCTTCTATTTATATGATTCTATTGTACAAAAAGTAACACATGCAGTTATACATTCATAAGTCCTAACCCTGAATCTATAGCATGTGCCACACGTTAATGATATGAAGTAAAAGCTAAACAGATAAATAAATGCCCTAATGGCTACAACTTTCCAAGACGGCGTTTGGTTACAACAAAAGTGAGTTTTAACTCAATACAGTTTAAGCCCTAACCTTGTACAAAATAATTACAACAATAACAAAAGAAGCTCATGGCTCCAAGTCCTCCTAAGCTATGGCCTTAACGGAGGCATATCATCAGCATCTGAAAATTATTTTTTTTGCATAGGGTGAGTCAAAGCCCAGTAAAGATACTCTAACACAGTGTATGAATCTTAATAAAATTATAAAGTGAATGCATATGCAATATTTGTGCCAAAACATTTTATATCCATTTCCAAAACCATGCAATGCCAGGTTTATATCACAATTCATGAAAACATTTCATTTACAACAGAAAATAGGACAGTGGATACAACACTGGAAATCTTTAGGTATGTGTCTGCAAATAGGCTATACAACCACTACCAATTGCCATTTTTACCGGTACTAACCGGAAGGCTCGGCACCTATCCACGTGGGTTTCTAGACTTTTACCAAGGACACACAGGCCAACAATAATACAACGCCTTCTACGCAGATTCACCACGATATGCATCTATTTTCCTCAAAACAATATATATTTTCAATATGTTAAGTATGCAACAATGCTCAATGCAAATGGATGATAAATTAGTTTCAATTCTCCTAATTCTCATGTAATTTCTATAACAATCATAACTATCCTCCCCCAATAGCTCAAAACAAATATCTCTAAATAGATAGATAATTTAAAAATAAAAAAAATTCAAGATGAAAGCGATAATGCATATCCAACTCCACCATCACCATCACCACCACCACCACCATCATCATTCCAATTTCATAAAACTCAACCTCATTTCCACCTCCTCTTTACAAAATCAAATATTCCCATTTTGTGGGGAAAAAAATCCCCATTTTTCTTTATAAATCAATTCCAATGATAAAATATACCATTTTATCACAACTCAATCACATTTTCAATTCCACAATCATTTTCAAGGATCCATTTGAAAACCCTTTTTTTATTTCAAAATCAAAACCCTAGATTTTTATCCAAAAATTCTCAAATCACAATTTTGTTTAGAAAAGAAAATAACTAAGTTAAAAATCACATTAAAGTGTAGAGAAATCTCTATCTCAAAGCTAGAAGGCAAGAGAGAGAATGAAAAAACTTTGACGAAACCGAAAATCAACTTTGCTACGATCAAAAAAAAGCTCTAGGCAAGCTCTACCATTTTTCCCAAAGGACAATGGTTGAGAGATCAATAGATTATAGTATATTTGAGGTTTAAAGATGGTTTCTAGAAAGAGAATGTATAGATCTAGGTTTTGAAATGTTTAGAGAGAGAGAGGTGAAAAAATGACTCAAAAAGTAACTTTCACGAACTGATATACGCGCAGACCACTCGAGCGTAGAAATGGTCACTTGAGCGACCAGACACAACGAAGACACCACTCGAGTGCAAAAATGATCGCTCAAGCGCACATTGCACCCTTCCCAATAGTTCAGGCCTGTAAAAGTTCGCTCGAGCGCAAGACGTATCGCTCGAGCTCAGATATCAAACTCTCAGTAGTTTTGCAAACTGTAAAAGACCGCTCGAGCGAACATGCAAAATTCTGGGGCAAAGACTCTTTTGAAAAACGAACTCCCAGCCTGTTTCAAACACAATCGCAAGAATCAAACAATCCAATTCAACAAGGAATAAGATGAACAATAATATAAACAACCAGATAAAACAAAGAATCCGGATCTAAAACAATAAACGGTTCGGGTCTAAACTATAATCGTTATACGATTTAATCTGTGTTTTTTGAAGAAAAAAAAAAGATTGTATTCATGTTTTTTGAATGCAATTACACGGTGATTGTATTTTTAATCTATGTTTTTTGAAGAAAAAAGAAAAAGAAAAAAAGAAGAGATTATATTCATTAGGTTGACATAAAGTAACAACTATAAATGATTATTAGATTATATTTTGTGATTGTGATTGTGATTGGACTTAATTAAATTTTTAATATGATGATTGAATTTTTAATCTATGTTTTTCTAAAAAAAAATTAGATTGTATTTATTAAGTTTACATAAAATACTCACTATTGATGATGATTATTAGATTGTATTTTGTAATTGAGTTTTTTAACTCACTGTATATTTTGAAGAAAAAAATTTATTGTACTTTTTAACTATCAATTAACTTAATTTGTGATTAGGTTTTTAACTCGCTATATTTTTTTCAAAAAAACAAATAATTGTATTTTTTAATTACCAATTGACTTCATTACTTTGATTTTTTGTTATAAACAAAAATGTAATTGTGACGACCCTGCCACGTAGATATTTTACATTTAATTAATCAAAGTGATTTAGATTTTAATTAATTATTATTCCAATTTAATTGTGGAATTGATAAACAATATTGGGGTTGATTCGTATATAATTTTATAAAAGAGTTATCTTGGAATTAGAAATTAAAAGCTTAAGTGGCTCGAAAAGGTGAAATTGACGAATTGAAATATTCTAATTTCAAGTATTGGACTATATAGGAATTTAATTAATACTCGATTTAGTTTAGTAAAATTGAGATTTTATTAATTGGGTCCGAATTGGAGTTAATTAAGGTATGAAGATTGAGAATTAAGATTATTATGAATCAAATTTATTTATGAGGAGTTCAATTGAATATGTAATTTATTGACGGAGATTTTGAATTTGATCTGAAATTGAAGACCTTAATGGCTTGGGAAACCAAGATTAATGATGGTGATAAGTTTAATTTGATATTTGGAGCCTTTTGGGGTATTGATTAAAAAACTGATTCAGATTGATAAATTTAGTTATGATTGATTGGGTCTTAATTGAAGTCAATTAGGCTAATTAAGTTATATTGAAATTCACCAATCAAGATTAAATATGATGAATTGTGATTTAATTAAACTAATTATGTAATTGAGAGTTAAATTAATCCTACTCACGTGATTAATTGCGAAGTTATGTGCCAACGTATTTTATATTGATCAATTCATGAAATAAAGAGGAGCTGGAGCCTTTCATATGTGTGTATATTATATTTGTGTTAAAGTCAAGAGTGGGTGTATTAAGAAATCTAGTGGGTGTGCGGAGAAATCAAATGTGTGTGTATAGGTGTTGTACTAGAGGCTTAAAACAAGGTGCACGTGTGCATTGTGGTTAGCAAAAGGAGTGTAAATGTGTATGTGTTGAAGAGTCTAAGTGAGACTCATTTGGCTTCATATAACAAGGACAAGTGTCCCACTAAGTAAAATAAAATAAAATGAAAAGACAAGAAAAGATAAGAAGAAGGAAGGAAATCAAAAAGAAAGTGGAATAAAGAAAAGGGGTGTAGTACATTGCTATTCATCATTTATTCCTTTGGCTGGAAAGAACACAGCCGAGAGAAAGAGGGAGGACAACCGAGAGGGAGAAAGAAAGAACAAAAAGACCAACAAGGGTTGGTTCAGTTGGTAAGGCTTGTTCCTTCGCCCATTTGACTTAAGTTCGAGTCCCGTTGTCGGCAGTCGTTTGTTGATGGGCGATATTGCGTAACACTTTCCCTGGCCTTGGAATGGGGTAGCCTCCCTTCCTCCTAAACTTTTTTTTGAATCAAAAAAAAAAAAAAGAAAGAAAGAACAAAAAGGAAAGAAAAAGAATCCAAGTTTTGTGTGGGAAAATTGAATGAGGGGCTCAAGAAATTTATCAAATTGAAGAGTAAAGGTAAGGATTTCAACCTTGATTTTTGTAGAATCCCTGTATCACACTTAAAATTAAAGATGAGTTTGGTTCAATTTCATGTAATTGAAAGGAAATTAGCAAGAAGATGATGAAATTAAATCAGATTCATGTTATGAAAATTAATTTAGAGATTAATTATTTTGGATTTGATTTTGGAATATCATGCATGAATTGAGTCTAATTTCTACATGCATGGACAAATCTTACAAGTTTTAATACTCTAGTTGTACATGCATCATAGATTTCTTAGAATTAATTTCAAGTTTTGATGAAATAAGAACTAAGCTTCGGAAAATTATGAGTTTATGAACAAATGAGTTCAATTTTTAAATTAAAAGAGTTTTGATTTAAAATTGATCATATTTTCTTGATTAATTAAGAGTTTGGGTGTTTAGACAATCCATGTATGAACCCAAGTTTTGAGATTATATTTTGAAAGTTCAATTTATGTTTTACAATTTGTGGGTTTGAAATTGGGCTTGATGCGAAAAAAATGAATTAAATTTAAATTTGGACAAATTTTGAGATGAATTATAATTTATATTTGAGAATCAAAAATTAGTTTGATTTTGATTTAAATTGCATGCATGTAAATATTTTTGAAAGGGCTTTATAGCTTCAATTTATGTTTCATAAAATAAAGAAAGAATTGAAAGGTGATTTTTGAAACATGGAGAATTTGGCACCAAATCACAAATGCATACATAATTTTGTTGAATCTCATAAATTTAAATGTCATTTCTACTATTTGAGATGAAATTAGAGCCAACATTTCACATGCATGCACAATCCAGGAAAATATAGAATTCAAGTGCATGAGTTTTAAAGTTATGGGAATGGATTTGAAATAATTTGGGCTTGTATGATGAATCCTTGGAGATTTGAGCTTCAAATCTTGTAGAATTGACATTATGTCATGTTAGAAGTTGTATGGTTGACATATAAAACAAAACATGTAAGTTGTATCATTTAAAGTGGTGTTTTGAAGTTTAAACAACATTCTAGAAAATCCAGAATTCATCATCATTGCTCGAGCGAAGAAGTTGTCGCTCGAGCATAGAATTCAAGCAACCAGTATTTTTGCAGACCAAAAGGTCTGCTCGAGCGACCAATGTTGCGCTAGAGCGCAGAACCCTGTTTTAGAAAATTTTGCTGTTTTCTTTTATTTCTAAGCACTCTTAGGCATATATTGAGCATTATGAATGAATTGAAAGAGTAAGAAAGAAGTGTAAGAGAATTAAAAAGTGAAGAACGAAATGAATTGTATTGTGACCCGATTTCTATGTGTATTATGAATTGTGTAGAGTCAATTACAAGGGTGAATCAGGCATCTGAACACTGTAAGTAATATCTTAGTAAAGATATTTTCAAGTATGTTATTTTTCAAATGCTACTTCTGTATAAGTTTCATAGAATTGTTGATTTGAATTACGAATGAGTATTCTATATGCCTAATTTTTTTGTATAAGACTCTATGAAGAACACGATTTGGGCCCAAGGCCGTTTGATATGTGATAAGAGTATGAATTGGGCCCGAGGCAGTATGATATGTCTAAATTGGGCCTAAGGTCGTTTGCCGTTTGATAAATGGGCCAAAGGCCATTTAAATAATATGTGATGGGCCCAAGGCCATCTGAATACGAATGCAATAGGCCAAAGGCCGTTTGAATATTATGATGGGCCAAAGGCCATTTGAATAATATGTGATAGGCCCAAGGCCATCTGAATACGAATGCAATGGGCCAATGACTGTTTCAATGTTATGATGGGCCGAGGGCCGTTTGAATATCATGATGAGCCAAAAGTCGTTTGAATATGAATGTAATGGGCCAAAGGCCGACTGAATAAAAAGGTTATCATGATCACGAATATGAATATGTACATAGATATAAATATGAACATGTAATATGATTAGACAAGTAAATTGGACCTGAGGTCGTCCTCCTGATTTTGATTTATATGTAATATGCATTAATGTGATTTACTTAATTAAGAATCTCAGTTATACAACTTCTTTACTTTTGTATTATTCACTGGGCATTAACTCACTCTTTATATATATATATATATATATGTAGGTGAGGAATTGGAGGATCAATATTAGAGTTTGCTCCGAAGTCTGCTTTTTTGTCAAGCCACCCAATAAGTACCTCTGTGTAGAGGCTTTATTTTATTTTGTTAGGCTTGAGTTAATCTTGTGTTATGTTAAAAGTCCTCCATGTAGTGTGTGTGAGATATGTTATAAAATATGTCTTCGTACATGTATATATAAAAGTGTGTTAAAAATGTTTTAATTACCACAATTGATCATGTACGCATAGCTCAATGGACATTATTATTTTTGTTTTGCTTCCGCTTCCGGCCCCAATTATATTTAAATATAACTGACTTTGTCTTTGAGGCCGTAGGTAATCTTCGGATTACTGGCCAGTTATGACGCTAAACCTATAGCGACGGGTTTGGGTCGTGATAGTGATAGTATTTTTTTACACTCCGTTTTGATCGCATGGAGATTTTATTTTTTTAAATGATTTTATTTACACTCCATTTTATTTGTGTTTTTTGAACAAAAAAATAGATTGTATTCATTAGGTTTACATAAAGTAGCCACCATTGATGATGATTGGATTATATTTTGTGTAGCAAAAAAAAAAAAAATTATAATCGGGCTTTTTAACTCACTGTATTTTTTTTATAAAAAAAATATTGTACTTTTCAACTATCTATTAACTTAATTTGTGATTGGGTTTTTAACTCATTATGTTTTTTGGAACCAATTGACTTCATTGCTTTTTTTATTTTATTTTATTATTATGAGCAAAAATGTGATTGTGTTTTTTTGTACTCCGTTTTGATCACGCGATGATTTTATTTTTTAATTGATTTTGTTTTTTTATACTCCATTTCAATTACATAATGAGAAAAAAAATTTGTTTGAGTTGTGATAATCTCTGTGTTTTTTTCGATCACTTAATGGATTATATTCATTAGGTTCATATAAAGTATCCATTATTGATGGTGATTAAATTGTATTTTGTCTATAAAAAAAATTGGTAATTGGGTGTATTTTTTGAAAAAAAAAATGATTGTGTTTTTTAAATATCAGTTAACTTAATTTGTGATTGGGAATGATTGTATTTTTTAACTATTAATTGACTTAATTTGTGATTTGATTTTTAACTCACTGTGTTTTTTGGAAAAAAAAATAATTGTGTTTTTTATTTACCAATTGACTTCATTGCTTTTATTTATTTATTATTATTATTATGGACAAAATTTCACAGTTACAATGTTCATTCCAATACAATCTTCAAACTCTATAAGTAATTTTTTCATTTATTTTTCAATACGATGATTGTATTTTTAAACTAATTGAATTTTTCAACTTACTGTGTTTTTTGAAGGAAAAAGTGATTGTGCTTTTTAAATGTCAATTTAAAAAATTTATAATTAATTTCTGATTGGGTTTTGAGCTCACTGTGATTGTGATTTTGTTTTTTAAATATCAATTGACTGAGTTTTTTACACTCCATTTCAATCACATGATGAGAAAAAAAAATGTTTGGGTTGTAACAATCTCTGTGTTTTTTTCGATCACTTAATTAGGTTCACATAAAGTACCCACTATTGATGATGATTAGATTGTATTTTGTCTACCCAAAAAAAATTGTAATTGGGTTTGTTAATTTACTGTATTTTTTGGATAAAAAAATGATTGAATTTTTTAAATACCAGTTGACTTAATTTGTGATTGGGAATGATTGTATTTTTTAACTATCAATTGACTTAATTTGTAATTGGATTTTTAACTCACCGTGTTTTTTGGAAAAAAAAAACATTGTGCTTTGTAAGTATCAATTAACTTAATTTGTTATTGGGTTTTTAGCTCACTATGTTTTTTGAAAAATAATAATATTGTACTCTTTAATTACCAATTGACTTCATTGCTCTTTATTATTATTATTATTATGAGCAAAAATGATTGTGTTTTTTATTTTTTAAATGATTGTGTTTTTACACTCTATTTCTATGACATGATGAGAAAAAAAAATTGTTTGGGTTGTGACAATCTCTATGTTTTTTAATGATTAGATTGTATGTTGTTTTGCAAAAAATTGTAATTGGATCTTTAATTCACTGTGTTTTTTGAAGAAAAAAAAATGATTGTATTTTTTAACTATCAATTAACTTAATTTGTGATTGAGTTTTTGGACACTCTGTTTCGATCACATAATGAGAAAATTTTTTTTGTGTGGATTGTTACAATCTCTGCGTTTTTTAAAAACTTATTTAGCCAAGTAATAGATTATTTAACATTCACTTTCATAATATGAATATTAACTACCATATCACCCATATTATGCATGGGATTATTTGTTTGTTTTTATTTTTCTATTAAAAAATAAATGTGTACCAATACAGATATTTGTGTGTGTGTGTGTGTTTTTTTTTTTTTTTTTTTTTTCTACTTTATAATTTATTAAATATTAATTTTAGATATTTTATAATAACTTTTTTTACATGATGGAACGTGATACAATTGCCGCTAAAATCAATCGACTATCTCGAAAAAGAAAATCACTCATTTCACAGCAGACTGATCATGATGATCCCACATTCAAGGACAAATTGAAACAACTTCAAAAAGAAACACGTTGATTAAGAGCATGTGTTCTATGTGACAAACAATTACATCATAGAACCAACGTTTAAAATGTCACAAGTAAGCACTAAAGTATTATCATTTTCATATATATAGATTTCTTATTATTTTTTATACTAAATATATTTATTTGAAGCAATTTACAATACAAATGTTGTTATGTCTTCCACATCAGAAGGTATTCACTTCCAGCAACATGTTTCAAGAATCATCACATTGACAAACAATACTAATGTTCTAAATGGTAAGAACCTCAAGTAATATATTTTCTAATTTTGATTCTTTTATATTTGCTAATTTCATAATAAATGCTAATAATTATATTGTTTATATTTTTCATGAAAATTATATGATGCAATAGTCATGCCTCCCATTTCTGAGGAAGAAGGTAATAAATATTATTAATTTTACAATTATGATTTATTTGACAATACCCTTATAACTTTAAAAAAGTAATAATTTTATACTAATTATTTTATTTATATAAATCCAAATAAATGAATTGTTATATTCTCGACATCTGAGGGTATTCAGATACACGAGAATGCTTTAGAAGTCACAAAGGTGGTGAATAATAATATTGTCCTACAAGAAGGTAAATATTAACATATATATAGATTTCGTAATTATGATTTTTAAAATTATAATTCACAATAATTATATTGTTTATTTTTTTTTATCTAATTAGATGATACGAACAACAATATTATCACAAAAGAATAAGGTAATAATTATTATTTATATTAATTTTAAAATTATGATTTATTTGATAATATTATCATAACTTCAAATAATAAATGATTTGACATTAAAAATTTTATTTATGCAAATTCAAATAAAGGAATTGTTGTGTTTTTTACATCTGAGGGTGTTCACATACATGAAAATGTTTCGGAAGTTACAAGGATGGTGAATAATAATATTATCCTACCAAAAGGTAAACCCTAATATATATAAATATTAATATTTTTTAATTATAATTTTTAAAATTATAATTGTTAATAATTGATATTCATGAGCCATTGAATTAAATATTAATTTATAAATTAATTATTTCTCAATTAAATTTTAGATGATGAAATAGTCATACCCCCCATATTTGAGAACTTCAATTGCATGGAGATGTATCAGAAATCATAATGATAGCAATAGCAAATATTAATATTCATCCACCACAAGGTATAAATAAACTATTATGTTATTCATTTTTACGTATTATTTGTACATGACTCACAATTTTATAATTATCTCGTTATATATAGATGCATATACAAATATTAATATTGATAAATTATATTTTCTCAACTTCTAGGTCCATGTCTCATTACATGTAAATACAACAAGTTATATACTAATCATTTATTCCGTCATACAAATTATATTCAAGTGTGGTAGGTTATGATTATATAATATTAATTAATTACATATGACAATATAATTCTCACCATTATATATATATATATATATTGTGTGTGTGGTGTGGGGACATAATTTTTGAATGACAATACGTGGCGAGGTGGTACCGAGTGCAGCCGAGGTGTCACGTGTTTTTAGGACATGACGCGAGATTTCTCGGCAAGGCCGAGATTATCTGCGAAGATACCGGAATCCGGGATAAGCGGATAAGGGACAAGAGTCCTAAAATGAGAGGGGACTTCAGTTTGGGTAAAGGTCAGACTTTTAGAGAGTTTATCCTAATCCTACTGGGAGTCCAAGATTAACAGTAATCCTAAATCCAATGAAGTTAGGCTTCTAATGGGATTAGGTCAGTGTTGGCTATAAAAGAGAAGCACCCTCATGGGTCTAAGGTACGTTTTTTATATTCTGAATAGTGAGTTAAGCACTTTCGTATCTTTGAGATAACTGACTTGATCGTCGGAGTGCTCCCGGGTGACGAACCACCCACCGCGGAATCTCTTCTTTCTGTGACAGGTCGTTCGAGTTTAATCTATTCTGCCGGTGCTCTCCAGTTAAGTACTAGTTTGGCAGTGTGGTCAAAAATCGACTCACACAATTTGGCGTCGTCTGTGGGAAAGAAAGGAGAATAGATGGCCAATAACGGACATAAAGAAAAGGTTGGGGACGACACTCCTATTGGGAGTGGGACCTGTTGACCTTGACGTCGAAGAAGACAATTGCAACAAAGAGACTCGTGATAAGAATCACGGGGAAAAGGACGTCGGCCAGGAGGGCGACACGTCAAAGAAATCAGATCGAAGCGGGTATTATAACGAGGACGACCTCCAGGTGTGGAAAGAAAGATGCCTGCGGAGGGACGACAAGATGAAGGGAATGACGAACAAATTGGCGGACCTGCAAACAATCGCCAACTTCATGATGCAGAACAATGTCATGTAGCCACCATTCCCATTACAAGATACGCCGATTCCAGCAGCCAAGAAAGATGCCCGAAAAGATGGGCATAAAACAATCCCTACAGTCCCCCAGCACACCATGACCGAAAAACACTCTCACCGGCCTTCAAGAGAGGTCGGGCGAAAAGAGTCAAGAAGGGGAGATTCTAGGAGAACACATCGCACCAAGGAAGCTGACCCTAAAGAACATCGGCATGTTCAAAGGCAGAAGTTGCGACATAACTAATGGAGAAAGGTCTAAGAGGACTCATAATGGAACTGGGAGTAGTGCACCAAAAAAACTGAAATCCGTTGATAACCGAGCTCCTGGACGGACCAAGGAGGACTTGAGGGATTACCTCCAGAGGAAGCAACAAAGATGCCTAGGTAACTTCCCCTGTCAAGCTGAAAACGCCATTCTCAGTAGAATTGGACAAATTCGAAGCCCTGAAGAGGTTTAACATGCCGAGGTTCCAGATATACGACGGTAAGTCAGACCCCAACTTTCACGCCGGTTTGTCTCTGAACTCGATGGCATTGTACACTGGAAATGAGCCGTTGCTTTGCAAAGTGTTCCACTCATCCTTCGGGGAAATTGCATCAGACTGGTTTCACAAGTTGCCGAAATGAACTGTGAAAACCTGGGAAGGCCTGGCCGAGATGTTTGTGGACAGGTTCGTGACAAACAAACTACAGCTATTAAGGGTAGACGCCATGATGGCCCTGAGAATTGGCGAGGACGAAAGCCTTAGGGCCTATGCAAAAAGTATTATGAGGTTTCAACCGAATATCCTATGCAACCAAGAGGTAGCGGTCGTATTGTTTAAGACGGCCTGAAAGATGATTGCCTGCTCTGAAAATCACTAGCAAGACATTGCCAAAAAGCATGGAGGAACTTGGGCCAGGATAGAAAAGTTGCCAAGGCCGAGGGGACACGCCGGGGACAAAGGTGTCGAAACTAGAGAGAAAATGGCTCGCCTAAGCAAGGCTGAGTGATGGTGGGTACAACACAACTAGAGACAGGATTAATGGTTGCACAAGCAGTCACACCATATTTCGAATCCCGGTTTACAAAGTCTTGGAGAAAATCTGAAATCAGGCCCTATTACAGAGCACCAGCAGGGTACGAGGCGAATTTATAGGAAAAGCTTGGCAAGCACTATGCTTACACAATGAAGCTGGACATCTGACTCAGGGTGCAGAGCCCTAAAGACACATCTGGAAGACCTGGTTAAGACAAGACCATTTAAAGGACCTGGTAGACGAGGTTAGGACAAGGGAAGAGCAGGCACGACTGCCCCAACATCGACAAACACCCCCTACCAGCACCACAACCACAGGCAGGCGGACTCGAGTGTCAATGTGATTCACTCGAAGGTGAATGAGAATGAGATAAGGGGGGAAACCCAGAAGGTAACACCTACAATTAGGATGCAAATGAACCGAACTGTTATGAACAAGCTCGGCTCAGCTCGTTAAGGGCTCTCTCGGCTCGACTCGTTTAGTAAACGAGCCGAACTCCTAGCTCGAATATTAGGCTCGTTGAGTAAACCCGAGCTCGAGCTCGCATAAGCTCGGCTCGTTAAGCTCGGCTCGTTTATCTTTGTTTAAATTATATATAATATATTATTCATATATTAAATAATATATAAATACATTATTTATATTTAAAATATAATAAATATGTATATAAATAATAATAAATACATTTTTATATATTAAATAATATAAATATATTTTTTATTTAAATATTTATATTTAAATATATAATAATATTAAAAAAATTTATCGAGCCGAGCCGAGCTCGAGTTTCATTAAAATTAACGAGCCGAGCCGAGCCGAGCTCGAGCCCAGCTCTTTATCGAGCCAAGCTCGGCTCGGCTCGGTTCGTTTGCAGCCCTATCTACAATATGTGTATCGGGTTGGGAAGAAGAGACCTAAGGCAGATGAAAGCCAGGGACCAGTGGTGTCCTTTACTGAGGAAGACCTAGAAATTGTGCAACATCCACACAACGATGCCTTGGTAATATCTCTCCATATTGGAGAATGCCAAGTGAAGCGCATCTTGGTTAACCAGGGCAGCTCTTGTGACATCATGTATGTCAGGTGTTACAAGGAGCTTGGCCTTCACCAAGATGATATGGAGTAGTCCAATGGCCCAATAGTTGGGTTCAATGGAACGCCGACGTGGCCCCTGGGAGCAACGAGCTTGGAGGTGCAGGCTGGCACCAAGAAGATAAAAACAGAGTTCACCATAATCGACACCCCCTCCCCTTACAATGTTATCTTGGGAAGGCCATGGCTACATGCAATGGGGGTTGTTCCCTCAACATTGTATCAGTTATTGCGGTTCCCAACAGAGCATGGAATAGAGGAGCTTAGAGGGGATCAGTTGCAGGCAAAGAATTGTTCTATGGCAGCAATGAAATCTACCTGCAACATACGAGAAGTAGAAACAACAGAGATCGAAGATGAGAATGTAGAAGTCCTGGAGGACGTCGGCAAAGAGCCAGCCGAGAAAAGTGAGGAAGCCCTGAAGAAAATCCTTGTCCAGCAAGGGGACAAAGAAGTTTTTTCCTTCTCGGCTCGGGCTTGGCCGAGGAAGAGGAAAAAGAGCTAGAGGTATTCCTAAGAGCAATATGGGTGTTTGCATAGACACATACGAGCATGCCTGACATTGACCCCGGAGGTCATGCATAGACTGAAGTGGACAGATCAGCCAAAACTGTCATCCAACGAGCAAGGAGGCCGACATTAATGCATGTTGAGGTAGTAGAAGAGGAAGTGGACGGACTTCTGGAGGCCAAAGCCATTCGAGAGGTAAATTACCCAACATGGTTATCAAACACAGTGGTTGTGAAGAAAAAGAATGGTAAGTGGAGGGTTTGTGTGGACTTTACTAGCCTAAACAAGGCTTGTCCCAAAAGTCAGTTTCCCATTACCCAAGATTGACCAATTGGTGGATGCTACTTCAGGGCATGGAAGGATGTACTTCCTAAATGCCTACAGCGAGTACCATCAAATAGCCATGTACCCCCAAGATGAGGCGAAGACTGCATTTATCACCCCAAAAGGGCTGTATTGCTACAGAGTGATGCCTTTTGGATTGAAAAATGCATGAGCAACTTACCAGAGATTGGTGACTAAGATGTTCAGACATCTAATTGGCAAAACTGTGGAGGTATACATAGATGACATGGTCGTGAAGACCAAAGAACCTGAGGGTCATCTAGAAGATTTAAAAGCAGTTTTTGACATCTTGAAAACATATCGACTCCGACTCAATACATCGAAGTGTGCATTTGGAGTTAGGTCTGGTAAGTTCGTAGGATATTTGGCTACCAGAAGGGCTATTGAGGCAAGCCCAGATCAGATCAAAGCCATCTTAGAACTAAAGAGCCCAACATCGGCAAAACAAATGCAGATGTTAACTAGAAGGGCTGCAGCCCTGAATAGATTCATAAGTAGAAGTTTTGACAAGTGCAAACCTTTCTTCAGCTTAGTGAAGAAAGCCACAGACTTCTTATGGACAAAATAATGCAAAGTCGCCCTGACCGACTTGAAGAAGTATTTGACCACAGCTCCGATTCTCTCAAATCCAGTACCTGGAGAGGAGCTGTTCTTATACTTAGCAGTTTCAGAGCACGCAGTGAGTGCAGTAGTAGTCAAAGAAGAAAAATGAGAGTAAAGGGCAGTTTACTACGTAAGTAAAACCCTGGCAGATGAAGAGACCAAATTCCTACCCTTGGAGAAGTTAACATTGGCCTTAGTGATAGCTTCCAAAAAGCTGAATTATTACTTCCAAGCCCACGGAATTGTGGCGTAAACTGAACATCCTTTGAGGTCCCTATTCCAACAGGGAGATCTGACAGGTAGAATAGCCAGATAGGCAGTGACCTTGGGCCAATATGACCTGGAATTCAGAACCAGAACAGCAATCAAAGGCCAAGTCTTAGTCGACTTCGTGGCCGAGTTCACACCAGAAGCCGCCATACATCGGGCTCCGTTGAGTCGAGGTATACAGCATCTAAATGAGCAAGAAAGAACCCAACGGGGGACAGCAGAACAAAAGAAAAAAGAGAAACTCAAGCCCTGCAGCATTTACATCGGTGACTTCTTCCGATTGTTTGTTGATGGGAGTTCAAACTGACAAGGAGCGGGGGCAGGAGTAATACTAGTATCGCCAGAAGGGCAGATACTGGAACAATCCATTCGTTTAGGGTTTAAAGCCTAAGCAGAGTATGAAGCACTAATTGCAGGATAAAATTGGTAGTAGCAATGGAAGCTGACGAGGTAATAGTCTTCCGTGACTCCCAGCTTATAGTCAACCAGACAACAGGCGAATACACAGCCCGAGATGAAAGGATGTCGGCCTATGCAAAGGAAGTGGACAGGCTGGTGGCCTTATTTCAAAATTACCGATTACAGCAGGTTAGCCGAGATGACAATAGCCATACTGATGCTTTGGCCAACCTGGCTAGTGCAATGAAGCCTAGAGAGGCAAGAACGATAATGGTTGACTACTTGTCAGGTTCTAGCATAGAACCACTAAACACAGAGCGTGAAGCAATGTGTGTGGAGATGGGACCAAGTTGGATGGATGCAATAATAGTATTCCTTAGAGATGGGAAGTTACTAGATGACCGTAAAGAAGCGCACAAGATCAGACTGAAGTCGATAAGATTCAGTTTGACAGCAGAAGAACATCTTTACAAAAAATCTTTTACTGGACTCCTTCTAAAGTGTGTGCATCCTGCACAGGTTGAAGATTTTCTGTACGAGATACATGATGGGGTATGTGGAAGCCACACTAGGGCAGGTCACTTGCTCATAGGGCCATTGCTCAGGGGTACTGGTGGCCCTACATACAGAAAGATGCTGAAGCCTATGTCAAGAAGTGTGAAAAGTGCCAGAGGTTTGCACCTTTGATACATCAACCGGCAGCAGACTTGAACCCAGTGTCCAGTCCTTGGCCATTTGCCCAATTGGGCATAGATCTTGTTGGAAAACTTCCCCAAGTAACTGGACAAAGGAAATACCTGCTGGTAGCAACAGATTACTTTACCAAGTGGGTAGAAGTTGAACCCCTTGCAAAGATTCGGGACGTTGATGTAAACAACTTCATCTGAAAGAACATCATCACCAGGCTTAGGATCCCAAGAGCAATAATAGCTGACAATGGTACACAGTTTGACAGTAAGCTAATTAAGAGCTTTTGTACAAAGTACAAAATCAAGAATTATTACTTTACCCCAAGCTTTCCCTAGAGTAATGGTCAAGCAGAAGCCTCCAATAATGTTATATTGGATGGGATCAAGAAGAGGCTGCAAGCAGCAAAGGGAAAGTAGGTGGATGAGTTGCCCAGTGTACTCTGGGCATATCGGACTACACCAAGAAGATCAACTGCGGAGTCCCCATTTGCCATGGCTTATGGCATAGAAGCAGTCATTCCACTGGAGGTCAGCATCCCAGGGATCAAAACCCAGGGAGTAGAAAATGGGACCAATGAAGCATTCTTGGCCCGAGATCTGGACCTGTTAGAAGAAAGAAAAGAGAAAGTAGCAATTTAGCTGGGGGCATACCAGCAACAGCTTGCCAAGGCTTATAATAAGAAGGTCAACCCAAGAGAGTTCCAAGTTGGTGACCTTGTCCTAAGAAAGGTCGTCGGCACAAGAAGGATCCAGAGAGGGCAACTTGGCCCAAATTAAGGGGACCCTATAGAATCATCTCGGTCTTGGGCAACGGGGCATATTGGCTTGAGGACAGTGAAGGCAAAGAGTTGCCAAGACCCTAAATACTTGCAATCTGAGTTTTTCTATCATTAGATTTTCTTTTTTTTTAAGCTTTCTTTTGTTTTGTTATTAGCCGAAGTAATAATAAAGTTTTAGGTTGATTTTTTTTAACTTGTGCAGTATGACTGATAAGATACTTGGCGATATTTCTGATTGAAACATGACGAATAACTTAGACTTATTATATGGCAGAGTTCCTACTTGCATATAATAGAGTTGAACTAAGTTGGCGATATTTCTAATTGAAACATGACGAATAACTTAGACTTATTATATAGCAGAGTTCCTACTTGCATATAATAGAGTTGAACTAAGTTGGCGATGTTTCTGATTGAAACATGACGAATAACTTAGACTTATTATATGGCAGAGTTCCTACTTACATATAATAGAGTTGAACTAAGTTGGCGATATTTCTAATTGAAACATGACAAATAACTTAGACTTATTATATAGCAGAGTTCCTACTTGCATATAATAGAGTTGAACTAAGTTGGCGATGTTTCTGATTGAAACATGACGAATAACTTAGACTTATTATATGGCAGAGTTTCTACTTACATGTAATAGAGTTGAACTAAGTTGAATTAAGTTATATCAGTTAGATTAACAGGGAGACCGAGGTTGATGACCTCGACCATCCTTTGTTTGAATCTGATCTCGGCGACAAGATCAATGCCACATACTTAATGAGAACCCAAGTGGAACTTAGGCTCACATTAGGGGGCAGAGACCTAGAGAATGGTGCTTGAGAAGTGGAATTTACAAGCTAAAATTGGTTTAACACTTGTTGAAATTTTGAGAGCGATTTACAAGTTGAAGTTAAGCCAAAGTTATTTCTAAAGAAACATCTACAAAATATTGCCGAGATTACCATATTACCAAGATTTGGAAAATAGTGGAAGACAGAAGCCTTGGGAAGCAAGAGTGAGTTTACAAGTTGTAACACTTGTAAAAATATTGTAAAAAATATTTTCAAGTGTTAGTTGAAAGCCGAGATAAAACTACTATTAAGTATATCCGAGGTATTTTACCCCGAGGAAATTACACAGTTAAGGTGTACTTTGAAAAAACATGCAAAATATTTCAAGTATGGAAGCATACAAGATAAACAAGCATTCAAACACTCAGAAGAAATACAAAAAGCAATTTGAAAGTGCATTCAGATAAGGAAAGAAGGCACTTCGGCCTGACATTGAAAAGCAATTGTTCAGATTACAAAAGTAGCATGTCGGCCAAAATAAAGCTTACATTGTTTCAAAAGTAAGAAAAAGTACAAGAAGTAAAGAAACTAGACTATTCGACGTCATTAGTTGGTTGGGTTTCGGGCAGAGAGGACATTTAGGAACTCTTCTCAGCGGCCTTCTCAGCCGCGAGCTTGGCGTCGATCTCTTTGAGAGTCTGGTCGAGGCTCTTATCGGCGATAGGTGCATCCGATGTTGTCCTCTCAAGAGTAGCATCTTTGGAGACCTCACCCTCCTTATCCTGAGACAAGTCCACAACTTGCTCATTCAGAGTACGGGACTTAACCCCAGCAGCTTCCTTCTTCTTCCTGACCAAAGCTTCCTCCTCGGACCCAGAATCGTCTTTGGATTGGCTTGGAGTAGGGGGGAATAGCAGGGGGAGGTCGCTAGCATTCTTGAGGGGGGAGTCCTTGGGGACATCCAGCTTTTTGAGGGCAGCCATCCAACCAAGGGTGAAACCCTTGTTACATGCCTGCTTTACTTGTTTTTTGTAGTCCTCCTTGACGTCGACCGCCCCCTCAGCGTACGCCTTTTCATCGGTGGCCTTGGTCTCGGCCTCTTTTGTGGCCAGGGCATCTTGAAGCTCTTTTTGGGCCTCAACCATCTTTTTCTCGGTCTCCTTGTTTTCAGCCGTAAGGACTTTGGCAATGGCCTTTGCAGCGTCAGCCTTTTCCTCGGCCTCGTCCTGAGCCTTCTTGGTTGCCTCGGCCTGATCTGTCAAGCCCTTCAGTTTGCCCTCAGCCTTGTTAAAGGCCTTCTGCAAGCTTGAAGCCTCCTTGGTTTTATTTGCCAACTCCTTGTTGATGGCAAAGGCTTGCATTGCGAAGGAGTGGGCGTGCTGGATCGCCTACAAGAAATAGATAGGATAAAAGTCAGTAAAATTTCTAAGTATAAGAAATAAAGAAAGTAAAGTACCAAGTGTTAGGGGCTTACTTGTACGGAATGCTGCAGCATTAGAGCGAAATTTTCGTATTCGCTCATTTCGGCGATACAGTTGAGATCGTTGAGAAGGAGCAAAGCCGTAGAGAGGGCAACGCCGACTTCGAGGTCAGTTGTGCTATCGCCGGCTCTGACCGGCTTGTCCTCAATTGTAATGGGGGGAGCCTAAGGGGCATTAGATTTCATAGAGCTCGAGGTTGTTGCCGATTCAAACTTCGGCCTCTTCGACCGAGATGATTGGGATGGTTTGGCCTTGGCGGGTCTCTTATCGGCAGCGGATGGGGTCTTTTCGCTCTCGGCCAATTTTGAAATTGGCAAGGTATCCTCAGTGTCAATTTGAGTCATCGTTGCCTTAGGCTGGGCCTTCTTCAGTCTTTTGGACTTTGGCTTTAGTTGAGGCTGGGATTGTGATGGTTGAGCGTTGACAGTATTGGGATGTCGGCCAGAAGATCGTCTGCAACTGCTTTCTTGCGACCCATCTCGGCAGTAATTGCAGTTCGGCGTCGGCGTTTGCGTTGAGATGGAGGGATCGAATATGGTGCCAAGGTTGATAGTTGCTTAGCTAGATCGGAAGTTGATCCCTGATCTGGCCGAGGTGATGAAGTTGTTGGTGGAGTTATGGCGAAAGAAGGAGACTTGCTCTTCTTCTTCGGGATGTCGGGAAGCACCGACTTGTAAGTCGGGATGTAGTTGAGTAACAAAGGAGCTCTCCGCCTCTGAACTGGCAAATCCAATAGCTTCTTCAAGTCCTTGCTGGGGAAGAAGGACTTATGGAAGTCTTTTAGTGGCTATGGAAGAGCTGCAAGAAAAACAGACGTTAGAACATATAGAAAGAACAAAGTATTAAAAACTTGAAAAATAAGTGAGTGTAACACTTGGTTCTTACCATTACCCTCTATGAATACTGTTCGGCTAAGAGGGTAGAGATGAAGGTCTTTATCTGGAGCGAACTCCCAGCTGCCCGAGATAATGAAGTAATCGTCCTCGGCTCCCTTGTTGGAGTCTGGGAGGTTGGCAACAAGTTTGTATTCGGTGGACCTCGGTTTGATGTAGTAGATATAGCCTTTTTCTAACTTGAGACCACACATGGTGTAGCAGTATTGGATATCGGCTAAAGTTACCCTAGCGTTCTATTTTTTGGCTAAGGCTATTATGCCGTTGATAACTCGGTAAGAGTTGATGGCAAGCTGCATTGGGTTCAATTTGTAGTAATGGAGGATTTCTTGAAAAAGGATGTCAAGTGGGAGCCTAAGTCCACACTCTATGAAAGCTACAACTGGGAAGGGCATGAAGTCAACTGTGGGTATAATGGAGTCATTCTCCCTGCCAACCTGAGATGAACGTCGACCGGGATGGAAAACTCTTGCCTAAAATATTATAACTTATCTGGGGTGTTTACCCTATACCTCCACATACCCATGACATCAGCTTTGGAGAAGGTGTTGGATTTCAGAAGGAAGTGTTTTGCAGGGGTTTGAGAGACCTCGGCTAAAAGCTACAAGTGTGTTGAGGCAAATTTTTCTGAAAGATCTAAGGAGAATTCGTTTCAGTTTCTCCTAAGACTCGTATGTTCTAAGACAAATCCCAAAACCTAAATCTAGGCAAACAAAGATTGAAGCCAAGAATCTGGAAAAGACACAGAGAACAGAAACAAGAACAATGATTCAGAATCAAGAATAGTGATAAAGTTTGTGCAGGTGTGTAAGGCCAAAAACAGTGGCAAGAATCAGCAGATATGTAAAGTAATGTGTGTACACACAGGAAAAGATTGGGCAAAAATAAAATCATGAGGCAAACATGCTCTTATACATGATTGAATTCAACACACAAATGAAGGTTCAAAAACATAAATAAAGTCACAGTAAACAAGAAATAGAAACAAAGAGGAACATTGACTCACCAAAGAAAATGAAGCCAGTGTTAATTACGCCGGAGTCAGATGATAGCAGCAACCGAAAAAGATCAGCAAAAAGCTTCGCCGGAAGGGAAGAGTGGAAGTGGTTGTAGAGCTTGAGAGCTTGAAAACAATGGCGGATTTGGAAGAATGGAGAGAGAAAGAGAGTTAGCACGAAGTTGAGGATGCAAAAGTGAAAAGATGGAGAGAGAGAAGTGGTTTTGATCAGAACCACAAAATGGCGGCAAAATTGCAATCAATGTGCCTAGGGCGACGTGCTTGTCAGACGGCGCACGCAGACACAAGGCGACTTAAAGGCGCATGTGAAGTATGATCCAGTAGGGGAAAGACGTGTGGCTAAAATAGTTGAAATACTGTGCGTGACAGCTCACACGCATGTTGAAACTCTTGAAGTTCTTGGTTTAATAAAGCAAAGACCTCGGCTAAATAATTTTGAACCGACTTGATTATTTGTTCTAAGGCATTGGTGAAAACAGATTACAGGTCTTGTCATATGGGGGCCAACAAATGATGACCTCGGTAATTAGGGATAAAGCGAGCTTAGCCGACGTGCTAAAAGGAAGAAATGATATAGGTTCCATCACCTCAGGATGCCGAGATAATAGAACCTAGGGGGCAGTTGTGGGGACATAATTTTTGAATGACAACACGTGGCCGAGGTGGTACCGGAGTGCCAGCCGAGGTGTCACGTGTCTTGGACATGACGCCGAGATTATCTCGGTAAGGCCGAGGTTATCTGCGAAGATACCGGAATCCGGGATAAGCGGATAAGGGACAAGAGTCCTAAAATGAGAGGGGGCTTCAGTTTGGGTAAAGGTAAGACTCTTAGAAAGTTTATCCTAATCCTACTAGGAGTCCAAGATTAACAGTAATCCTAAATTCATTGAAGTTAGGCTTTTAATGGGATTAGGTCAGTGTTGGCTATAAAAGAGAAGCACCCTCATGGGTCTAAGGTACGCTTTTTATATTCTGAATAGTGAGTTAAACACTTTCGCTATCTTTGAAAGATAACTGACTTGATCGTCGGAGTGCCCCAGGTGGACGAACCACTGCCGGAATCTCTTCTTTCTGTGACAGGTCGTTCGGGTTTAATCTATTCTGCCGGTACTCTCCAGCTAAGTACTAGTTTGGCAGTGTTGTCAGAAATCGACTCACACAATATGTATATATATATTGATATCTATATATTCTTGATATGAATCCTATATCACAAAAGTTTGTATCTTGGAATCGAAAAAATGGATTCTTAATTTCACAGTCATTGATAATATCAAATGCCAAAATAATTCGAATACGTGATTTTACACGTTTGTCAAAGGTAAGAATTGTTATCATCCTAAATAATGAGAGTTAAACGATATGTATATATATATTCGTTTATAGATAGAGATTAATTTATGTTTTTCCAAATATTTTGTAGATTTTATATTTTTCGAATATTTGGGTACATCGAACAAATTGATGTTGACAATCTTTGGATTGATTTGTGCAAAAGTTGCTATCAAAAAGTTGAATATTATTATGGTCACATTGTTTGTTGTCACTACATGCATGATGATATTGATATTATAACGAGATAATTTCTTTAAGTAAATAATTGCTATGTACAATACTAATTCAAGCTTAACAAGTGTTTTTTTTTTTTAAATTTTTTTTATTAGATACAATGTTAAAATTATAGTCAAAGACAATATTGATTCAATAAATTTCATTGTTCAAGATGAACAGACAAAGTTTATCTTGCGATGTCAACCATCATATTTGAAGAATATGAGATCAAAGGTAGGAAACTATACAATTTATTATAAATAATTTATTCATACATTTTCAAACACAATGTTATAATTCCAAAATTTTATAGGATAATAGAGTTAGAATAATTAAAGATTATATTGCGTCATGTCAAAATCGTGCCTATGCATTCAAGCCCGGCCCTGAGATTTCCGAGGTCCAAAGCCGATAATCAACTAATAAATATCATTAGATCATTTGTGACCTTTCACATTTTTTTTTTCATTCAACGGAATTTTTTTTAAAGATAAAGGACAAAAGATTTGTGTCAAATCACAAAAAATACTTAGTTTTACATTACAAACTAATAAGTATCACTTGATTTTCGATTTTTTTGCATTTTTAGAAGCAAATAAATCAATCATACTTGCTTTGAGTTCTTGAGAAATTTGTTAGTGCTCTATTGTGCCGCTTTTCTCAAATTTTTGAGAAAATTGAATTAAGAGTTAATGTTAGGAATTAGATAGGGAGAGAGAATGAACCCTTTTAATTTTGAATGGGCCTTTTAATTTTTTAAAGGGTCAATTTATTTTAAGTTAGTTTGGTTTTCTTTTATTTTTTTGACTTAAAACATACCTAATTTATTACACTAAACTATAATAGGAGGAGGCTCCTTTTTTGGGTCTATTTTGAGGGGTCCTAAGCAATGACCCAGTGGGCCTATGCCCAGGGCCGGCCCTATATGCATTTATCATACCTATACCAACAATGCAACGTTAACTAGATTGTGCACCGTGCGTGATCTTTGTTTTAAATATAGATTGGTCTGAAGAATGCCTGTACATTTTAGAAGGTAAAATATATACATATATATAAAATGTAAGTATAACATTTTTATTTTATTATATTTTATAAATAAATAATATATGTGTTGTTCATCAATTATAATACTAACTATCATGTTGACAATACAGGAATGCTGATAGAAGACCCAAACAATTTAAATTTTACTTATAATATATTTTATTTATTCAGTGAATTTCAAACAAATGTAATAAATTATTATTTTTATTATTTTAATTATAAAATGTCAATATTTTCTTTTAACATTACGTATATTTTATACTAACAATTTAAAAATATATTTAACATAACTATAAATAATTTTTAAAAATTTAATTTCATTCATAGCTCGGGTTACTGCTAATTTTGATTACTACCAAAGCTTCCGTTTGGGAAGTGGGTTGGCTTTTTAGCTTTTGACTTTTTTGGCTATTTTAGCCTGGGCTAAAAAGCTTGGTTTGAGAAGGACTTTTTGACTTTTTTTTATTAGAGAAGAGTGTAATGATTATGGATTAACTTTTTTGACTTTTGTGACTATTTTAGCCACAAATCAACTTGTCACACAAGTCTAAAATGTACACAGGTTGACTCAGCATGCAAAGAGACTATTTAAGGCCTGCTGTATAAAATTTCAAAATGTAAAAGATAGGTTCTAAATTTTCAATCCAAAAAATGATTGTCTGGTTCAAATTAAACTATTGTGTAATGGGACTGACATAAAAATAATTCCATTTGGGTTGGAGTTTTCAATCATATTTTTTTTATTTTTAGTAATTTTTTAAAAATATTTTATTAATTAAAAAAAAACTTATTAGATCCACTTAAAAATTACAAAATTTATAAAAAAAATGTTTTTAAAATTTACTAAATATTAAAAAAGCACATTTGTATATATTTTTATTTAGAAAAATATTTCGTCCACCGAATTTGAGTTTGCCTGAATCACGCGAATTTGTACATACCGGTTGATCACTCGGACAACCTCCTGGATGACCATCCAGACAACCGACATGCACAAATTCAGGCAACTCAGATAAGTTAAAATTTAGTAGATGCAGCATTGTTCTTTTATTTATTAAAATTTTTAAAGATTTTTTTTTTATAAATTATTTTATTTTTAGGTTCATCTAAATTAAATGCATCAAAAAAATTTAAAATTAAAAAAACACTAAAAATATGAATTAAAAATAAAATTGTATTTTTAAAATTTTAAAAACATACAAACTTTTTAAAGCAAATTTCTGGGAAAAATTTATGAGAGCCTAGTTCTTGTATTCCCCAAAATTAGACTTATTTGGAGAAGTAGATTAAAAGTTAATTTTTAATATTTTTTCGACTTTTAAAAATATATATATAAAAAAGATAAAAAAAAAAGGTGACGTGGTTCAAAAAATAAAAAAATAAACTTTTAGGGATGTTCTGGAAAATGGTTAAAAGTTATTTTTTTGGCTTTTAACCTAGTTTTTTGCCTTTTTTTTTTTAAAGTAATTTAAAAAATTGATAAAAATTTACTTTTTGATTTTTTTAAATATTTATTTATGATGTCACATCATAATAAAATGACCAAAATATTCTCATTCAATTAAAAAAATTTAGGCTCTGTTTGGTTGTGATTTGTAATCAATTTTCTACGCGTGTTTTTCAGTATGATGTTTGGTTATGCGTTTGAAATTAATTTTCACGAGCTCTGCAGAGAGCTTTGTGTATCAGTCTGTGCATCAGTCGTTGTTTGGTGAAAATTTTGCAAACGGGGACTATCACCCGGTCGTCCCTATGGACTATCACTCGGACGTCCTTGAGGACATCCACCCAGATGTCCTCTGCTGTACATAATTTTTTTTTTTTTTTTTTTTTTTGCAATTGACTTATATAATTGGGAAAAAATATTTTCTGAAAATTTTTAAATTTTTTATGTGCTTTAAAATAATTTTGAATTGTATGTTTAGTTATGAGTTGTAAATTTTTGTATCACATGTCAAATGTCACCTCAACAATTCCCCACTCAAATCAAACCTCTTTTCCAAAACTATTTCCAAAACTCTTTACCAAACAAATTTTCTACACTCAAATCATAATTCTATAACACACAAACTCAAAATACAATTCATACTCTCAAATCACATTTACAAAACACAACCAAACGCAACCTTACATTTTCACATCACAATAAAATTTATATTTTAGAGGGTAGCTGATGTAATTTCACGGTCTGTCTGCATTTTGCTAACTTCCCAAATAATTTTGCTACATTTTTAACAACTGTTAAAGCTACAAATGCAATTTTTAACCAATGTTCCCAAATCACCGTTTAGGGTTAGTTTGAGATATTTTGAATAAATATATTTTTTAATTTTTTATAAAAAATATTAAGGGAAAATTATCAGAAAGTCCTATGTGACAAACTGTTACTCTTTATGGTCCTGAATTTAATCTTTTGATTTGAAAAGTCCTATTTTACATGTTTGGTATACAGTAAAGTCCTATTTCAAATTTTCAGTGACGTGGGGTGACTAATTTGCCCTTTTCTGTTATGGAATGCACGTGGATTATGGGATTGATTCAATTTTTTGTGGAAACGTTGCTCTGTCACGTTGACTAGTTGGATCAAATATTTTTGGGTTTGTGATATTTTCGTGGGTCGGGCTGAAGGGTTTTTCTTGAGTTACTACAGTAGGGTTTCATTGTATTCTTGCTGCTGGGGAGAGCTGTTGCAGTCGTCAATATTTTTGGTTATCATTGCAGGTACATATTACGTTTATATCTATTCCATAGTTAACATTACAGTGCCCTGCAGATTATGTCTCGCCATGACAACGGTTTTTTATTCTTCTGTTTCTGCATTTGGTGTTATTTATCCCCACACCGTTACTGGGGGTCTACACGATTCAAGAACGTTCTTTTTGATTTCTGTATTCATTTTGTTGGCAAGTTTTTTATTGTTTTGTTACGTGTATAACATGTGTTTCCGCCCATGGCAGTGTATGGCAGACGGCATGGAAGGGAGTTTGATGTTGTTGTGTTCTTATCGTCACATTAACGTAGCCTACAATCTCCGGTATCACGGGACGTTCGCCGAATTAGTTGAATTTCTATGTTCCAAGTTCAGCGGGCTGGGTCCCCATAATGTCGGATTGTCGTACAACATTCCAGGTATGAACAGTTTCACTTTACAAGATGATGTTGACTTGGAAAACCTTGGTAGTCTTGCCCGATCCTTCGGGTTGCAACACGTTTCTGTGTTGGTTGATCAGCACGGAAGTGTGGGTAGTGTAAGCACGGCCACTGGACAGTATAATATGCAACCCAACCCCGTGCCCGGAATAGTCGTTAATGACAAAGGACAAAGCGATGATGAGGTTGATTTGTTGCCTGATTTCTGCCCACACAAAAATAAAGTCCTACTGACTGAATCATGGGCGCGGGGAATAACCCACGTTGGTCAATGCTTTGAGGGTGGTGCACACGAATTTCGTACGGTATTGTGCAAATACGCCGTGGAGTTTGGCTTCAATTTCAAATACGTTAAGAACGACTCCGTACGGGTCACAGCAGTCTGCTTCATGGTGGAGAATAAGGGATGCATGTGGTCTGTACATGCTCAAGTGTTGAAAGCGAATCAATTTTTCTACATTCGGAAATTGAACAGTGTGCATAGTTGCGGTGTTTCCGTCCGGACATCAAATCATCCTAGAGTTGGATCTGATATGGTTGCTGACATTATCGCAGATCGAGTCCGGGACAGACCACTCACACGTCCAACCGATGTCGTCTTAGATTTGAAAGATGACTACGGGTTGGACGTCAACTACCGGGTTGCGTGGTTAGGGGTTGAAAAGGCAAGGGGGGAATTGTTCGGCGCCCATTCCGTATCATTCGACCAACTACGTTGGTATCGTGACGCCGTCATGCAATACAATCCTGGGAGTTATGTAGACATTGATTACGATGAAAACAACTACCGGTTCCGTCGTTTTTTCATCTCTTTCAAAGCATGCATCGATGGGTTTCATCATTGTCGTCCACTACTTTTCCTCGACGGGACCTTCTTGAAAGGCAGGTTCAAAGGTTTTTTGCTAGCCGCCACCGCGAAAGACGGTAATCAAGGTGTGCCGCACGTAACTTTCAAAACAAACTTATTTGCATGTTGGACATATTGTACACGACGCTTATATTCTCATCATTCATAACAGGGTTGTTTCCACTTGCTTATGCCATTGTGGACTCTGAGAACAACGCCAATTGGGGCTGGTTTTTACAACATCTTGCCAATGTGGTACCCAGCGACAGGGCACTAACGTTTGTGTCTGACAGGAACGTTGGACTTATGGAAGCAATGCCTTCATTTTTCCCAACATCTCACCACGCATTTTGCCTCCAACATTTACAGAGAAATCTACGGGACAAATTACGTTACGTTAACAGCATGCATCGGATTGGGCTTGTCAGCAAATTCCGTAAGTGCGCATACGCACCCACCATAACAACATTTAATCAGAAGGCTGACGAATTCCAGAAATCTGGAAAATCCATTGCCACAAAATTCCTTGCGGATGCACATCCACAACACTGGGCAAACGCATTTTTCAGGTACGGACCCAACCCGAACAAGAACATACCAAAAACAAACAAGGACGTCTCATTCTTATATTTTTTCCCAATCGCCTTTGCAGAGGTAAACGATACGGCGAAATGAGCTCCAATGCCGCTGAGTCATTCAACTCTTGGATTCGCGAAGCACGGAATTTACCCATAACCAGAATGGTTGACAGCATTAGAGGACAGATTATGCGACAAATGGCAAAGCGGCGGGTGTCGGCTCACACATGGACTGGTGCAATTTGTCCCACAATGGAATCGCGTCTGGAAGAAGCTTACAACAAAAGTCGGGCATGGAAAGTGAGTCAGGCGAATATCGACGTGTACGAGGTCCACTCATTCCCATCTGTTATGGTGGACATCGCCAGCCGTACATGCTCGTGTTTCCAGTGGCAAATAAATGAGTTCCCATGTGCGCATGCTATTGTCGCAGTGCGGAAAAGCGGGAAAAACCTTGACGACATTGTCGTACCCTGGTACCATGTTTCCGAATACCGTCTGACGTATGCACCTACAATCTACCCAATACCAACAGTTGAAAAACCACCGTTCAACCCCACAGACTACGTTATCTACCCACCAAATGTGAAACGTCCGCCGGGGAGGCCGAAGAAGAAGAGAATACCGTCAAAAGGTGAGAATGTTCAACAAATACGATGTGGAAGGTGTGGTCACATTGGAAACCACAACAGGAAGACCTGCAAAGAACCTATTTAGACGAAATCCCAATCCATTGGACACCCTAATTAATATTTTTACTGCGCTTTATTTCATGTGGTTGCGTACTTCGTGCATACCATTAAATAAGCATGTGATATTCACATACAGTTTATTTCCTTAATAACTTATTATATGAATGCTGTGTGTTCGCATATAACTACAACTGGCTTACACGTTTTGTTCTGTTCCATTTTAGACTCAAATATTTTTTGAATAATTTTGCTTCCGCCACATTCTTAATTTCATCACATTTTCTGCGTGTAACCACATCAAACATTCCCTCTGCCTACAAGCTGACTTACTTATAACCGTCCACTAAGCAAGGAAATTTTTGAAAACGTGGTGTCCACACCTTCACATAGCAGTTACTGAACCTCCCCTTCCCACCACACCCCCACATCAACATCACCATCGTCGCGGGAAAGTACTTCAAATTTTCCTAACGCATACTGATTATCAAAATCCATATACATTTACTCACATAACAGCATCCCACATCATGGTCAACGATTCATGCAGTAATTCATTCCCTTTAAACAAATTGTCAAGTAAATGATGTTTTAAACCAATGTAAACCTGTCTTGGTTGACACATTACCATCAACATTCTAGCTTCATAATATTGTACACTCTCGCACGCAAACAAACGTTTTCTGTACCGTAGATGACATGCAAATTCTAACACACACAACTATGAAACTTACCAACACAATACACCCCAGATAAAAACAAAATCCTCTCCAACTCCACATCCCCCTACATTGCTCACGTTAACTCGTTACAGTCCAAGAAACAAACGTAACTACAACCCACATCACTCCAAAACCATGTAATGCATGTTTTCTTCCCCTTCCGCACATTCACACATGCCTACAGTTCACAAATATCTCAGACAAACAAAACAAAAGCAAATACTACGCAGACAAGCACAACATTCATAACAACACGCATACATTACATAGAATAGCCATAAACACATTTCATAACATTATCCCAAAAAATATTCGCACTAACTTCAGACAAAATTCTGTGTACGCCCGTCATGCGGTAATTCACGACAAACCATCCACGACAGTAAACTGCCTACATTAACAAACCATAATATGTGCTAAAATAATATAATGTGCGTAACCCAAAAATAAATAACATGTGCACCACAGCATACACAAACTGCAAAACCCAAATTCTAACTTAAATTTTACCCCAACAAAACAATGTATGTGCAACCCTACACGCTGTCAAAGCGTCACATGTGCGTACACCTCAGTCAGTCCACGTCGTTCTTCAAACCACGCACCTCATCATTAACAAACGACTTCACCATGATTGCCCGCAACACACTACAGTTGCCCCCATGTAGTGATCTTCCTACTTCCACATGGCGCACATATTGGCGCATTACAGCACACACAAGTATAGCACAGTCAAGCCTGTCCAATAATTCCAGAACATATATTACTAATGTCATAAATATAAATATTAACAATTCATGAACTTGGCTTCATATGTTTGTCAGCGAGAGAAGTAAAAAGTGCTTACGATTCGGGACGTTGTTGTGGACAGTCCACCACTGACTCCAACGGGGGGTCACAGTCCTGGGTGTCAATCGAGTCATTTCCAATGGTCTGCCTCTGCACCTCTGACACAATGTTTTTCTACAACAACGCATACACATCAGCCAATAAAGTATTCATGTGGAAACACACACACAATATAACATTATCAAATCTCACCAGATAAAGTGCCTCATTGTAGTGTACGTCCAAAATTCCGCTCCTCGGCCTCATTGAGTTAAAATGCTTCCAACTCCCATCCTCAGTGTCATACACGACCAGCGTCCAATGTGCGTCTTTGCAAAGCGGAAAATGCACGTAACGGAAGAGCTTAGCTGCACGCAGGTTGTCCAACACATACCTATTCCTTGACCTTACGTTGTTGTTCTTCATCATGTCCTGCATCACCAGCAACCATGTTACACAATATTACATCTCATAAATAAACACATCACTTACAGTCACAAACTTACTAGACAGATGCTACTGAAGAAAAAAGATTTGTCTGCAGCATCAACGCCCTCATTTATCCTCTCCTGTTCAGCATTTAGCAGAACAGCATATGCATCGATCACCTGCAAAATTTTAACATGTTCAATTATTGCCTAGTTGGGAAAAAACCGAAAAAAAGCAAACAAAAACAAAAAAATCAAACGCATCTTACATTGCCCCGTATCTCAGATTGACGCACAAGCGATTTCACATCGGTGAAATACACAGCAACACCGTGCCCCTGCCCATCCCACATCACAGCACTGCACACAACACACGCCACATCTCATTACACCAAAAAAACATAATACATTAGCAACGATAAATGCATTGCAATTACTCCATACATACCTATCACCATCCCTGTTGTATGCGTCAGTTATCTTCTTCTTCTCCGCAGCTGTCAACATTTTCCACACCGTGTGTCTGTTGTTCATGTCAAATCCTGACTTCTTCTTCGGTTGTACGTCAATTTCATCAACATCAATTACATCTCCACAACCAGTACTTCTGGGATTGATGACTACAGTACTCATCGAGGAATGAAGTGACACCATGTTTGCTTTACTCTTTTGACCACTTACACCCACGCAATCAAACCCCGTAAGTGTTAACCCTTTCCTTCCTTTTAGTTTCACATCCCACATCACAGAACTCCTCCCACAGTTATACCTACCACCTTCTGCCAAGTTCGGACTTATAACCACCACCTCTGTGCCAGGCATTACACCACGACGCATTTCATTAGCACTGATTGTGTGTTCCCTTACCGGCGTAACATCCCATACTGGATTTTCATTCCCAGTCACTGCGAAAACTCTGCTGGGAGTGGCATTCACGTCTGCAAACACTCCGCCAGGATTGCCTTTCACACCTTCAGTATTTACGTCTACATTACGAAAAGCTTGTGTCACATTATGAACTTCGCGCTCCGCCAGCTGATCCTCCAAAACATTCAACGCCCTACGCAATTCAGCATTTTCACTGTTCAGTTTCTTCACCTCCTCATCCTTCGCTTGCATTAAACTACCAAAACCTCCAACAAGATGCAACGTCTGCACCTCATTCGCCTTCCTCAGTTTCTCCACTTCTGCACGCAACTCCGCAACCACATTCTCTCTCTGGTTGATTTCCATTTCAAGCTCCACAATTTTCTCCGTAGCGTAGCAGATGTGTATCCCAACATCCACTACCTGCTTACCAGCGTTTCGTGGAACATCCCTGGTTGGTGTTTCAAAACGGACCGAAGACGAGGCCCTTTCTATATTTCTTCCACGAATTCTTTCGTCAACACCCTCCACATTACCTTCTACTCCCATATCAACAAAATCATCCTCATGCATACCACCACCGAATTCCTCATTCGCATTCCCATCACTCCCACCACAGTTTACCCCATCCACCTCAAAGAACTTAACCTCATAGTCTTCCTTAATCAATCGTCCAACATTCACCTGTAAACAAAAACATAACAAATTTATGAACAATTATAAAACAATGCCCGCATAATGCAATGAAAACTTCAATTTCACTATTACCTGAAAATCCACATGCCCTGACATATTTACCCCACGCGCCGCTGTTACTAATGTGGCGACATCCCACTTCATGAACCTCGGAAATGCGACTGCAGATTTTGGGGCTATGATCGTTGAATGTTCACAGAGCCAATACTGTACCACACATCACACACAGCAAACAATAACATCTATATTAGCAGCATGAATACACCATGTAAACACAGAATAAATCAATTGCAATTAATGTCACACCCACAGGTGGGGAAAAAACAAACTTACAATCAATGCTACAACACATCCGGTTACTTTTTCAGGTGTTCGATGAAATTCCCTCACCGAACTCATCAACGAGCTCGTATTGCCCCCGTCCAATCGTATGATTTCATTGCATCCAAATTATCCACATACCGAATCAGAGCCCAGCTGATTGTTTCTCCAGAATTCGAAAAAATAATTTCCCACAAGCATATAAACACAGCAGCTTTACAGTGTCTTCCACATCACGCGCAGATCTGCCCTCCGCAGCTTCGACTAGTAGGGTCCGTATCAGTTTCGAGGTTATTCGACTAGTGTTATCACATCTACGCTGTACAAAATCTGATGGTGGCTTAGGTCGGGGAGTCAAATCAAGGCAACCAATCCCACATTGTATCCCAAATATCAGCTTGATGTCTTCATCACTTATGCCCACACGTCGTCCACCAACGTGAAACATCCCGTCACGCGCATTGTATGTCCGGATTATATTTACCACAACGTCGTCTCCTTTGCGGAAGTCCGCATGGTCCAGTTTATTTACCAACATTGCTTCAAACATCAACCAGAACGGTGTCCTTTTCAGGTGAACTAGGTGTTCGTCTCGCAGATTCAGCACGTAGACTAACTTCACAACGCCTGCAATGTTCGACCGGAAGTTGAGCCTCGAACGATTACTCTTCGGTGTCACACTTGGACGCTTAACGATTTTTGTCTGTTTGAACAAGATCCGCCCCTGTTTACGTACCCTCAGTTCATTCCCCAACGTCTTCCTTGCTGCATCTTGACGTTTACGCTCACATGAACGCGTCCAAGGACTGTTTGTCCTCCTACCCCCTGCAATTTAAACACCAAATAACATATCCGTTTCCCCATCAAAAATTTCAAAACAAAAAAGGTTTGTAGCAAACTCACACAATAATAACACGTCAACACCACACACACATGATTCACAACAACGAAAAACTTCATAGCAGCAGGTACTTATTTCATAAAAAAGAATCAACTCGTCCAACCAATGACAATAACAACATTTACGACTTCTTGACATAACATTTTTCAATACTAATTTATTTTTTAATAATGTACAGAAATTACATATCACACAGTAACACAAGAACTAACATACCAATGCAAACCTAACGTAACACAAAATATTTTAAATTTCACAAATACATAAACGACGGAACCCCACATCATCTTCCCCGTCAACATCAACAGAAATTAAACGTGGGACGACAAACCCTACCCATTCCAAACAACAACACATGACAACCACACACCCCCTAAACATATGCCCCACGCACAACTCAAAGTCAATAACTATTTTCAACAAACCACGTCAACAAGAACTGAAGGCCCACCTACACACACACCGCATTATTAACACACCCCACCACTCTCAGCTTTTCACTACGCAACACAGTTGTTCTTCATGAGCGACACACACACCTACCCACGTAAACAACTACGCACTACAACATTCTGACTTTCCCAAACATAATCAACACTTAAAAACGTCATACGTAACATAAATCAACAACCACACTGTAGAATCCATTCATCGTTGATGGCATTTAAAAAAAATTTTGAAAACACGAAACGGAACATAAATTCCGTAAAAACCATTTAATCAAGTTTACCAGTCATCGTTGACGAGTCTGAGTAAGAAATTCCTTCGTCGTAATATACCGTAGTCGTCGCACGATCGTCACGTCACACCTCTACACCACTTCTTAGGGTTTACCCAACAACAAATCTTCCAGACACAACGATCCGAATCTCCAAATCGGTGTAAAGCCACACCAAATCTATAACGTGCGTAAGTATTGACTGAATTTGAATTTTGAAACAACGTTTCTGAACCCTCAATTTTAGGGCAACATTAATTTTCATACCTAATTCAGTGGTGTTTCCAAATTTGGGGGAGTTGAAACGTTAACGGGTCGGGCAACGTTGGGCGACTTACAGTATATGAAAGTACCACCAACGTAATCACCAACCACCTCCACCCGTCACATTAGCAAAACCCACGCACTAGTATTAACTTAATGGCATTATAGTCATTCAATGTACATTAGGATCAAATAGCATTATAGTCATTCAATGTACATTAGTCATTCAATGGCATTATAGTGCATAAGAAAACATTTGGGACTATCCACACCATAAGTTCAAAAAAGAGGATTTACCAGTCAATTCCCCAAATATTAATTAATATAACTCAAATAAATACACTTAAGTTAAAAAAAATATACTTATATAATTTCACTCAAACAAAGCCTTGATTATCAAAGTACACCTTAATTGTGTGAATTATGGTTATCCGTGGTCCATGCCACTATTCACGTTTAAAGCACGTGATACAAGGGTGATGTTTGGGGAGTTGGTTTTTGAGTTTTTTATTTTATTTTTTTTACTATAAGACAAATGTTTTATAAAATTAAAAAAAAATAAATTCAAACAAAATATCAGATCAAATTCCATAATCATTTTATTTTTTCTCTCATAAATATCACATTCAATCATAAAAAAATTCAACTATTTTCTTAAATATAAAAAAAAAAGTGTATCCAATGATATCCTATAACAAAAAAAACTTACAAAAAAAAACAACTCATTTCCCAAGCAATCCCAAAGCAAGCATAGTGAAGTTGAGAGGGAGAGAGATGAGACGTTTCAAAGTCCCCAATGTGAATACGACTTTTTAAAGATCCCAATCCACTGATTGATTGATTGATTGGTGAGTGATTGTATGTTTTGTGAATTATTTTTATTTTTATTTTTATTTTTATTTTTTTTATAGTTTGTCTCATATTATTTAGGGGTGGTTTGGGATGATCTAAATAAGTATATTTTTTAAATTTTTATGAAATATAGATTGAGTATAGATTGGATTTGAAGTGATGTGGTAGTGAGGTGATGTGATGTAACTTAAATAAGATGATGTGACTTAAATAGGATAATGACTTTTTGACTCTTTTAGATTATAACAAACAAGGCCTTAGTATAATTTTTTTTTATAATTTGTTAAATAAAAATAAAGATTATTTATGTTTTGACTTTTTTTAATTGTTATAAAAAGATTTGTAAAAAAATAAAGAAGTGATTGAGATAAAAATAAACTAAAAGACTTATTTTGGATATGATTTATGTTTTAATTTTTTTTATACTTATTATGAGTGTAAAAAAATAGAAAGATAATATGATTTAAATAAATCAATAATTTTTTTATTTTTGATATTGCGAAAAATGGACCTAAGTTGAAAAAAATTAAAAAACTGATTAAGAAATGATTTTAATTTTTACTTTTAAATTACCAATTTTTAATCTAAAATAAATTAGATGAAACAACACATGTATATAGCCTTGTTTGGGGAGGATTAAAATGTCTTAATAAGCACAAAAAAGATAAAATAAGTTAATTTAGTTAATCATATAAAATATCACATTTAAATCATAAATATTTCACTTTTTATCTCACCATCATTATATTCAAATAAAAAAATCTGAATTTTTTTCAACAAAACTAATTTAGTTAGGTTAAATTAGACAATAAATTAAAAAATAAGACTAAAAAAAATCAAAAAAACAAAAAAAATTAATTTTTAATCTATTTTTAATCACACCACCTCTCCCATAAAAAAAAATTAAAAACCTTAAAAAGTCAAAAAAAAAAAAAATTTAATTAACTTTACAAATCCACTCATTATGTTTCCACCGCCAGCTTTCTGTTACGTGCAAAACAAAGAAACCGTCCTTCGTTACGCTTCATCCTGATGGAGATCCGAGCTCGACGACTATAGGCTAGTTTGAGATTGGCATTGATAGACTTTCACGAGTTTGTAGTTTTTAATATTCTAATTTTTTTAAAATAATTTAAATAATTGATATACTTTTTAAATTATTTGAGAAATTAACTTACTTTTTTAAATTATATTTTGAAAATATAATTTTAAATTAAAATCACATTTTTAACATGTAATTTCAACTTGAAATCGCATGTTAAAAATGTAATATATCTTAGTAAAATCTTGTTATTATAAAATTACATTTTTAACATGTAATTTCAAATTGAAAATGCGATTTCAAAAAATAAGTCAGTTTCCTAAATAGTTTGAAAAGTATGTCAATTCTTTAAATTATTTTTTTTAGAATATTTAATTTAAATTTTTTGTTTATAAAATTATAAATTTTGATATTTTAATAATTGGATGTTCGCGTTAATTTGCATGAACATCGACTAATTCGTCCTAAGGTAACGATCAATTTGCACACACATCAACTAATTCATCCTAAAATTAACAATCATGCAATCTTCTAGTGACTCTTTGGGATAACTTGAACCCAAAATCTAAGATTTAATTATCAATTAAGTCGATCTGATAATCATAATTTGTTCAATGTATTACATGTCTCTAAAAAAATAAATATGTGTATGTTTTAAAATAAACTATTCATTTTTTTAATGATAAACGTAATATGTTATGATTATTGACCTAAATTTTTGTGTCGATAATGTACATGAATGATTTACAAAATGAATGATTTAAATTATCAAAATAAGATCTATGATAAACTTTACAATCCTAAACAATACTTTTTAATTTAAATTTGAACTGAATAAAGCCAAACTTTTCTTATGAGCAAGAGGAGATCACTCACTCAACCAAATTGTGATGTGCAGCCTTCACACCCATATAATGTATGCTTTCCGGTAATTTAGATTTTTGTTTGAAAAAAAGTTAAAAGCTAATTTTTTAAATATATATATATATATTAATTAAAATAATATTAATTAAAAAAATTTTTAAAAAAAAAAATTAGCCAAATTACCAAAACAAACCTGAATAGTTACCTGAAGCCTACCACGCGAAAGCACAAGTGACCCATAGAAAGACAAGTATAATAATATTTTTAAAAATATATGTATCGAATTTCTCTTTCAAAACAATAATATAAGGTCAAGTTTGGCCTGCTTGAAAAAAAATAAAAAGTTAAAAAGTCACTATTCTATTTAAGGTTAAGTTTTGGAACTTGTAAAAAAGTCAAAAAGCTAAAAAGTTACTCAAAAAGTTAAAAATTTAACACTATTCACCAAAAGTCAACAATTACGGCTGCATAACTCCCAATTCGAATTTTTCCCTACAAATTAATTTTTACAATTTTTTATTACACATTTTTCATAAAAGTCAAAAAGTTAACCCAAACATCACATTTTCAACCTCAATTTTTTAGTCCAAAAAGACAAAAAATACACTTATTTAGGACACTCCAAACAACCCCTAAGTCACATCATATTTAAGTCACATACACCTCTCTAACACATTACTTCAAACTCAATCCAAACCCAACCTATATTTCATAAAAAGTCAAAAAGTATATTTATTTAGATTATCCTAAACAATCCTTAAATTTATTTTAATAATAATAAGATGATTATACCTGAGTAGCCATACAGTATGGTATCTTTTGTAGGACCAATCACATTTGTTACCTAGAAACATCAAATAATACGACCAAAGGCGGAGGTACAGCAGGGCCAGTGGGCCATGTACCCCCTAGTTTTGAATTTTTTGTTTTTTGTTTTTATTATTATCATGTATAAAATATATATATATAGTTTTTTCTTGACATATTCTTTAGCTAAAAGTTTAATATATTACTCATAATACGTAGTTATTTGATACTTTAGGAACACTATGTGATATTATTTATATAGTAGTTTAAATCACTAGTGTAGCAAAAAATATTATAGATTGGATATAATGAACTCATTATTTTCAAATAGTTGACATACCACTTAAGTGTGATTTGTGATTTTTTATACTTTGAGTATCACGTAGGCAATGACATATAGTACTCTAAGACTGTTTAATAATTTTCATTCAAAATACATCATTTATAAACAATATCATCTCTTTAATATTTTTCTATCAAACAAAAATTAAATAGATTTTATAATAAGTTGTACTATAAATGATGTGTTTTTTTTAAAAAAAAATTAAGAATTTTAATTTATAATTTTTTGTGCTAAAATTGCAAACTTGCATCATCATCTCACACCAAGTTATTCTACACTATTATAATTTTGATTTGTTCTTATTAATAATGAATATGTAATTTTTTATGTTTAAATTTATCTCATAAAATTATTATTATCTTAATGTTGCTCATGATTTTTTTTTAAAATAAAAAATTGTAATTAATAAGTGTCCCCTCTAACTTAATTTTCTAGCTCCGCGACTAAACACAACTAATTATAATATAATTGTCACATAACAACATAGTTCCCAATGCTAACTCCCGACAAAACTTATGTGATAATATTAAAATTTACAAAAAAGATTGGTAGCTTGAATCTGTGGCTCAAAAATGGCCTGACTTTTATATACACCCACATATCTTTCTACACCCCCATTGTTATTCATCTCTGTTTTACCTTTCATTTCAAAAAAAAAAAAAAAAAAAAAAGACAAACAAAGTAGAGAGAGAAAGAGAGGAGACCCATATCGCGACCCATATTGCCACCCATATCGCTGATTTACTATGCTGCTTCTGTGTGTCGACGAGGCTGGTGCTGCCGCCGAAGAAGCTGGTGCTGGTTCTGTGTGTGCTGACGAGCTCCACCATCAGCTTCAGCAGCCACCAAACGAGCTCATTCTCTTCATTCCATTTTCGATTACTGATCGAATAGGTTGAAGCAAAAATCAATTTGGAATTTGTTTTGAATTTGTGTTGATTTTTGCTACTATAATCAAACATTATCAATTCCCAGTTTTGCTGCTAAAAAATTTGATGGAAAGAGTTTAAATTCTAAAATCTCCTTTTTTTCTCTTCTTTCTTCTTCTTTTTTTCCTGATCTTTCTTTGCATTTTCTTGCTAACCAAACAGAGAGAGTGGTTGTAAAAAGTATAGTCAGCAATTTAACTTGAAAATTGCGTATTTGATTATTTTAGATTTCGTTTGATATAAGCTTTTATCAAACCCATCAAAATCTGCCTTTAATCTCTATGGATGTGTTTGTTTTTGGATGAGGACATGAAATTGGATTAATCCTAAATTCTTTCTCTACTACGAAGTTTCTCTCTCCAAAATCTATTGATTCTCTCTCTCTCTCTCTCTCTTCCTTGAAATCCAGATAATCTACCACCACCACCGAAATCACCTCAGATCATCTTTATTTTCTCTTTTTTTTTTTTTTCTCGTGGATCTGGGGTCTCTCTATCTCTGCAAGCAACTGTTAATGGGATGAAGGGGATAAAAAAAGACGAAAAAAAAGAGGCATCAAAACGACGTCGTTTTGATCTCTCGAGCCATTCGGGCCACCAATTTCTCGAGCTACCTAGCGGGGTTCTCAAATTTATGATTTCATTAATAAGATTATTAATCAAAGTATTGGTATACCAAATTTATTCTACATGAATATAAAACTATTGTTGGATCAAGAGCAATATTAGGATGACAAAATTTTGGTACTTTTAGATATATTTATTATCTCAAGTTGCATGATGATATTCATGGATTATATTAATGCAGTCGTGTCGTGTTAAATGATAAATAAATTTTAAAATTTAAACTTGTAACAAAGTAAATTTTTAATTTTTAATTTTGTTAATTTAAATTTAAAATTTTTAATTTATTTTTAATATAAACCATTTACCTATTTTAATTAAGAGCAATTACTCACTCAACCAAATTATAATGTGCAATTTAATGTAATTAATACTTGCGTGAGGCCTATTAATTACACACAAGGCGTTTGAGAATTGATTTTTTAATAATTTTTTTTGTAAAAGATGAGTAAAAAAAGTAAAAACAATAATTTAACAATTTATAATAATTTTTTAATTTTTTAACTAAAGTATTTGCTTTCCAAAAAACTCAAGTGGCTCATTGAAAGACAAGTAAATATATTTTTTAAAAATATAACAAAAGATATATATCCAATTTATCTTTCAAAAGAATAATATAAATTTATTAATAATATTAAAATGATTACATTTGAATACTATACAATATTGTACCTTCTATAAGACCAATCACATTTGTTACCTAGAAACATCAAATAATATGACTTAACTATTATGCTAACTCTAGACAATGAGTGTGATAATATTAAAATTTAAGAGTATATGTTAATAAAAATATTAATATATCAAATTTTTCTACATGAATACAAAACTATTGTTGGGCAAACAGTAATATTAGAAAACTAAAATTTTATATTTCTAAATTATTTATTATCTGATATTAGATTTATGATTATATTGATGCAGCAATTTCATATCAAAAAATAAATAAAATTTAATATAAAAATTTGATCAGCAGCATTATATTGTTGAAAAATGATTTAGACCTCTAAAGAGAGAGCTCTAATGGAGCATTAATTTGTCTTTTTCTTCCCCATATTTTATCTTTTACCCCACTGTTTTTTTTATTTTTTATATGTGGCCAGCTCATTAGAGCTGCTGCAATGCAGCTCTAATTAGAGCTCTGCAGCACTGCTGTTATATTGTTAGACCACATAATTGTTTCTCCTCTATTCACTCCTGTCTATATTTATTATTGCTCTTATGTTTGGTTTGAGTTTGGGAGATAAGTTTTAGAGATAAAAGGTACGAAAAGTTGTTTGGTTTAGTTTTTTTCAAAATATGTTTTGGAAAATTATTTTGAGAGAGAGTTTTAGAAAAAGTGATTGATTTGATGTATATGAGAGAGAGATTTGTTTGAAAAACTTGTAAACCAAACAAGTTTTGAGAAATTTTTTTAGAAAAATTTGTTTGGTTTGATTACTTTTAAAAACTTATTTGTAGAGAATTTTTCCCAAAATTAATTGGGAAACACAAACCAAACATGTTAAATCAATTGTTAATTGCTATTAAATACATGAAAATCTTAACAAAAGGGAGTCTCATAAATAATTTAAAACTGGGAGGATTCCGCTCTCTCGCTTTCCAACAAAATGATTAAGAAAAAATTGCATCTCAATCCATATTTCAAAAATAATTACAAATTATGGAAAAATTTATGATTTTAATTATTAATATTTATAAAATTTATCATTAATTTGTAAGTATTTTTTTTCAAAATCCACTGATTTGATATTTCACCAATGTTTAAATTAGAATTTATAGGTAAATTATACTTAGTAACCCTATATATATATTTATTATTTATTAAAGTATCATTTTGATCTACTTATTTTCAATTGTAATAGTTAATTTACTACGTCTTAAGTCAAGTAACAATATTACCTTTCTATATCGGTATGTTAATGAGGTTGATATATCGAAATTAAAAGTGAAAAGACCAAAGTGAAATTTTGATAAAAATATATAGGTTGAGTACTAATAAAACGAGAAAAATATTATATACTCCTCTCGTATGATAAGCTGGTCAACATTATTAACGCCAGATTGACAAAAGGGTGACATTGCAATTTGATTTATAGAATACGATTAAATGCACCAATTGATATATCAATTAGTATACTAACAAATGATGTGACATAATTTTAGAGATTTTGGATATTTATAATTTGTATAAGGTTGAGTCAGTAATAATGTCAATTGGTGTATGTAGCACAATCGTGATTTATAATATAAAAGATTAATCATTACAATTAAAAGTGAAAAGATCAAAATAAAATTTTGATAAAGTAACAAATGTGCTAAGTGTAAGTAATCCTAACTTATGAGTCCTTCTAATAACACCTAACATATCCTTGAAAACCCCTTATCTAAATTAATCAATTTTAATTAAACCTTTGTCTTCGTGCCTACCAATTTGAAACCCTAACGTTTGCCACCTCTGCTTGCCATCATAGCTACTTCCGACAGTTCTATCATTGTCGCACCTCACTCATGCTGTCCCTCTCTTCACCCGTTGAAAACGCAAAAATAAGTTGAAAAATGTATAAACGACAATCCAGACTACATAAGAGTTATCAATTTTTTGGGTTCGTACCTACCAAAATTAATTGAGGTGTGCATAAATTAACTCAGATATCTAATTATAAAAAAAAAAGAAAGTGGAGAGAAAATAGGGTAGTGTTTGTTTGATCAATTATACTAGAGATCACTAATTTGGTGGCTCTAAACTCACCACTAATGAGATAGAAAAGTAAAAAAAAAAAAAAAAAAAACACACAGACACAACCCATACTGTGGCAGTGGGTGGGATCCACTACCACATCATTAGTAGTAGCTCTAATTAAAATTTCCACTCATTTTCCTTTTTTAATTTTTAAAACATTATTTGCATGAAAAAATTAAAAAGTTTGTTTAGTTAATTAGTTTTTAAAGTACTACTCAAAATGTAATTTCTCTCCTCACTCCTTCTCTTTTTATTTTTTATTTATTTTTTTATATTATAATAAATCAATCTATCACTTTTCTCTCTCTTTTATCATCTCTCATTTTTTTTAAAATTTTACACATTAATTAATTAATTTTTTTTCTCACATCTATTTATTCGACTAATTTTTTTTTATAAATGATTCAAAAATTATTTTCAAAATTCATATTTAAACAACTTTTAAAATTATTTTCAATAATTTACCTTTTAAAATATAGTCAAAACACATTTTAAAAACTCAATCAAATGGAGTTTAGGATTTGGAAAAAGAGGTGACGGTGGTGGTAGTAGGTGTGGTGAGAATTTGTTTTAAAGTATAAAAATACAAAAAGAGTAATCTTAAATATCCTAAATATTTTTTATGAACACTATGTGAGTCCCATATAAGTTCCACATATTTGATAAAATATTTAATAAAATATTTAAGATTACTAACATCTATATCTATACTATATATTAAGCAAAAGAGAGTTTTTAACCCCAAGCCTTGTGCTCCAATCTCCCAATCTAAATTTCTTGATTTTTTTATTTAAAAAAAAAAACCTTAGCATTTATTAATTTCTCTCAACCCCCAAGTGTTATCCTCATAATAACACTTTAATGCATTAAGAACAAGTATAAAAAAATTTCTTTGAAATCCAACACATGAATTCCTTGAAAAGTCCCAACACATATGATTATTATTCCTCATAATAACACTTTAATACATTAAGAACAAGCATAAAAAAAAATTCTTGAAAAGTCTAACACATATGATTATTATCAAAATATTAAATTTTAATATAATATAATAAAAAAAAACATTATATTCCTGAAAAAGTCTAACACATGATTATTATCAAAATATTAAACTTTAATATAATATAAAAAGGAAAAAAAGAAGATATTTAAAAAAAAAAGACACTTAAAAATCGCAATTCAAAAAAAAACCTTAGCATTTATTAACTTCTTTCAACCCCCAAATCTTATGCTCATAATAACACTTTAATGCATTAAGAACAAGCATAAAAAAAATTCTTTGAAATCCAACACATATAAATTCCTTGAAAAGTCTCAACACATATGATTATTATCCCTCATAATAACACTTTAATACAAAAAAAGACATTTAATTCCTGGAAAAGTCTAACACATATAATTATTATCAAAATATTAAACTTTAATATAATATAAAAAAGGGAAAAAAGAAGATATTTAAAAAAAAAAATTTAAAAATCGCGATTCAAAAAAAAACCTTAGCATTTATTAATTTCTCTCAACCTTCAAATCTTACCCTCATAATAACATTTTAATGCATTAATAACAAGTATAAAAAAAATTCTTTGAAATCCAACACATATGAATTCTTTGAAAAGTCCCAACACATATGATTATTATCTCTCATAATAACACTTTAATGCAAAAAAAAGACATTTAATTCCTGGAAAAGTCTAACACATATGATTATTATCAAAATATTAAACTTTAATATATAAAAAAGGAAAAAAAAATAAGATATTAAAAAAAAAAAAGACATTTAAAAATCGCAATTAAAAAAAAAACTTTAGCATTTATTAACTTCTCTCAACCCCCAAATCTCACCCTCATAATAACACTTTAATGCATTAAGAACAAGCATAAAAAAATTATTGGAAATCCAACACATATGAATTCTTTGAAAATTCCCAACACATATGATTATTATCCGTCATAATAACACTTTAATGCATTAAGAACAAGTATAAAAAAAATTTCTTGAAAAGTCCAATACATATGATTATTATCAAAATATTAACTTTAATATAATATAATAAAAAAAGACATTTAATTACTTAAAAAGTCTAACACATATGATTATTATCAAAATATTAAACTTTAATATAATATAAAAAAGAAAAAAAGAAGACATTTAAAAAAAAGAGTGAAGACATTTAAAAATCACAATTCATATATATAATAATTATAAATACAATTCATATATTGCACGAGTGATATATTAATTTATCCTATAAGAATGAATGAATGAAATTTCTCATATGACAAAGTTATAATAATGTTTGGACTTATCAACAACTTCCCTAATTTTATGTGTCCATTTATAGATGCCATACAATTTCCTCTACAAGCCTCTCCTCCATTTCTTCCCAAACTCTCTCTCTCTCTCTCTCACTCAAACTCTTCATTAATGTGAGTACGTAGTGTGACCAGAAGAAATGGGAAGAAGAACACTGAAAAGCCCCAAATCCTACACCCTCCCTTCCTCCCCAACCCATTCTCTCTCCTCCTCCTCATCGGCCTCCGACTTCGAATTCTCCATCTCTCTATCTCCTCTAAAATCCTCCTCCTCCACCACCACCACCACCACCACCCTCTGCCCCGCCGACGAACTCTTCTACAGAGGCCAACTCCTCCCCCTCCACCTCTCCCCTCGCCTCTCCATGGTCCGCTCCCTCCTCCTCTCCTCCACCACCACCTCCCGCGACTCCACCGCCAGCTCCTCCTCTTCCTCCTTCTCCTCCCGCCCCAGCTCCGCCACCGACGACGACCTCAACCGCCACCACCATACCCAAATAAAAAAACCCAAAAAACCCTTCTCTCTCTCCCGATTCTCCTCCGTCTTCCGCAAAGAACCAAACCCGAATAACCCATCTGGATCATCCGTGAAGCGATTGAGCTCAACCGCCAAGGAAGTCATATTCAAGTATTTAAACAAAGTGAAGCCTCTCTACGAGAAAATGGGGGTGAAATTGAGAACAACCCATGATAGATCTATGAATTGCAGAGACGTATCATTGATTCAGAACAACAATAACAATGGTGGAGGATTTTCGAATTCATTTTCGAGGAATATGAGGTACCCACGTAGGAGAAACTTCGTTTCGAGCTGTCCATCGTCGATGCGATCGTCGCCGACTCATTCTGGGGTTTTGATCGGAAATGGGTTTTTGAATTCGAGTGGAATTAGCGTGGTGGGATATGGAGATTCATCGTCGTCTACCATGGAAGAGTTGGAGAGTGCTATTCAAGGAGCTATAGCACATTGTAAGAACTCTATGGTTCAGAATAAGATCAGTATGGTTAGTAATGAGACTTGAATAAAAGCATTTAAAAGAAAAAAAATAGAAAAAAACTATAAATGTAAAAAAATTCAGTGAAATTTTTATATTTGTGTCCCGTTCTATATTTGTAAAAAGATTTCTGTTTAGCATAGCTGTAAAAAATGAAAAAATATAAGAAATTGAGATGTTTTCTTGAGTTCTGGGAGTTGATATCATTATATTAAAATTATAAAATTGTTTGTATTTTCTTTCAATTTCAAGAATGATTCATGCAACTTATTCAATTAAAAACAAGTCAACTTTTGAAAGTAAACGTGTAAAAATTATACTAAACACAATAGCTTAATTTTTTAAGCAGAAATGATACAGAGCTTTTTTTTTTATTTATTTTATTTATTTTTTATTTAACTCACACAGACATATATCAATCATAATGCATTAAGGGTGATGGGGATTCCGAAAAAAGAGTCCCAACCTTTTTTCTTTCTTAAGTTGGTTTTGGACAAAAATTAGTTTATTTCATTTCGAAAAAGTCTTGAATGTACAGAAGATTTGTGCATAATGAGATATATATGTGGTCTTTATCACACTAATGTCTTAGTCTGTGAATTTTTTTTTTTTACTTTCAAGCACAATCATTTGATTTTTAGTGATTTTTTTTTTGTTTTTTTAAATCTTTAACATAAAAAAAAATAGAAATATAAAGAAATAGGGTAAATTATACTGACACTCTTGAGGTTTGGTTCAATTATATTCTATTATTGACGTTGAAGAAATTATATTCTCACCTCTATGATTAATAGTCTCATTTTACAAACTCCTTCGTTTATATAAAAAGTAACAAATCTTAGTAAAAAAAAGAAATTACATTAAAAAAAAAAAGTAAAGTGAAGGAAAGGGAGAAAAAAAAAATAGAAGAAGTAAAGTAAAACTAGGGCTGCGCAAGGAACCCGTGAAATTTGTAATCCGATCCAATCCAGTCTAATCCGGTAGGTTTGGATTGGGTTTTTGAATCCGTGGTTCGGTTTCGGATTAAAGAATTAAAAATTCGTAATCCACGGATTGGTTCCGGATTAGAACCAATCCGGACCGTATACAAATAGTCTATATTTTTATTATACATCCTTCCCCATAGTATCTTCTCTTATTCTATATAAAACCTAAACTCAAATCTAAACCCGCATAATATCTTATTTTATCACTTTTTGTTTGTTAGTTTTTAGTTTTAATTTGTAATGGTCTATATACTTATGGCGAAACCAGTTTTTTTATGGTTGTTTAAATTCTAAAACAGTATGTTGCTATTATAGAAAGACATGTTGTTATAGCGCTATATTTATGGTTTTATGAAATTAAAGTGTCATATATATATTTTTATTGTTATTTAATTATGTGAATCTGTGGTCCTAAACCGATCCAACCCGTGTTTAAATAAATTGGTTTGGATTGGTTCCATGATTTAAACGGATTGCATTGGTTCTAATTTTTTAAGAACCGTAGATAATGGATTGGTCTTGGTTTTATCCTAATCCAATCCCATCCGGACCATGTTCACCCCTAAGTAAAACAAAGCAAAGAAAGTAAGAAAAGATAGAGTGCATGAGTTAAATATCTTCATTCCGTTTAAATAATTACAATGATAGTGGATTAGTATAATTTTCTAAACATTAAAGGGTGATATGTATTAAATCTAAACTTCAAGAATCTAAGTGTAATTTATAAAAAGAAATAAGTAAAAATAATAATATAAAAAAAGCTTAGGCACTACTTATCATAAATTAAATAAGTATATTTAGGCCAAGTTTGGGAAGACTAAATAAGTAGGGCTGAGCAAGGAATCCGTAAAATCCGTAATCCGATCCAGTCCAGTCCAATCCGATAGGTTTGGATTGGTTTTTTGAATCCGTGGTTCGGTTCCGGATTGAAGAATTAAAAATCCGTAGTCCACGGATTGGTTCCGGATTGAACCCCACGGTTCTGGATTGGAACCGATCCAGACCGTATACAAATAGTCTATATTTTTATTATACATCCTCCCCCATAGTATCTTTTCTTATTCTATATAAAATATAAACTCAAACCTAAAACTGTATAATAGCTTCTTTTATTACTTTTGTTTGTTAGTTGTTAGTTTTTGGTTTTAATTTGTAATGGTCTAAATACTTATGGTTGTTTAAATTCTAGAACAGTATGTCGCTATTATAAAAAAAAATATGTTGCTATTGTGGAACTAATATAGCGCTATGTTTATATTTTTATGAAATTAAAGTGTTATGTATATATATATATATTTGTTATTTAAATATGTGAATCCGTGGTCCTAAACCGATCCAATCCGTATTTAAATGGATTGGTTCGGATTGGTTCCAAGATTTAAACGGATTGGATTGGTTCCAATTTTTCAAGAACCGTAGATAACGGATTGGTCCTAGTTTTATTCCAATCCGATCCAATCCGGACCATGCTCACCCCTATAAATAAGTGTACTTTTTGACTTTTCTTGTATTATGTGTAGAAAAAGTAGAGAGGAGATGTTGATTGATGTGACCCAAAAAAGATAAAAAGATGAAATAAGTATACTTTTTTAATTTAGTCAAACTTGACATTTATTTTTATTTTTTTTCACATTTTTCTATAATATATATATATATATGTACTTATTTAAATCCTTACCAATAACCCCTTAATAATTGAGCCATGAGTTGAAGAAGTGCATGTGATGTTATTATGGAACACTCATTTAAATTTTCTTTCTTGAAACTTTGATGCTTCGAAAATCTAATAATTGTGTAGGAGTGTTTCTTGGGAACTGTATGTGAATCTGTAGTTGTTTATTGATTTTCTTGGGAGAAGGGTACTGCTGTTTAAGGAACGGCAGTTACTATTGTGTTCTTTGTGCGAGATTATTTTAAGTATTTTTTGATAATTCAAATTATTTATATGGTAGACTTTGTTAAGAATATTATTTATGTAAAAAATTAAGTTAATCAGATATTCATAACTTCATAATTAGGTCCTAATTATTTTAAAAAATTTATAAAAATTATGTTAATCGTTAATTTTTATAAAAACAAATATGCTTTGGTTATAGGGCTACAGATATCTAATCAAATTAATTTTTTGTATGAATGATTTACTCGACAAACCCTACAACATGAATGATTCAGATTATCAAAATACACTCGAGACAACCTCCCACAAAGGGCACAACAGTAATTACCATATCTTAAGTACAGCCGTAACTGTTGTGTGTTAGGCACAACAGTACCCTTTCTTCGATTTTCTTTTGTTTGATATTAAGAACTGTTCATCGTCTCAAAAGGACACGGGGTCACTACTGTGACCCCCCTGTTGTGCCTAAAACGGCACAGTTTCACCCTTTTTTTTTTCTTTTCTTTTTTTTTTCCCATGCTATCACTATGTTTTTTGGCATGATAAATTACACTTTGCCCCGATATTTGGTCATTTTTTTACTTTAATTCTTAAAATTTATTTTTTTATTTATTTATTTTGATCTTTTATGTTTCAATTTTTTTTTAGTTTGGAAAAAAAAAGGGAGTATTTTTGTCTAATTTTGAACAGAAATTAACTGAAAAATTTTTGAAACATAAAAGATTAAAATAAAAAAGAATAAATTTTAAGAATTAAACTGAAAAAGTGACCAAATATAGGGGCAACGTGTAATTCATCATGCCAAAAAACGTAATATGAACATGACCAAAAAAAAAAAATGGATAGTGAAACTGTGTCGTTTTATACACAGCAGTGACCACGTATATCCGTCTCAAACAATGTGCACGTTAAGGTAGGAAAATAATGACTTTTTTTTTAGAAAATGTTTGAGATTTTTTAAAATGTCTTACAATTTGATTCATAATGATTTGATTTGATAAGTATTAATTTTTAATTAATTACACATTTGATAATATGAGATTCACCATCCTTATCACATCATTGTGCATATATTTATAAAAGTAAAATGTGGATATGTAACATTATTCAGTTTGTTTGGTTTGAATTTTTAGGATTCATTTTTCAAAAAATTTAAAAAATTTATTTAGTGTTTTTTTTTTTGTTTTTATTGATTTTTTTAATACTCTAAGCAATTTTTTTTAAATTTTTTTAGATACACTTGATTAAATACACTTAAAAAGTATAATATTTGTGAAAAAATTTAAAAATTCACTAAATATAAAAAATATAAAAAAATACTAGAATTTAGTATATTTTTCATATTCTTATGTATTTATTGATTTTTAAAAATATTTTTTAAAAATATTTTAATTTTTAAATACATCTAAGTAAAGTATATCTAAATAAGTAAAAAAAAATTTGTTTAAAATTTTAAAAATATTTATTAAAAATAAAAAAATACGAAAAACAAAAAATTTAAATTCAAAAAAATTGAATTCAAAAAATTAAAATCAAACACAGTAATTATTTTTTTTACTATATTTGACTTTATTAGTTATATACATTAATTAATTATTATTTTCTGTTTTTACTTTTAATAATGATATATATATATATATATCTAGAGAATCTTCCATGTGAGCTGTGCTAGATCGATGAATTGAATGTTTAGTCTTTTCTGATTAGAAATGACGGTGCTGCATTTCATGGGAGGCACCTGCGAAATTTCTGAAATTTCGAATTTCTTATAGGGAACGATTTGTTTCGTAGGGGCAATTTGAAAAGTCAAAAAAAAAAAAAAAAAAAAAAAAAAAAAAAGATAGTGTTTTTATTTTTTTATTTTTTTGTTACAGGAAAATCCTCCTTACCCTCCGCAGGTCCAAGACAGCGCCCCTTACAGAGATCACTGGGGTGTCCTGTTAGCCGTTCTGAACGAGTAGACTATAATCTAAGAACTTGCCCCGTTCCGAGCGAGGAGACTATAACCTGAGAATTTGGCCCGACCTCCCAAGACAAGCTCCGTTTAAATCAGGACTCGTATAGCGGGGGAACATTGAACCCACACTAAGTGCTGATTAGACAACTTGAGGTCCAACTTCCTAACCAACTGTGCTTCGCCCAGGAGATTGGCCCAAGGGGGAAGGAATTGAACTCATGACCTTGGGGCTTAAACCCCCAGCCTTAACCACAATACCACCCACCCTTGGGTTAATAGATAGTTTAGTAGAGTTTTAGAATTATTATTTGAGAATAGAGTTGTATTTTGAGTTTGTGAGTTTTAAAATTATGATTTGAGTGTGAAAAATTTGTTTGGTTATGAGTTTTGAAAAGAGTTTTAAATTGAGTTTGAATTGAGTGATGTGACATATGATATTTGATACAAAAACTTACAACTCATAACCAAACACACAATTCAAAATTCTATTCAAAACTCATAAAAAATTTTAAAAAAAAATTCACAATTATTATTTTTTTGTAATATAAAAATAGCATGTGCAAAAAAAAAAAAAAAAAAAAAAACCGAATACTGTTTCGGTCAATCGGGGACGACCGGTTAACCCAAATTTGAAAAGAGTTTTTCAAAAGTAAATGTGAAATTAATTTTTGAAACTTTAAACAAATACCACACTCAAAAGTGAGTGTGAAACTATATTTAGAAAGTTCCACCAAACGGAGCCTTAATTTTTACTTTTTAATTTATTTTGAATCATATCATTTTTTATATTTTATATATATAAAAGGATAAAAAATCAAAAAATTAATTTTTAATCAATTTCCCAAATCACCTCATAATTTGTTTGTGGTTGAAATTTCAACTTTCAATTCAATCAAATAGTTGAAAATTTTAAATTATCAAAATTAGTTAACAGAGATCACTTATTAGAATTAATAAAAGAATTTAACTGAACGAGATAGTTAAAGTCTCTTACTAATAAGAGATCTTCATTTATTAATTATAACTGATAAAAGTTTTTTAATTATTTGGTATAGTTGAATTTTCAACTAAAAACAAGCCATATCATTTCTTGTAACATCTCTCTAGTTTGGACAAACATTGGATTCCTTTAAAATGTCGAATTCAATTTCAAATGATCTGTTTTGATTTAACAATATTGAACAGATGTAAGTGGGTGTTTGGGAAGTGGGTTTTTATGTATATTTTTTTAGTTGTAGGATATTATTGGATAAAAAATTTTTAGTGTTTGGGAAGATAGTTGGGTTTTTTTGTGGTTGGATGTGATGTTTGTGAGAGAAAAAGTGAAATGATTATGGGGTTGGATGTGATATTTTGTTTGAATGTGTTTTTTTTGGTTTTGTAAAACTTTTGTCTTTTAGTAAAAAAAATGAGAAAAAAATTTGGGAACCAAGTTCCCAAACACCACTTAAGTCAGATAATTTTTAGAAAAGTAAATTTCAATTGAGTTGTAGATATACAAGCATTTGCGAATTAAATACTAAGAAAAATTTGTACTAAAATTTTTCCAAATTGAATACAATGTTTGTAGACTAAGAAATGTTTTGACAAGTTGGTAAAAGTTGATTTTTTTAATTTTTTTAGTCTATTTTATTTTTTTGTGGATAAGAAATATAAGAGGTGATATGACCCAAAATGAGTAAAAAGTTAAAAGTTGGCTTTTATTTTCAATAATGCTTGAGACCACTAAAAGTGGTGCTCTAAAAGCACTACTAGTGATGTGGCAGTGGACGAGGCCCACTGCTTGTGTCTTGTTTTTTTTTTTTTTTTTTCTTTTTTTGAAGTGCTTGCCAACTCATTAGTGGTGCTTTAGAGCACCACTTTTAGGGTTGGTTTGGGAAGTAGGTTGGCTTTTTGGCTTTTTGATTTTTTTGGCTATTTTAGTCTGGGCTAAAAAGCTTGGTTTGGGAAGGGTTTTTTGGTTTTTGGTTTTTTTGTGAGAGAAGAGTGTAATGATTATGGATTGGATGTGATATTTTATTTTTTGTGACTAAAATAGCCTATTTTGTCTTTTGTGGCTAAAATAGCCAAAAAAGCCAACTTTAGCTCTTCCCAAACGGTGCCTTAGTAGGATGTATCATTACCGTTTTATTTTCTTCCGAAAAGAACCTTAAATCCATAAATGTAGATTAGACAAAAAAAAATTCGATCAAGTGAATTAAATGGATTAAATCCATAAACATAGACTAAAGACAAGAAAGTTTCCATCAAGTTTCATTAAAAGACCTTAGTTTTTAGTAAAGGGTTGTTTGGGATGTCCTAAATAAGTGTACTTTTTGATTTTTTAGACTAAAAAGTTGAGAGAAAAAATATGGTTGTTTGAGTTAACTTTTTAACTTTTTATGAAAAAATGTGTATTAAAAAATTGTATAAATTAGTGTGTAGGAGAAAATTAGGATTGGGAGTTGTGCAGTCGTACTTTTTGACTTTTGGTGAATAGTGACAACTTTTTAATTTTTTGAATAATTTTTTGACTTTTTAACTTTTTTTTCAACTTACCAAACTTGACCTAAGTCTCACCATTTTTAGTCAACATTTGTGAATGAATAATTTAATTGGACTAATAATGTCCCCCATAAGCCATTGATGTCAATACACTCCTTTAAAAAAAGAAATATTTATTTTAGAAGAATAAATATAATGAAATATTATGATTAGAACTAGAGACCAGCTCTATTCATTTTCTAATACTATAATAGACTCAAGACCCGTAAGTAACTTTTTAGCTATTTGGCTAAAAAGGTAGCTAAAAAAAACTTGTATGTTTGGGATGACTTTTTGGCTAATTATGAAAAGCTGTGCAAAAAGTAGAGAGAAGCCGTAATCTTTGACTTTTTTGTATGAGTTGTTGGCTTTTTGGCTAATTTAGTAACTTTTTGACTAATTGGCTAAAACAGTTAGTCCCCAAACGGGGCCTAAATATGATAATCAGTATTATTGAATAATTTTTCTATAATGGGACTCTCTGTGTGGATTTTTATTTTATTTTATTTTTTATTTTTATATTGGTCTCACTGTGGATTCACCAATCAAATAGTTCCATACTTGCATTAAACATGAGTCACAATGATCGTTTTTACTTTACTTTGTGGCATATATATAGATACACTGAGAATAGTAATGAAAAATTTATTTAAAATTTAAAATTTATGGTGTATATTTAAATTTTTTTTGTTATGAAATCACAACATGAATGAATCTTGGTCTATGATTACAAATTGTTAGAAATGGTAATAAATTCTGGGTAAAACCAGAATTTTATCCTAAGTTTGGTCTAATTTTTAGGTGGGCCCCGTGCGTCGTTTTACACGGGTCAAAGTGGTAACGCGTTCTATGCCGCGTTGTGATTCACGTGGTATATTTGGTTGCTTAAAACCATTACCGAGTGAATGGAAAATTGAAGCCAAAGTGTGCTCCATGGAAATAGAGTTTTGGTGAAAATTCCTTATTGCTTGAATAAGGCTTGTCCCACATTGATTTGGTGGGAGGTTTTGAAAGGGTTTATAAGGCATGGGTTTGGTACTTGGGGTGTGCCCCAAGGGGTACCCAAGTGTTTTAGAGGGAGAGGTTATGGGCAAAATGGGCTAGACCCATTGGACTCAAAAACCACCACACGCGCGCCGCCGCCGCGCCCGTCCGGTCGTCGGTGGCGCGGGTGCGTGGTGTGTTGGGTTGGGCTTGTTCGGCCCAATACTAATCTTTTTGGGCCAAAAACATTTGGGTTTGGAATTTCTGTTCATCCAAACAAGGCCCTTCCCGTTTTCAAACAGAATTAAACTGGTTTGGCATTTTGGTTCATCCAAACAGGGCCCTTCCCGTTTTTATCTGTTTGAATAATTAACCAACAGATTCAAATCTGTTGAAATTCAAACCCAACAGGTTTCATACCTGTTCAATTCAAATCCTACAGCCACCTTAACATCTATAAATAGACCAGCCTCCCATTTGGATTAATACACCAATTTTCGTATTCCATCTCTGCTTTAAATCTCTGCCATATTGCTGCATTTTATTTCTGAAAGAAAGAGTGTAAACACTTAGTGTTCGACGACAATTAAATTGTAGTGCTGCATTTAATTGTTGATTAGATCATTTCATCCTGGGAGATAGACGTCCAAGTTCTGAAAGCACCGTGGAGAGGACGAATCTGTCTTAAGGACACAGTGTTAAACACTGGACTTGATCAGAAAGTTATTCGAAGAAATTAACCAAGTAGTTTTTTAATCTTATTCTGTTTATTTATTTGTTTATTTAAATCAGATTTTAATTTTGTTTTAGTAACAAAATAAAATCTGTTTATATTATTTATTATTTATTTCGAGTTTGATTTTTGTAATCAAACTATTTCTCTCCTTTTCTTTATTTCTTTAAATTCTAATTGTTGTTTTGTACACAATAGAATTAAAATCTTTTAAATACAGTGAAGATTGCCTAACACAAATTATGAACAATTTATTGATTTTCTTTTCTTCATGAATTTATAGAACTGCTGATATAGATATTAATAGTTGGTGGAGATATATGTGGTGATATGATATGTATATTCCTTTGTGCTACCGACCTTGATACTGTGTTTTTTGACCTACCACAGTCCATGAAGGGGACCTAAATTGTCCTTAGGAGCTTGAGCAACACTTGAGCTTTATCACATGACTGTTTTTTAAGGCCTGTTTGGTAAAGAAAATTCCAAAAATAGACAAGTCCCTTTTTTTCTTTTTTAAGCTAAGCATTAGCTTTTTCTTCCGTGGAAGCAAAAATTTTGAAAATTGGCTAATGCTAAGAACAAATAATAGAAATAAATATAGATTATAGGAGGTGGATTGACCGGTTGAGATTTATACTGAATGTAATTTCATCGTAATTGATTTTAATTCTAGTTATCCATTACATTTTCTGTGATAATTCTGTGATCTATTCTATGTTTATAACATTGGTAAAGGGAGAAAATGATTTCCCCAACTTGCAAATGCTTTTAGTTATGCTGTGTTTGGTTGAAGGATTTGAGAAGAGATTTGGAAAGGAAAATGGAAAAGGTAGGTGAAATGTAAAAAAAATATACCTTCATTTCACATAGTTTCACACACCTTTTCCTTTTTCCTTTCCAAATCCCTTTCCAAATCCCCCAACCAAACACAACATTAAGAAAAGGTCAATTCTTCTGTGCAAATTTGCTTTCTAATCTTATTCTTTACTTTTTATCTATATCATAGTCAAAAAGATGTAATAGTTTATTTTTTTTTTATAAAAAAAAAGAAAACAGAGAAGAGAATGGGACAGGTAATGTGTGAGGATCAACTAAATTCACCTTTATAGAATAAAATTTGAATGAATGTAGTTTTTCAATCCACTTAATATTTCTTTGGTAGTTTTGCTAAAATTTCTTTCAAAAGAAAATCAAAGAATTAACACCGGAAACTTGGATGAAGTACATCAAATTTCCCAAGATGATGTCATAGTGTAAAGAATTGAAAATAAATCTCATCGTGAAGCAAGTTTAGTTTTGAAAAACATGAGTGAGACCACTAAAAAGAAGAGCACTAAGAATAAGTTTGGGAAGACTAAATAAATGTATTTTTTGACTTTTTATGAAATATGGGTTGGATTTGGGTTGTTTTGAAGTGATGTGTTAGAGAGGTGATGTGACTTAATATAGATGATGTACTTAAATAGGATAGTGACTTTTTGACTTTTTAAATTTTTTTAGGATGCCAAACTTGGCCTAATAGTTTTAAAGTGGTGTGGGTCTCATATGATGGGATGTTTTGCTTTTGTGTGTGTGTGTTTTTTTTCTTTTAAATTTCTATCTCATTAGTGGTCAATTAGTGCCCAAATTAATGGGATGAATCATTGTTGTTTAGTTTTAAGCAATAAAAAACAGAAAGTTTAAATTAAAGAGAATAAATAATTAAATTTGCTAAAATTTCAATGTTTAAATAGTCGAAACATCATATCTGGCACATCACAATCACCTTTAATCTGAGTTGACTCATGTGACAGATACTTTTCAAAACTCAATTATAGGGGTTTGGAATGATCTAAATAAGTATATTTTTTGACTTTTTATGAAATATGCGTTAGATATAGGTTAAATTTGAAGTGATATGATAGAGAAGTGATGTGATTTAAATAAAATGATGTGACTTAAATAAGATAGTGACTTTTTAACTTTTTGACTTTTTTACATTATAACAAAGAAGGCCTAAATTACTGTTTGAATGAATTATGTTAACAATTATATTTTTAAAACATAAATCAAAAGTATTTTCAAAACTACTCTCTTCTCTTTATTATTATTATTATTATTCAATCAATGAATCTTTTTTTTTTTTTTTTTTTTTTCTGATATGTCTCATCTCACATTCTTTTACATTTTGACCTTATTTGTCATGATCTAAAAAGTCAAAAAATCAAAAAGTCACTATCCTATTTAAGTCAATCATCTTATTTAAGTCATATTACCTCTCTATCACATTATTTCAAACCCAACCTACACTTAACCCATATTTCATAAAAAATAAAAAAGTGCACTTATTTAGATTATCCTAAACTACCCCTCTATATGTCAATCAATAAAAAATAATAATAAAAAAGTTACAAACCATTCCAAAATTATTTTCAAAACTCATAACCAAACAAATTTTTCCTTTTCAAATCATAATTAAAAAATTCAAAATTTAAAACATAATTTCATACTCAAATCATAATTCTAAAAATAAAATTTTAATATTTCATTTTGTCAATTTAAATACTAATTTTTTAAGGTTATTTTCAATCTAAATCATTTGTTTATTTCTGTTAAGTAAAATTGATAAAAAAAAAATAATATTTTAGTTATTATACTCAATAATGTAGATGTAAGCAAAAATTTTAAAATATTTTTTTCATTTAGTTTAATGACTTCTACTTAATAAAAATAGGCAAATAATTTAAGGAAAATTTACCCATAAATCCTACTTTCTGGAAAGTTGAACCATTTAGTCCTAAATGTTTTCTTATGCACCATTTAGTCCCATTTTATTTTGGTAATGTTATTTATTTAATTTTTATTATTTGAAGATTACAGTTATACCCATTATGTTGGCTGGTTGTTTCCTAAAATGGTGGAATTCAGTTTATGTGATTTGGGGGATTCATAATCTTAATGAATGCTAGGGTTTGCTGAAAACGGGTTTCTGTGGAGTTGTGACAGAGGTTTGTCTCTTTGTTTTCTGATTATTTATGTGTTTTTTTTGTGTTTTTGGTGTGTTGTCATTGTCGTTCATGGGAACATAACGTATGGTCTATTGTGCCTCTGTCACATATCTTCATCATAGTGTTTGTTCATGTTTTTCGTTTGGGTAACATTGTGCTCTAACAGCGTTCCAGTAAATGTGTCGTCCCCGTTTTTAAAATATTGTGGCTGTGTTATTTGTGTTCTTCATGAATTTTTGTTGCAAATATTTCAGTCTGTGGCTGTGTTATCAATGTCGTATCATTTAACATTACATTCGGGTGGCTCACTCATGCAAAAATTACATATATACTTTCACATGTCAGTTCGTTTCCGAGTGTTGTGGAATGTTTTGTCCCGGTTTTTTAGTGTTGTTGATGTATTCAATGTTGGCAGGAGTAACTACGTCAACATCAATGTCGATTCCTGATAAATCAATGTCTTATTTGTTGTGGCTCTGTTATTTGTGTTCTTGATGTTTTTGTTGTTGCAAATATTTGTGTATGTGGCTGTGTTATCAATGTGGTATCATTTAACAGTACTTTCGGGTGTCTCACTCATGCAAATATTACATTCGTACGTTACATGTATGCCGCACAACGTGTAGTTCATGTTATGTGCACGTGAATATTTTAATATTTGCAACATTGTTGTACGCGTTAGCCATTTAATGATTCAAATATGGTTTGTGTCACAGGTATGGATGGGGTGTTGTTGTTGTGCACATACGGGCAAACAAATGTTGCTGTTCGGTGTCAACGAGGGATGACATTCACGCAGCTGCTCGATGATATTTGTGGCAAGTTCGACGATTTAGTACGGGATGTGGCGTACATGTTATGGCTACATGTTATGGGATGTGACTGCCTCAAAATCACACCTGCAAAAAAAAAATGAACACGAGTCACGAATAATACACAACACAGAGTTCATAACGTAACATATACCTACACACTGTAAACTACAACAAATCTACATTAACATGAACATTTTCGCAAATAAGAATGTTTATGAGACATAACAACACAGCCAACAACGTACACACCATCGCACTGTCACACTACCTCAGTCATCATCACCATAACATTTAATACAATAACATCACATTCCCAAAGCACCTAAACTACATCACCAACCCATAATCGAAACGTTAACTTCACAACTACACAGTGCTAAATTGAAGAGCAAGAACAAAACAGAGCCATTAAACATTGTGTAGAAAACCCAAGAAATTGCCAGCAGAAAAAAAAAAAAAAACCATTGCCTTAAACAACAACAACATGAAAACAACCACATAACCATTGCCAACCAACAAAATCCACAACACCATTGACACAACATTGGAACATGCACAATACACACTTACCACTTCCAACAAACAGCAATGTCCTACACATAATCTTAAAAGAATAACATCAACAACATTGTGCATCAAATGTCAACACACAAATCATTAAAACGTCACAGACATATTACCACTACCTAACCTCACACAACATCATATCACATTCCAGTAATCATCAACCACGTGAACACCAAAACATTGGGCACAAGACATAACATAAACCCCAACAGAGTACCCAAACAACCATGAAATCCAACATCACATACCCGAAAATACACACCCACACCCAATTCCAAACATAAAAACAAACTTAAACACACACCCCATCAACGACCACAATCTCCTTTCATAGACCCACACAACAACATCGACATTATAACCCTACAACAATTTTGCCCGTATAACCGAAAAAAACATCAGAACAGCACAAAAAAAAAACAAACGTGACGTACCAGCACTTTGCTTGTCATTCTCCACAGTCCACACACGTAACACCGACTTCCAAACTTTCCCCAATCGCAGTCGGATACTCAACTACACGACGTCACTAATCTTCAACAACAATGTCTTCCCACAGACCGTCACCACCACAACATTGACACCTCCTTCCGATTTATGGTTTATTCAATTGAAACCCTAAAACCCAACTGATTCCCCTTCCGTTTCGGATGTTGATTTCCTTTTCCGAACCGCAAATCTTTCCTTCAAACCGTACCGCACCACCGCCGAATCCGGAGATCAATGTAACAGCATACCCAACTGCTGCCTCTCAACTAATTTCACACTTTTAATTTACCGATGTTGCCCCTTAATCTTAGCAGCAGCGTCCGCAATGTGTATGTCCTCTATGTAATTGCCAATGTAATGGGACTTCGGTTCATAAGAAAACATTTGGGACTAAACAGTGTATAAGTTACAAAATTGGGATTTATTGGTGCATCACCCATAATTTAACTTAAAAATAAATTTAAAGATTAAGTTTTTGATTAATAAAATTTAAATTTTATTTTATTATAAAATTCAAACTTTAATTATTTTTTTTTAAAATTTTTCCTTACATTTATAATGAGATTTTATGAAAAAAAAATAAAAAGTTTTTAACAAAAAAAAAACACTAGTTAGGTTCGTTTGAAAGTGACAAGGAATGCCGGTGCCACAAGAGAAAGATTTTGACATTACCTACGTGTAACTTAGCATTTCATCCACTTGTCAATTGAAAAGAATCTCCACGTGCCAAGTTACATGCATTGACGTCATCCTACTCTTTTCCATTTATTCACGTGCATGGCACGTGTAAAGAGGTATGGATGACCACAACAACAACACTCGCTCCAACCACGCATGCATACGTAAGATAGACGCCATTAGAAGATAGGGATGTAATTTGGGCAGATTTAGAGAATTCGTATCAGGCGCTCTACAATAATTTTGAAGTTATCGTAGAGAGTATCATCACCAAATCCTTCTTCCATTAGTCTCGATAATTTTTTTTTGTAAATTAACGTTTTATTAAATTTGTTACAGTAACTTGTTTGATGAAGTGAGCAACTGTTCATCACTAAAATACGAGATTTGGGTGTAACCGGACATCCACCCGGAAGTCTGGCCGGTCAACTGGTCAACGGCAAATTTTTTTTTTTTTTTTACCTTTTGTAAAACATAAGAATTGTTTGATTGATAGCTCATCAATTTTTTTATAAAAAAAAAGAATAACAAATATTTTAATAGGATTAAGTTAAAATAGAGAATTTGATGCAGTGAGTGACTAGCTAAAATATAAAAATGACTTTTTAAATTATAATTTGACTAAAATTTTGAAGAGGCTGATATTGATGCTCTTACCCCCAACAATTTGAGTTGAGCTTAAAATTTTTAAGATTTAAAATTGTATATTTTTGAATTTTTGGTACATAGTTGGACAAAAATTTAAAAGTCTAAGAGGATATTTGATATGTACTAAAATAGCATGTGTTATTTTAATACATATATTATCTTATTTAAACTACAATTATTTTATTTGAGTCATATTATATTTCTATCACATTATTTTAAACTAACTTATATTTTACGCTTTTTGATAAAAAATTAAAAAATATATTTATTTAGATCATTCTAAATATCCTAAATTAAATTGTGACGAGCTTAGATCAAAACACCACATAATCAAATTGTAAATAAAAAAAAAAAAATACTAGTATAGTTTAATGATGTTAAACTACTCTTAGCTGTTGGATCATATTAATTAGACATATTATATATATATAAATAACACAATGTAAAATTTACTATTTGTCGTTTTAATCAAAATATGGCAAATACTCCTATAGTAGCGCATCGATTTCTTAGTTCTTTATTTTCTTTTTCCCATCTCTTTGTTATCGTATAAATTATTTATTTTGATATGATTAATGATTTTTTTTAAACAAACTAGGATATAACTTTAATAATTTAATTAGTCTAATTCTAAAAAAAAAAAAACTAAAATATGTAAGTAATTCAAGGCTATTGTGATTGGGTCGGGTTTGAATATACAAGTTTGGGTTAGAACTCGGATTTGGACAAATCTAAACAACAATCAAATGCAACTCAAATTGAGTCTAGACAACTCTTCAATCAAATTTGCCCACTAAAAAATACTAGCATTTACATTGGGGCTCACACTCACACATGTTAGCTTAGCTTGACTTGCACATATAAGATATTGTTATTCTGAGTTTTTTCCATGCTAGGCATTGGCAATGGAGTAGAATAGACACTACTAGAATGACACGGAATTTTTTGCGACGGTATATTTTGCTATCGCAAAAAGTTAATTTTTGCGACGGTTAATATTCCGTTGCCAATAGTCACTTATTGTGATGGTAATTTATGTCGCAAAAAGTATGAAGCATATGTTCAATGGTTTTTGCGACAGTAAACCTATTGCCGTCACAAAAGGCTTATTTTTTACAACGATTCTTGTCTCCCGACGTAAATATATATTTAAATTTTATTTTTTTTTGCGATGGGCATCATTGTGCCGTCACTACTAGGCCACAAAACACCCAAAATTTCCAAATTTCTCAAACGCTTGAAGCCTTGATATTTTCATTTCTCTCTCTGTCTCTCTCTCCATCTCCATCTCCATCTCCATCTCCATCTTTCATCTACGAGTTCACTCCCGCCGGCATCAGTTTGTTGATCCACCTTCACCAAGCCAACATCGCCGCCCACTCTCTCTCGATCTCACCCTCGATCTCGGTCAGTACATGGATATCACCTCTCGCAGCCCCAACAACACCAGCGTGGGAAGAGTTCTAGGTAACCCTTCTCTTCTCTCCTTTTCTTTTCTTTCCTCTCACACTCGCTCGCACAGACCCTCACAATCTCTCTCTATTGCTCTCGCTCTTGCTCTCACATTACCCTTACAGACTGTTTGTAGCAGCAGCGGCGTCGATTTCCCTCCGATTCTTCCTCCAGCATCCAGGTATATCTCTCCTCTGCTATCCTTTGCTCTCCTCGCCTGTCCTCTCCTCTTTTTCTCTTCTTTTTCCTTCATTGGAATCAAACCCTCTTCATTGGATTTAACTAAATAAAAAGAAATAAATCAACCCTAAACACCAGTTTTAATCCAACGCATTATGCAACAGTTTCACAATTAAATCTCGTGTTGAATCTGTGAAAAGTGATACGCCATTTTTGTCTATGCAAGTATGAGTGTGGGGATTGGAACCCTAGAAAGTGGTACAGAGATTGTTGCACGATGATTCAGGGTATACAATCTGATTTTGAATTAGAGTTACCAAATAATTTTAAAGCCATTCAAAATTTTCAACTATGGTTTTGTATCTCCATATCCAATGGATTTTTGATTTCTGATTCTGTAACTAAAATTAGTTTATACACTCTCTCAACATGGAAGAATAAAGAATGAAAAGTGAAGAATAATGAATAAAACCCTTCAAAGTTTCAAAACCCTAACCCTAACTTAGCCTAATCTAAGGAAATATCATCTACTTACGCTTATGTTGGCAAATTTGAATTGCTTGAAATCTTGTGGGATACAAGGCAATAATTCTCACTTCTTTTCTTTTCAAGGAATGTTGATAGAACATTGCCTTGGAATTAATTAGGTTTGCAGAGAAGCTGAGGAAGAACTGTTAATTATAGGGAGTTAATTCATGCCAATGCCATTTCAAAAAAAATAAAAATAAAAAATCATGCCCATACAAAAACTTACCAATAAAGGCAATGAATTGAAGATCGTTTTAATGGTTTGAGGGCTATGTGGCTATTTGTATTCTACAATGTTTGTGAAATTGAAGGTTGTTTTATAAATTTGGTTTTTATTTTGAGAAGAACACAATCTGATTTTTATTTTATTTTTTTAAATTAGGTTTCTTTTGATTGTGTTTATGTACGTATGCATATATCTATATCTATAACAATCTATAAAAACAGCAAAATGTGCCTCTAACATCAATGTGTCTAACAGGTTAGATGCCAAATTCACCCCTCATGAAGATTGCCTCACAAGATATGCATTGTTGGGGCATCTTCAGCAAGCTCGGTGGAAGAGGATGCTTCTCAAACAAGCTGCCCTTCACCTCTTGCCACCTGACCTGCTGCAGCTTTCTCTTGAGTCTTCCTTCACAAGTTCTTTTATTTTATAATAGGTGTAATTGTTGCCTTGATGCAAATTGTTGTCAATCTGGTTCAAGAAACATACGAGGTATGCCCTTCCTCGACTTCCATATGCCATTAGTTGTGCAATCTAATTCTTAATTTCACTATTCTATGGTTGCTTGATTGAGAACTCTCTTGGCTCTCTGTGTCTGAGTTTGGTTTGTCCTCACATTGAATTGGATTCGTGGTTGTTGATTTGTACTTTTTATACTTTTGTTCTTTATCATGAATTTGTTCTTCCTGTTACATCTTTCGTCCTCCAACTGCTTGATGCAATGCCCGAATGAAAAATTCATCTGTCTCTACTCATCTTCTTCTTCTGTTGTATTCTGAAGTTACATATTGGTTTGGGTTTTAATATTGAATAAATTTATTTGTTATTCCTCTAGACCCAATAAAGAATATCATGAAACAAGAGAGAAGAAAATTAGGAATCTAAGAGAGCAAGAAGGTGGTAGAGAGAGAAGAAAGAGAACTAGAACACTTTGTTCTAATCAATGTCAATATTCTTCAATTACACTACAAATGAAATTACATCACCCTATTTATAGGTTACATGACTAATAGTAGGACACTTGAAAAAAACCCAAACACCCTTAAGAAAACAAATACTCCAAATCAATAATGACTGAAAACGTTTTCTTTAATTTTGTGTTTTTGAATGTATTTGTGTGGGTAGGTTAATCTTGATATTCTTAGAAGTGTTAGTTGTGTTGTTGTGTATTTTGTTTTGTGTTTTATGTATGTATAGAATGTTTTTTGTTTTTGAGTATTATTCTAGAAAACAAAATTGTACATTTTTATTTTTAATTTCTTTAAATTGCTTCTGTATTGAGGAATGTTCTTTCTGTTTCTATATCTAGATAATCTGTTGTGCAAAAGCTGTTTTATGTGTAGAATATATATGTTCTAAATTTTTTCCATAAAAAAAAAAAGGACTTGGGAACTTTTGTGTTAAATATTTCTTTTTAAAGGCTAAGAGAGAAAAAGATTGAGAAACGTGTGGGGTATGCAGAGTGTTAATTTATTTATATTTTATGTTATAAATTTTAAAAAATAAATTATTATTTCTTTTAAAATTTTGTTTGTTATTATTGATCTAGTCTATTTATTGTTACAGATTTGGCATTCTATGTTTTTGTAAGGTTATTTAATTCTTGTTCTTGACTTTGGCTATTGGTTGATTGATTTGAGTGTTTACATTAGCTGATGTTTGCATCTGTGCTTATCTTGTAGTATGATAATAAAAGCAAAAATGTTCCAGCACTTTTGCTTTGCTTATTCCCTTATATATATATATATATATGAATTGTTTTGTGATAAAATCATTTATTCTTTTTCTTTTCGTAAATATCTTCCTTGATGCCAATTTTGTATAGAATTATATTTTGGTTGCTCTGTTATTTAATACTAGCGTATGCCCGTGCCTAAAGGCACGGTGTAACTAATGTTGTGATCAAAATACAATTGTAATTCATACGTATCATATTAAAATTTATAAAATCTGTAATTTTGACATCTGTATCATATAAAGAAATATTATTCTTTTTAAAAATTGTAACAATTTTACTTGTATCATACGCTTTATAAAACTCAAATAAAATAACAACGAAATAACCCAAAACTTCAGTAAAGCAGCTCACAGAGAAGCACTGAAATACTCCCACTGCCGACAAACAAATAATTATTCTATTGTTCACACCATTGATATATAGAATACTACCAAATAAATAATTATTATGTTGTTTCAGAATTTAAATTTTGTAGTGTTCAACAAACAATAAAAGCTAAATAAATTAAGATTCTAAAATAAAAATAATAATAAATACAGTATTGTAATTTCCCAATAGATCTAACCAGGCAAGTCCCCAAGGTGGTTTGGAGGTTTAAAAATGTATTACTGATAAAAGTAATGTGTCACCTAGTATATATCCATGTCTAAATTAATTATAAGATTAAAATATAATTAAATTTAAAAGTACTGATTTAAAATGTAATTTATCAAATTTATTGAGTTTGAAATGAATTTTGTAAAAGTACTCAAACATAAATACACCCCAATAAAATTAAAGTAAAAATTGAAAAATATAATTTATTATAAGAATTTGAAGTCAAAATTCTATTAATAAAAAAACTCTTTTCAGTTTTTTCACAAATCACACAACTCCCATTATTTCTTCTCTCTTCTCAAAATTCACTTTTATGATCATTTTTTTAACATAACCCAATCTAAACCTAATTTAAATTTGAGTTTAAATTTATCTACACAAAAAAAAAAAAAACAAACAAACAAACAAACAAACAAAAAGGGGTGATTCTTTTCATCTACATTGCAGGCAAAGAGAGAAAATAAGCAGAGACAATCAGTTACATTGGCAGAAATAAAGTGTAAAGTATTAAGAACTTATGATACCAAGAACTACTTTTAGTGCTTCACGAATAGTATCCTCTGGAATGTTTATGAAAGGTTCCTGGATGCACAATTTCAAATGTCAGTTCCTATATTTGGAGAATTAATTCAAATTAAAGAACTTATACCATTCAAGCAATCATGTATATTACACAATTGAAACATTCGACAATTGTCAATTTAAAACAAAAAGATCAATTCATACAACACTAAATCCTCAAAATTATGAAAATTGTAACATTCATAACCTATTCAACATAAACATATCATTGAACCATCAAGCTCACAATCAGTCTCCTAGATTATAAGATATGTCATTTCCAATCTTTCTATCACATTGACTGCCTGTACAAATTGGGGTGGACGGGGCAATCCCGAGCCAAAATAAACTTAGAGAGTAAAGTAATATGAGAGTATTGACCATAGAGTGTGTAGCAAATAATAGTCAATAGAATAAGTAAACAATAATAGAGGAAGTGAGAAATAATAAAGAAACTATGGTTTAGTTTTTTTTTTTTACTTCAAAGATGTGTATTGAGATTTTTTTTTATATTTTTAAATGATGTGTACAAAAAAAATATTTTATTTAATTTAATAGTATATTTTGAGGTATATTATAATTATTTTACTTAAAAATAAAAGTATCATTAAAATAAATAAAGGTATAGAAATAGAATTTCCCGACCTTTTTCGCTTAAATCCCTAAAATTCGCTCACAGGGTCACGACAGCAACACCCTCACCAAACCCAAACTCAAGTTATATACTCACTCAAGAGAACACGTTATTTTCACGCAAACAAATATAAGAAATGTCTATGATAAATACCCATAAAAATTCAAGACATAGATCTTACGGAGAAGAACCGGAGCCCTTTCCATTCACACAGCAGCCTCTTTGAGAGCATTCTACATACTTAGACAGCAAAAGCGGAAGAGAGAGCAACAAACAATTTGCCACAGTACCAAAGTGAGCGCAGAAACTAAAAGCATCCATAAACCTCTCTGCCAATTACCCAAAACTTGCAGTATATAAAGCACAATATCTAATCATCTTTGCAAATAAGCTCATCCCAACAAAGCTAGCATTATCACTTCCAAGAACCCATCATTCAACATCTTAATTATAATGCAATTACCAAGCTTAAAGACCAAATTACAGAGAAATTGGATGTCTCCACAGCAATCAAGTTGGATACTTTGAACAATTCTTCAAACCCAATTCACAATCATCATTTTTCAACATGCCACAAACTCAATTCAGAAGAAACCAACTGTGGTTTCACCAGAAACAGAGAGCAAAATGTCCATTTGGAACAAAAGCTAAGTAGAACTTATGTATTATTTTTAAACTTATGTATTATTTTTAGTTATGCTCAAAACTAATCAATGCAAGATTTTTCAAAAGCCATGTAGAACTCAAATGCCAAAAGCTGTTATTGTCATCTTCAGAGACATTTCCTCATGAGACCTACAAAAGGTTCTATCAAATTAATAACCAAAATCAAGCATTGAAATCTTCCCCTAATAATCAATTTAACAATCTGCTTCACAAAAAAGCATTGAAATCATCCCCTGATAAGGTAACCACTGCATGATGTATGAAAATATAACGGCTTTATCGAAGCTATTATACTATTTCAAAAGAGGCAAAGAAACTTTATGATATACAAATTCAAATAACCACTGCATTCAGGTAACCACTGCATGATATACAAATTCAGATAAAAATAAACTTTATCATGGAAAAAGAGGCAAAGAAACACAAAAAGCCACACCTGGGAGATGATGATAGGACCACCTTACTCAAACAACTTCTCATCCTTCATCATTTGGACAATTTTTTAGATTAATCTTGAGATAGAGAGAGATTAATCTCAAGATAGATTAATTTTTAGATTAAACTCAAGATAGATTAATCTTTAGTTTTTCATTCGTTCATTTCTTTTTTTAATTTTTAATTTTTAATTTTTAATTTTACCACCAGAGAAAGAAAGAGGGAGAAAGAGAGAGGCACTATCTTCCCCTCTCTTGATTGATTGCTCTACTCCACTGTCTGTCTTTCTTCTCCTAACCTGCTTTGAGTGAGTAATCCTTACTTTACTTAGAAGTAGGGTTATCTCTCTCTCTCTCCTTTCTTTCTATCTACTACTTCAGTGCTCATCTGTACTCCACTCACTGTATATACATAGATTATATTAATGCCGAAATCAGAAAAAAACTAATGCCGGTGGAAATAAACTAATGCCAAGCAGAATCGTAACCTCCTGAAATAAACTAATGCCGAAATCAAATAAATGGAAATAAACTAATGCCGAAATCAGAAAAAATAAACTCCAAATTCAGAAAAATCGAAATCAAAACAGACAAAAATCGTACCTTGCCAAGCATCGGTAGCAAAGAGGCTGTCGTGATGGCGGTGGTCGAGGATGATGCTTTGATGATGATAAACAAAAACATTAATTTAAACCATTTAAACCATTACAAATAAAGATTGTGAGCAATTCCCCTTTACTGAAATCATCAGAACACAGCCCTAATAGTAATCTTTAGATTACAAAAACTCAATTAGAATTTTGAAAAATAACACACACACATACACAAAATAAATATCGAAGAATAATTATTGATTTTCTTTACGGTTTCCAATCAAAAGAAAAACCAATACCAGAAAATAAAGTATTCAAAGCAAATTCAAAATTGCAAGAGAAGAAAACGAACCCAGAGAGCTCTAATCGGGGTTCGAAGTTGCGAGTGAGAGGATTGCGGGGCACCGCATGGAAGATTCTGTATATTGACGGAAATTTATATTAGAAATTATTCCTTGGTCCATTTTCATTATAGCCGATTGAAAAACCAAAATAGATCAATATATTTCCCAACACTATTTAACATTATTATAACATTTCTGAAATTATAATAGTTGGGGAACATATATATTTCAATGTTTGAGCACTACAATGATAAACCAGAAATGTTCCCTGGAGCCACTTAGCTTTCCTTTACCACTGGAGGGGGTTGAGATGATGCTTTGATGATGATAAACAAAAACATTAATTTAAACCATTTAAACCATTACAAATAAAGATTGTGAGCAATTCCCCTTTACTGAAATCATCAGAACACAGCCCTAATATGAAAAACCCGCTGTCAAGAACTATAGATCTATATAAAACCAAGCAGAAAAAATTAAAGAAGGACATGTAGAGAGAGAGAGAGAGAGACCTCGTTGTTGTCACAGTGCCATCGGGTAGGTTGTAATTGCCATCGGGTTCGACTGTCACAGTGCTTGGGTAGGTTGTAATTGCCCTGAGCTCTCAATCCAGAGTATATCTTGGAGGCTAGGGCTCTCTTCCTTCTCCGAATCTGTGAATAAAATTATGTATATAATACACACAAATGCATATACATACATACAGTGCAGAGAGAGAGATAGAATGGGGTCTGATTTCAAAATTTGAAATCAGAGAAAAAGAGATGAGAGTGTGAGAGACAGAGAGGGCGTGGGTTGAAAATGGAGGGTGTAAGACTGTGAACCCTTGGATTAAGTTCAATCCAATGGTTTATAATTTGACAAACGGACAGAAGTCCCATCAAAAGAAAAAAACTGAGCTGCCTTATTATATAGATTTTATTAATTTTGTTATAATTGTGTTATCTTTGTTATTGATATTTCAATTTGGGGAATACTTGGTACCTAGAAATTTGCATAGAATTTTTTTTTTTTTTTTTCTTCTAGAATCATTCTAGGTACATAATCCACTATAGAAGAGTTGAATCCGAACCACATATTGATTTTCTGATAAATTTGTAGAGACAAATTCTTTTCTTTTTTTTTTTAATTCTTTTTTTATCAGCAAAAGAGAACTCTTTATTGATGGAAATATGAAATTCTTATTTCATTAAAACATATGAGTGCAAAGAGCATCATAGTGGAACCGCTTAATTCCAACTAGGTTGGCACCAAGAAGTCCACCCTTCTAGGCCAACCAAGTAATGAATTTGGCTTTAGGTGTAGATAAGTTGTTCCATATCAGTCCAGCAGAGCTATAAACATAACCAAAATCCATATCACACCACTTATAGGCACTGCTAACCTTGAACCCACCTGCTTGATCAGCCTTCTATTTCACAGATTTCTTATGCTCCATGCCTATCCTAGGCCTTATTCCCAGAAAATCAATGAGTTTTAATAACTCATTCTTCCCAAGCATGTAGATTATTGTTCCTGAACACTTTTCACATTGACCGTCACCTTATAATATAACTTTGCAAAAAATACTGTTTTATGTTATTCTAAGTAACTATTGTCTATCCATTAATTTGAGGAATGGTATTTTAAAATGTAAATTAACAAATAATTATCATTGAATAAGGAAGTCTTAAGTCTTTGCTAAAAAGGAAATAGTAAACATTTTAATTTCAGTGTTTACGTTATATATAGTAGGTTGGCACATACTGCAGATTATTAGTATTTAGGTATTTGTTGATATGTATCTTTCTCAGTTGTTAGCATTGCCTTAGCATCTTATTTGCTGTAGTTGATGTTATACGCTCATCCTCTATAAATTCACTCTCGCTGATTTTATGACTCAATCTAGAATTTATTTCATGTATGTAAGTAGGTGTATGAAGGGGTGATTGATGATCCTTATGGTGAACTTTGGCGCAAATCATCATTATCTTGAGTGTATAAAAGCTGCACTTAATGTGCATCATAGACCAATTAATGTGCCTGTAAGGAGGAGTGATTTGATCAATGTGGAGATGATAAAAGAAATAGAGGAAGGCCAAGGAGAACATGCGCTTAGGTGATAAGAAATGACAAGATTACCTTAAATTAAACTGAGAGTATGACTTTGAATAGAATCAATTCGAGGAAATGGATCCAAGTTCCTTGCTACCCCAAGTAATTGAAATAAAGGCATATTGAATTGAGTATCTAGTAGTAGTTGAGATTGTTGCTGATCTTGGTGAGAACATGTTTAAGTGAGAAATTGTGTCAGCATCAGCATGGCACCTACACTTAGCAGGATGTGTTCTGGTCTGTAGTAGGTGGTTGTCATCAATAAGTTCATTGATGTTTATTTCATGTTTCAGGTTCAATGGCCATTGTCCCTTGTTATATCAAGAAAAGCCTTAACAAAATATCAACTGATATTCCGCTTCTTGTTTCATTATAAGCACGTGGATCTCCAACTTTGTGGGGCATGGCAAATACATCAAGTATGGAGCATAAATTTGTTTCATAATTTGTGAATGTGGGCTCCTTTTGTTTGTCTAATTTTGCTGCAATCTGATTGTAGGGTGTGGGTGCTGTTAACACAAAAGGAACTGCAATCTCTCGGTTATCTTTGTTGTGTCGTAGTATGCTTAAGTTTATTAATAGCCTTCTACACTATCTAACATTTGAGGCATGTTTTACCCTTTCTCTTCTCCTCGTTTTTATTTTTTAAATATATATTTTTTTAGCAAGAATGATAGCAATTATGAATTGCTGCACCTGAAGCAAATAGATTTAATGTCTCTTATCTGCTTCTAATTTGTATTTGTTTGTCAGAGAGTGGGAACTTTGCATAACTAATCTAAAATATTTCTTCAAGGAATTTTGAGGTCCTTAGAGATATTATGTTTTCTCGTATGATCATACAATACGTTGTGTTTTCAGGTTCTTGAACCCAACTGGCATGTGATGCATAACAGACTACAAACTGCAAAGAGCATAGATGATGTATATATGCACTCCCTTACTGGTTTTGATGTATCCTGTAGTTATTCAATTTCATACAACCAAAAAATAAATAGAACTTTGTTTCTATATTTGTTTCAATTAATAGACTGGCAAAGCTTCAAACCATCAAATTATCTTTTTTGTGTTTCACCTAATACTTTTGACTCCTTCTGTGAAACAGGTTATTGAATACCATAATTTTTTCCTTGTGAAGTGTATAAGGGAATGCTTGTGTTTCGCCTAATACTTTTGACTCCTTCTGTGAAACAGGTTATTGAATACCGTAATTTTTTCCTTGAGAAGTGTATAAGGGAATGCTTGCTTTTTTTGCCGAAGTTCTTAAGGTTAGTTTTGATTTTTGTCGTCAATGTAAAAGATAAAGTTTCTTTGCTTAAGATCATATTTTATTAAGCTTTCTGTTTGATATATGCCATTTGAAAAATTTATGTTTTCAACTTTTGAACTAGATTATTAGACATGTCTTTCTCCCAAAGTTTCAATGCTTGGATTAAAACTAAAGCACCACCTGTCTCAACTGTCTTTACTTGAAATCTGCTCATTCAAAGAAACCTCATTTGTTGTGCATAACTGATAAAGTCTAGGGAATTTAATACAAAGACTTGAATCCCCTTTCCAATGATCAATCCATGTTTAAGAGTTTACAACTCATGTTTCGAAGTTATGGAACACTCGACCCAACTTACCATCAGTTGGGTTGTGTTGTCTTGTTGGAGTAATATATCAACAGACTCTTTTTATGGCCAATCTTGAAGATTTCCTGTGTTGTATTGGGGAAGAAAGTTGGGAACACGAATTATTGCTGCCATACAATTATCAACAAAACACAATGCCAACATTGAGGCCGCCAGGCACGAGCTTAAAGAATTACACCCCAATGATCCTCAAATTGTTGTTCTCAATCAAGTATGGAGTTTGGAGAGTAAAAGGCATTATTTAGGTTCTAATTTCTTTCACCATGAAAATTTGTTGATTGAACCATGATTTTAACTCTGTGATGCTGAAATTCTTTCAAGTCTATTCTCTTTTGTCCAAAATACACTTTGTTCTCAGTTTCTACTTGGATTCTCATATTGTGATTCCTTAGATTAAACTTGAGTTGGCGCAATTAATTTGGAAGTCTTTAGGTTTATTTATTTATTTATTATTTTATTGTTTCCATTATGTTCTGCAAGTAACAATTGGCTATTGTTTTCTATTGTTGATTGAACTTAGAAATTTGTAAATGACAGTTTCATTTTAACCTGTTATTGCCTAAGCTGTATAGCCTGTATTAGATTGTAGATATTCTTCGTGTTGAGTATGGATATTTTAACCTCCTTGTGGTGCTCGATTCATGTATATGTTACAATCTTATTTATTTATTTATTGAAATAAATATCAAATGTGTTATATTTTTTGTAAGCTTGAAATTAATTATACTGTAAATAATTTTTTGTTTTGTTTCTTTTTGCAGATGATACCCTTTTGAGTACGTGATGATTTCTTCGCACATCGATATAGGAGTTTACTGTTGATACTAAAACAAGCTATAATATATATGTTTGTTTATTTGTATTGTTGATACTTTTGTTTTGTTTTAGATAAAAATTTGACTTCTTGAATTATCAAAAATTATTAGCATTGTTGGAGGATATTTCATATATTTTTGTAAAGAATGTTTGGTTGACACTGTATTGTTACAGAATACATATATATAATATATATTATTATTCGTATATATGATTTTGTGAACGTGAATGTGAATGTGAATGTGAATGTAAATGTGTGTAGATGTGGATGTGTTTTTTTTTAGAAAATATTAATAATTTGTACATGAAATAAATTAATAAAATATATATTTATTTTATTAAAAAAAATTTTGCGACAGTAATAAACCGTCGCTAATGTAATCATCATTTCCTTATATTTTATTAGCGACGGATTAACCTGTAGCATATACATATTAGTATCATCTTTAGCGACGGTTTAAACTGTTGCAAATATATTATTGATTTAATTTTTGTTTTTTGCGACGTTTCAGATCATCGCTAATAATATTTTTTGTGATGTCAACTGCCGTCTCTAAAAAACGTTTTTGGTGACGGCATCTTAAACTGTCGCTAAAAGTGATTTTTTTCGCTTTTTTGTGTCAGGTTAAACTGTCGCAAAAACCATTGATTCACCGTCGCTACAAGGAAGCGACGGTTTGTAACCGTCGCAAATACCTTTTGTAACACCCCCTTTCGCCACCCCCCATTTCCCGTCACTATTCCGTCGCAAAAAGTCTTTTGCGACGATATATGGACCTTTTGCGACATTTGAGACCGTCGCAAAATGTCTAGTTTTTAGTAGTGAGAGTTCACTTATTAATATATAGAGGCTTCAATTCAATCTCATGATATGTCCTTACATTAGGGCATTTGTTTACTGATTTGAGGTAGAGTGGGGATTGAATGGATTTCATAAAAACAAGGGAAAATGATGCAAATAGTCCTGTAGTTTACACGATGTGTCAATTTGGTCCCTGTAGTTCTAATTTGGTCGATTTTGCACCTTAATTTAACAGATTGTGTCATTTTAGTCCAATAAATTATGATTGTTAAGTTAATTTAATGAAAAGTCAAACAATGTGTTAATTTAGTCCATGTCAAAATCGAAAAAATTGAAACTACAGGGACTAAATCGACACATCGTGTAAAGTACAGGGACCAAGTTGACACATGTTTGACCTTCCGTTAAATTAACTTAACAGCTGTTATTTATTGGACTAAAATGACACAATTCGTTAAATTAAGGGACAAAATCGAGCAAATTGAAACTATAGGGACCAAATTGACACATCGTGTAAACTACAGGGACTATTTACATAATTTACCCTAAAAATAATATTTTGGTTTGGAAAAATGTCATAGGACTGAGATAGTGTTCAGTTAATTTGAATGGAGTAGAAAGAAATGACAATTCCATAAAAATGTTAATTACTGAAAAAAAAAAAAATACATTTCAAATAAAATAATTATTAGTGTTATAAGAAGCCTAATAAATCTCATTCCAATAAACCCAATAGAACGTAGGAGTTTTGTAGAATTATGAATACCCACAGGAAGGTGGAATTGCTAATCTTATCCCATGAGATTGAAGATGAAAAAAAGATTATTTTGTTTCCATTTTACAAAATAATAAAGTCACATTTTATAGGCTTTTACATAATTTTAAAATTTAAATTCCAATAAACTAATATTACCACACTTCAAAGCAATTTATCTTAAATCTTAAATCTCAAATCTAATACTATTGGATGCGTTTGTTTGGCGGACTGGATAAGGGGGGATTGTAATCCATCGGACTATTAGTCATGGGATACATTATCCCAAGACTATTTGATTGGACTAAATTTGTATCCTATGTTTGTTTAGTCATGGGATTAGATGTCTGGATTGGACTATTTTTAGTTATCCAATGTTTGTTTGAGATATTATGGAGAAGGATAAATGCTCAAATGACTATTTTATCCTTTTCAATTATTTATTAAGTATGGAGAAGGATAAATGCTCAAATGACTATTTTATCCTTTTCAATTATTTACTAAGTAATAGCAATTTAAACAGCTTTAATATTTTAACTATTTTTAACTAGATCAAATAAAAATTTGTTTTATTTTATTTTTCGCACAATATTTTAATTATTTTAATTTATTATTTTCAATTCAATTAATTTTATAATTTATAATTTATATTTTTTATTTTTTATTTAATATATAATTTTAAATTAACGATAACAAAAAATAATTTTTTTAATATATAAATTAAATTTTCAACAACACTAAAAAAAATTAATTTATAAGGCCATAATTTATAATTTATTATTTTTAAATAAATTTAATTTATAATTTATATTTTTTAATTTAATATATAATTTTAAATTAACAACACTAAAAAAATTTAATTTATAAGGCCATAATTTATAATTTATTATTTTTAATTAAATTTAATTTATAATTAAAATTTTTTATTTAATATATAATTTTAAATTAACAACACTAAAAAATAATTTATAAATGTTCAAAGACTATTTTATCATTTTCTAATTGTTTGCTAAGTAATAGCATGGAGGGTAAAATAGACATTTTACAAAATAATCTCATGGGATACCAATCCCATGGTTTCTATCCCACCTTCCCCCATGGGATAGGATAGTCCCATATTTGTGAGATTAATAATCCGGAGAGACTATTAGTCCGGAGCAAAAAAAATAAAACAAACAATAAACTATTAGTCTGGTGAGACTAATAGTCCAACCTCACCCCCTAATCCTTCAAAACAAACACACATCCTTCAATTTCACTGTGTTTGTAATCTCACAATTCGATAATCAAATATGAGCCTAAAATGTATAAAATAAGCCCAAAGTGATTCTACAACAACGGTGGAAAGTGAAGCCCAGCCCACTTCTAGACCATGGTTGTGGGCTTCAACATATACTTTTCTCTCTCTATCCTCTCCTATCTAAAGCATGAAGTACAAAATAACACTTCTCACCCGAAGGAGTTGAATTTCAAAGAAGTAATCACTGTAATTTCCATTTCCTTTTTAAATTCATACCTAAATTTATTAACACAGTCTAAACGAAAGAATGGATTGAAAACGAAAAAAAAGAAAGAGAATGAACTCATTTGTATGAGAGAACTTGAGGAGCTCGTGAGATTCAACATGATTTCCGTTTTGACAAACTGAATTATTCATTTTGTAAGATTCTTAATATATATTAGTTATGAAAAAATTAAGACAATAATAACAATTGTAACATTTTCATTTTATCTCATTTATTTTTGAGAAAATGGACGACAAATATATTCTTGAAAATATATAATCCATTTTTTTGAAGATAAATACGATAAAATAAAAATGTTCAAATTATCGGATCAGTCAAATTTTTTTATGGATGATATATATAGATGATTTTATAAAATGAATTATTCGAATTATCAAAATAGAACTTGTGGTGGATTCCACGAGCCCCTTAAGTTCTTTAGCCTTAAGAGTGGGTGAACATCACTTTAAAAAAAAGGTAAATTACATTAATAACCTTAAGATTTGAAAAAAAAATATAATAAGTCCACAAATATGGCATAATTAATTACATTGGATTCCTTTGAAATTTTGTTACATATAACACATAGCCCACTTTTCGTCATAATTCGTTAGTCATATTGATGAAAAAGTAATATTATTATTTATTTTATATTGAAATGCATATTTTACTTTTTTATGTTTATATTTTCACATAATATGCATTAGTTTCAATCATTTTAACTTTAATAAAAGGGAGTTGGTATAGTTATGCTAAAATTGTGAGACTTGTTAATGATATTCTTATAGAATTTTTATACAAAATTTAAGAACAAAATGATGTGACTATGATATTCTTGTAATTATGGATCATAGTGTCTAGACATTTTGACATGAACTGATATAAATGATATATAATAAAATATGAAGTTTTTGTATTTAAATTTTGGTTGTATACTACTATTAACCAATTTTTTTTTAAAAAAAATAACTAACAACAATAAGTTCTATTTCACTCTCAATTACCATCGAGTCTTATGTGAGCAATTAAGTTATATTTTTAATAATGTATTTCGAAAAAGTTCAATCCTCCGTAATCATATATTTTATTCCAATTTTATAATTTTTATTAAATTATATGAATAAAAATACTTTAAACAATTTTAATTTGCTTTAAAATGATATTGTTTTTAATTGTAAAAGATTATACAAATTTCATCAAACAAAATTATAAGCAAAAAATTGATCAAAAGAACTGTAGCATATAGTTCATCATTTTCAGTTGTCTTAGATTATGAAAAAAATATCTTTGGTAAATAATCCAAAACGCCAAATTCTATGAATATTCCATTAAAAGAATATTAAGAAATTAGATGATGATAAGCCTATATATTTTTCAAAGTGTGACACAACTGAAAATGATATATTGAAATATAATAGTTAACTTATCTATTATTAATGTAACAATTATTCATTATGCAATAAATAAAACAAGTTAAAAAAAATATGTAATTAGGAATTGTCTCTATCAAGATTGATTTGCCTTATCTATGATATCAGTGACAACAATATTACAGTAATGGTCCCTCTGAGATTTTGGTTTTTTGTTGATATGGATGGATTGTTTGTGTTTGGCATAGTGTGAATGAGTGACTTGTCTAGAATTGTAGTATCAAGTTTTAGGGTTAGTGTGATTTCACTAGACAACAAAACCTAGAAAATATGGCAATGGGAATATCTGATAAGGAATAATTTCTTAGTACATAATATATAAGTCTCTCTTTGGATCTCACTTTGTGAATGCCATGGCTTCCAACACCAAAGAGGTAGCTACTGAGTTCCTCCCACTCCTCCGAGTTTACACAGATGGCTCTGTCGAGCGACTTATAGGCTCTCCCTTGGTGCCACCAACACTTGATGACCCTGCTACTGGTGTCTCCTCCAAAGACATCTCAATCATCTGATGTCTCTGCTCGACTCTATCTCCCAAAGCTCACCGACGACATTAACACGAAAAGATTCCCATTTTACTTTACTTTCATGGAGGCGGTTTCTCTATTGAATCCGCCTTCTCTTCTTTCACCAACGTTATGTCAACCTATTAGTCTCCAAGCTAGAGTTGTCGCGGTATCTGTTGAATTTAGGTTATCCCCGGAGCACCCTCTCCCCGCTGCTTATGAAGATTCCTGGGCTGCCCTCCAATGGGTTTCCTCCCATTCAATTGGAGAAAATAGTGACAAAGATCCATGGTTAATCAACCATGGCGACTTTGATAGGGTCTATATATGTGGTGACTCAACAGGAGCTAATATTGCTCATAATATAGTCATGCGTGCTGGGGCTGAGCCTTTGCATGGAGGTGTGAAAATCTTGGGAGCCATCCTTTGTCATCCTTTCTTTTGGGGATCAATCCCTATTAGGTCTGAGTCGAGCATAGGGCACCAACAAAACATGATGTGCCGCATTTGGAAGTTTGTCTACCCATCGGCTCCCCATGGCATAGACAATCCTATGATCAATCCGTTTGCTCCTGGGGCCCCAAGCTTGTCTGGGCTTGGATGCTCTCGGCTGCTTGTGTGCATTGTGGATAACAATCCCCCGAGGGAAAGAGGAATTCATTACTATGATTCAGTAAGAGAATCTGGGTGGGGAGGAGAAGTGCAGTTATATGTAGTGGATGGTGCTAGGTATGGCTTCCATATTGAAAACCCTGAAAGTGATATGGCAGAGAATATGAGGAGTCACTTGGCATCTTTTCTCCAGTCAGTTGTGTTATGAACATAAGAGATTTCATAGAACAAGACACAGAGATGAATGATGTAGACTTCATTATGTGTGAAACTCATCTTCTGTCTCACATTATGTAAAAATTATCCGTCACTTTGATTTACTCTAATCTAGTAATCTTGTGGCTCCTTTTTTTTGTTTTGTTTTGTTTTTTTGGTTTTTTGTGTGTAGTTTTGTTCATAGTTGCTTTCAATTTTGTTGTTAGTAGTTTTTTATTTTGAAAATGATTGGAACACATAAACTAATATTAGAGATTTACACATTTAACTTATAAATTTATTTATACTAATGTGATTAGGAAATTAAAGTTTCAATCATTAAATATATAACAAATCAAAACTTAATAGGTATTATAACATATCATTGTTGGTAAAAATCACATTTTTTTTAGCTCGTAAATATTTTTCAATCCAACCACATCAAAATCACCGACCATTCATAAGTTAACCAGTGGCATAAGAGTGCAAGTCCCATCAACTTGTGAGTAGGCAATACTCTTCCGTGGTTAGTTTTTATTTTTTTAATTTTATGTAGGGTATGTTTGATTCAAGAAAGAGCTTTATGATCAGTACTTTTTAGATTATTATTTTAAAAGACTTAAAATAAGTTTTTTTTTTTTTTTATTAGGAAAAAAAATACTCTGAGGTATAATCATTGCATCTGTGAGCGCAACTCCTGAGATAGCTAATTGCTGGCTTGATTTAATCCAACCCAAAGGAAGACAAGCCCATGTTTCGAGGGGAGTACAAGCGAGTCTTCGAAGAGAGTCAACTATGAGGTAACAGAATTCACCCCTCCCAAGAATCAAACTGAGCCACGCTTGCAGAGAGGGATGTCTTTTCCACTAGGCCACCACCTTAGTGGTAACTTAAAATAAGTTATAAATATGTTTTTATTTTTGATGATTCATGAGAAAAAGTTGAATATATTTGATTAAGGGGTTGGGTGGAATGATTTAAATGAGCATATTTTTTGACTTTTTATGAAAAAATGTGTGATATGATAGAAAAGTGATATGATCCAAATAAAAGGTGATGTGACTCAGATAAATTGTCAGATAATATCAATCTACTTTTTTCAAAATTTTCAATTTTTATAATGTAAAAGTATATGTGTTATTACATTATTGGTTCTCTTCAATTTTTATTATTATTATTTTTAATATAATTTTAATGATCAATATAACAATACTTTTCAAACATACCCTTGTTTCCACTTTTCAAAAAATACTTTTCAGAAAATTCTACTTTCTTATTTTTCGTGTTTTTTTTTATTTTACTGAATTTTTTAAATATTTTAAGCAATTTTTTTAGTTTTTAGACACACCTAACATAAATACACCTAAAAAGTAAAAAAATTGTAAAAAAAATCTTTTAAAAATTCACTAAATACCAAAAATATAAAAAAAATACAAGAGTTCAGTACATTTTTTGTATTTTTATGTATTTATTAATTTTTTAAAATATTTTTTCACAAATTTTTTACTTTTTAGATACATCTAAGTAATGTGCATCTAAAAAAGTAAAAAAAATGTTTAAAATTTTAAAAATATTCACTAAAAATAAAAAAAATACGAAAACTAAAAAAATCAATTTTCAAAAAATTTAATCCAAAAAACTCAAACCAAACACACTGAATACTTTTCGGGCCGAACTTGGTCATTCCAAGCCTAACCTTATTAAAATTTTAATTTTTCTGTCCACTTAACCAATATATATTGACTTGTGCGAATCCAAAACAATCAGGTCACATGAAATGATGAAGATTCAACAAAGCAATAAGATTGGCCCCATAAATTTTACAAACTAAACATCATTAACGCTAATTAGATTGTTTGATGGGCTTCGTAGTTCGAATTGAGACCATTGTTCTCAATGGATCAGGCCCATGACTTTTTTTTTTTCTTTTCTTTTTTTATATGTGTATTTTGTTCATAAGGAGGGTTGGCAATGCATGTTCATATATATCTATTTTTTTTTTTAATTATAAATTTTATTGGTAAAGCATACATACTGACCAAGTCTTTTGACATTTTAATAATTATGGTTTGGTGGTTGGTCTCCATAAACAAGAAAACAAAAAAAGAAGAAGATTGGGTTAGGTGAGTAATCTTAGAAATTTTTAAAATAATTTTTAAATTTATTGTTAAAGATGTGGCAGAATTTGAGGTTTAGGAGGTTGATTTTTAAATTAATTTATAATTGATATGAAATGATTACTATAATTGTAGATATGTTTAAGGCTCTTAAGTTTTTTATTTTTTTAATCTGTAGGTTGAAACGTCTATTCTTAACTCTCATCTTTAGTGTTTTATTTTTTTGACATAAATAAACTAGGAAAAATTATAAATCAGTGATGTTTTCAATTTTTTTTTATTTATAATTTTATGAATTTTTTTTTTATAACTTTAATTATTAAAATTTATATAATTTACCATTGATTTGAATTTTTTTAAAAAAATCTACACTGTCTTGCAAGTTTCCCAATAAACTATATTGAAAAAACATAATACTTGATTAGGGAGGCAGGCTAGGTGAAGTCGGTTGGAAATTTTAATTTTATAGAGTAATGTTTGGGACCTTATTTTGGGGGTTTTATAACCTCTAATTTGATTTTGGCCCTTAATATATGTGTGAGGTTCACTTATGTATGTGTGAGTCCCACATTATGAGTAATTAAAACGAGAATAGGAATTGTGAGAGGTCATATATGTGTAGAGTCTCTATTACAATTGAATTTTAAATTAGCTAAAAAATTGAATAGGCCTAAAAATTGGCCTAACCTAGCCTAGTTCTAAATTAGGATTATGCTAGGTGGGTCGGGCAGAGGATGCCCAATCCCACTCAGACTTACAGTGCGATAAGGATAAAAACAAGGCAAATTACAAATTAATGTTGCTCGGGGAAAAACAATTATTGATTAGTGAAAAGTTTTTGACAATATTTTTGCCAAATTTGAACTTTTTATAATAGTTTTTGTCAAATTTGACGTGATGTTTACCATTAAAGACTAAGGAATTGTTTGGGATAACTTAAATAAGTACATTTTTTATCTTTTTATGAAAAAATGTGCAGAAAAGTAAAAAGGTGATGTGATAGAAAAAAAAAAAAAAGATAAATTATTTTTAGGTTGCCAAACTTGGCCTAATTTGAAAAAAAGTTATTACCAGACTTTAATTTAATAAAATGCAAAGCATGTTATTAAACTTGTCAAATGTATCATTTTATTAGTCACAACACAACTTCCTTGGTAATTTTTTTGGGGGTTAATTATAAAAAAAAACCTAGGGTTTCCGTGTTTTTCAATTTAAACTCAAGAGTTTCAATTTTGAAATTAAACCCTAGAGTTTCATTTGTGTTTTAATGTGAACTCTCTGTCCATCTCTGTTTTCTTCTTTCTTTCATATTCAAACCCATCTGTCTTTATTTCGTCTCATTTTCGCGTCGTTAGATTCTCCTCATGGCCTAATTTTCATTCCACCTCTCATACGCCTTATTCCACCTCTTTTTATGTGCCATCGAAGTTCCAAAAATTGGCCCAAAATAAATTTTTTCTCTCTTTGGGCAGAATTTTTATATTCAAATTCACATGTTCAAGTCCTTGTATCTCCCTTATCGTAACTCTGTTTCACCTCATTTTTGTCTCGTTGGATTCAACTCATGGCCTAGTTTTTATTTCACCCTTCATACGTCTTGTTCTACCTCTTTTTGCATGCCGTTAGAGTTTCGAAAGTTGGCAAAAAATAAGCTCTTTTTTTTTTTTCAACTCCTCCGTGGCTCTTCCTTCGTGGCTTGCTGCTGTTGCTGCTGCTTCATCATCATTATCTGCAAGATGAGATGGTGGTGGTAATGGTGGCGGTATCGTTGAGTAATGATAGGTATACAACTACACATAAAAATCAAAAACCAAATGGGTCGGTGAGCATGTTAGGGTGCCTTGTTTTCCAATCAAGTATCATCCATTGCATCTCTGTTGCCAAGAATATTGTCGTGATAGCAGCGAGAGAGAGAGAGAGAGAGAGAGAGAGAGAGAGAGAATTATTATTTTGGCCAACTTTCAAAGCTATAATGATATGTAAAGAAAAAGGTGAAACAAAGCTTATGAGGGGTGTGATAAAACTAGGCCATGAGATGAATCCAACGATGCAGAAATAAGGCAGAATGAAATTACAACGAGAGAGATACAAGGACATGAATATGTGGTGTTAAAATAGTAGAGAGAGAGAGAGAGAGAGAAAATAATATGTATTGTATTCAATGAATTGTATATAATAATTTGTCTTATACAATAGAAAGCATGTATATATAGGCTGAGAAAAAGTATCCTACTAGAAATCTAATTATGAAAAAGATTATCCTATAAGAGACCTAACTATGGCAATACCTAATATATCTAGGAAATCAATACCTAATTTATGTAGGAATATATGCCATATATACATTAACATCTCCCCTTAAACTCAAGAAGGATAAACATCTTGAGTTTGAAAAGAGAAACTAAAACATGAAATAAAACTAAATAAAATAAAAGGCAAATAGATTGCAAAATTTGAACGGGGGCGCAAGGGCGCTTAAAATAGATTAGAGGCCGGAATTAAAGCCGGGAGACAGTTTATGGTCGTGTCGGACCATTGTAGGAACTGGCTGAAACTAATGTCAGGACAATTTAAGGTTATGTTGGACCGATATAGAAACTGGTTGGAACTAATAACGAAAGACAGTTTATGGTTGTGTCGAACCATTATAGGTGGCTGAAACTAATACCAGGACAGTTTAAAGGGGTCATGATGGACCGATGTAGGAGTTAATTGGAATCAATGTCGGGACAGTTTAAAGGGGTCATGCCGGACCGATGTAGAGAACTGGATGTCGAACCAGCAAGCGTGGCACACACATAACTTATGACGTGGTGTTGAACAATGATGGTAACAAATAACTGAGTGCGCCAGGGGGCTGCTTGGATTGTGCACCAAATGGGGCGACTTGGGTTGTGCGCCAGAGGAGGCAGCATGGATTGTGCGCTAGAGGAGGCGGCTTGGGTGGTGCGCCAAATGGGGCGGCTTGGGTTGTGCACCAGAGGAGGCAGCTTGGATTGTGCGCCAGAGGGGGCAACTTGGATTGTGCACCAAAGGGGGCAACTTGGGTGGTGCGCACAGTGTATAACCATACTCACCATGATATAGGTATAATATCCCCCTCAAACTCAAATAGGTTTGAAGATAAAAACCTATTTGAGGTTGAAACAGAGGGAAAGACAAAGTGAAAAAGAAACACACAAAAAAAGAAAAAAAAAGAAAAATGGATTGCGAGCAAATATATATATATATATATATATGATAGAGATATTTGGGGTAGAAATAAACCAGCGGATAGAGGAAGAGATCACCACGAAGCGATATTGAAAGGAAAATATGGCAACGGAATAGGTTGAGGTCCGACGAGTGGCCAAGGTAAGGCTGTCCCCCGTCGATAAGGCGAAGAACACCAAGAACTTAACCTATAGTTCTGATACCATGTTAGAATAGTAGAGAGAGAGAAAAAAAATATATGTATTGTATTCAATGAATTGTATTGAATAATTGTCTTATACAATAAAAAGCCTGTATATATAGGCTGAGAAAGAGTATCCTGCTAAGAGACCTAATTATAGCAATACCTAATATATCATATATACATTAACATGTGGGTTTGAATCCGAAAACTTTGCCCAAAGAGAGAAAAATCTTATTTTTGGCCAACATTCGGAGCTCTGATGGCATGCACAAAGAGGTGGAACAAGGCGTATAAGGGGTAGATTGAAAACTAGGTGTGAATCCAATAATGCAAAAATGAGGCGAAACGGAGTTATGACAAGAGAGATACAAGGTTTGAATATGAAAATTTTGCCCAAAGAGAGAAAAATCTTATTTTTGTCCAACTTTTGGAGTTTTGACAGAATGCATAAAGAGGTGGAACAAAGTGTAAGAGGGGTGAAATGAAAATTAGGCCATGAAGTGAATCCAACGACATGAAAATGAGGTGAAATAGAATTATGACGAGAGAGATATAAGAGTTTGAACAAATGGGTTTGAATCTAAAATAAGCAAGAAGATGAAGATGGACGGAGGGTTCACATTGAAACACACATGAAATTTCAGGATTTAATTTGTCAAAATTGAAACTTTTGAGTTTAAATTGAAAAACATGCAAAATGCTATGATTTTTTTGTTGTTGTTGTAATTAACCTTTTTTTTTCTCTCTTAAATGTCAAAAAGCAAGATTAAAACACACACACACACACACATACACACACACACACATATATATATGTATTTCGAATTTGTTAAAATTAAAGATCTCAACTTTACAGGTAAAATTGATGTATTATGTGACTAATCTGTATTCGTGACAATGATCTAAACAGTTTTTCTCATGTGACAAGTTGAAAGAATATGTATGTAAAAAATTAAGTTGATCAAACATATATAATCATATGATCAAATTACACACACACACATATATATATATATATAATAATAACAGATACGGCCTTTTATTAAATACATGCAAGCTGTATAGATACAAGGAAAATGATTTGTCCCCTAAAAAAACCCCTCATAATCCCCCTAATGCCCAAAACGACGTCGTTTTGGGCAAATTTTTTTTTTTTTTTTGCCTTGGTATGAAAATTAGGTGGATTAGGGGGCCAAAAATTAGGGCTCCCTAGCACAACCCTAGATACAAATGATCTAATAGTATAACAACCAATATGTTACGTCACCTTAATTTTTTACATAAATAAATTTTTTTAGTTAATTGTATAAGATGAACGGTATATTCCTAGATGAGCATACAGACAAAAACAATATATATAAAATTTATATATACGATGATATGATTGTATTAAAATTCAGGAATAATTACAATTCAGTATAGGTAGCTAAAAATAATTTCAAATTAGTTATAAACTTCATGAAAATTAATAATCAAAGTCTTTAATTTTTTTTAGGAATTTATAATTATTTTGTGAAGATGCCAATTTTTCTAAAATTTATTATTTTAAAATAAATTATTCATTTAAATAAAATAAAAATGTTAGTTACGTCATAAAAATTTAATATAAATAATTTTTTTAATATAGATAAATGTGACACAATGTTAGTTTAATGATTGGCGGTTGGGAGGGATGACGGTGGTTGCCTTTGAGTCTACGGCACATTCACAAACTTGGATCCCCAAATGAATAATATTAGAAAAGTTGGATCGCCAAATTGTATTATTATATTTATGTAAATAAACTTGAAACATAAAGTCAAAACATTTATTCGAGAAACATGGGACTTGCTTCATGGACGAAAGTTATGTTTTAAAAATTTTATTGGGAAACTTAGATTTTAGTGGTGTAATGAAAAAATATATTTATGTTTATGGTGATATAAGCTTTTTGTTTGTATGGTATAAATCATTTTTGTACATGTTATAAGTTCATTTCATATGTCAGAGTTGTATCATTAAAAATTTCATCTACAATTCCACACTTTACTTGGTTTGAGTTTTTTAAAAATATTTTTCAGAAAATTTCTGTTTTTTTATTTTTTCGTATTTTTTTTAATTTTTATTGAATTTTTTAAATATTTTAAATAATTTTTTTTTTAAATTTTTAGGCATATCTAACATAAATACACTTAAAAATTATAATTTTCGTGAAAAAAAATCTTTAAAAAATTCACTAAATATCAAATATATAAAAAAAATATAAAAATTCAATATATTTTTCATATTGTTGTGTATTTATTAATTTTTTGAAATATTTTGTCACAAATATTTTATTTTTTAGATACATCTGAGTAAGATGCATCTAAAAAAGTAAAAAAAAAAATATTTAAAATTTTAAAAATATTTACTAAAAACAAAAAATCATGAAAAACAAAAAACTCAATTTTAAAAAAATTAAATTTAAAAAACTCAATTCAAAAAACTCAAACTAAACACACTGATTACTTTTTTATTATTTCACTGATTTGTTATTTCTTCAATTTTATTTATACATTAAATTTATCTAAAAATCATTTGATACATAATTTATTATCAGAATAATAATACATTTTAAAATGATAAGATTATATAGTACTTTTTTATTATTTGTATATATCATTGCTCATCACGATTTTATTGTAATCAGTCATTTTGGAGAATTTCTTCTCTAAAATTCTATTATAGTAGCATTAATATAGATTAGCAGTTGGCATACAAACTATGTATGTAATTCAAATAAATAAAAATAAATCATAAAATTTATTACGTATTTTGTGCGATTCAAGTGGTAAGAATACACCAAGTCTAGCCTCACTTTATATATCATTTTGCTATTTGAAATATATATATATATATATATAATAGATAGATGAGTGGATTGAATTGAACTTTTACATTTTGGTTCTATTAAAGAAGACTCTCACTACTTGAGTGGTACACATATATAATAAATATAAATAGATAGATAGATGTTTAGATGAGAATTTTAAATAATAATCATCCTCTTTAAAAAAAATAAATTAGAATTTTATTGAGAATATAGGGTCTTTTGGGAAGCACCAAAAAAGTCAGCTTTTAGTTTTTTGTTTATTTTTTATCACATTGTGGGTGTTTGGGAAGTGAGTTTTTATGTAGATTTTAGGAGATGTAGGTTTTTATGAGATAAAAAATTTTTAGTGTTTGGGAAGATAGTTGGGTTTTTATGTGGTTGGATGTGATGTTTGTGAGAGAAAAAGTGAAATGATTATGGGGTTGGATGTGATATTTTGTTTGGATGTGTTTTTTTTGGTTTTGTAAAACTTTTGTTTTTAGTGGAAAAAATGAGATAAAAAATTTGGGTTGAAGCTTCCCAAACACCACCACCTCTCACATTTTTTACTCACAAAAAGACCAAATAAACTAAAAATATTAAAAAATCAATTTTTTACTAACTTCTCAAAATATTCCATAATTATATTATTGAGATTGAATTAGCATAGTGTCAATGAGATTGATACATAAGCTTCGTTTGGCATTTATTTTTTGAGTTAAATTAGTCATAAAAAAAAGAGATAAAATATTACATTCAAATCATAATTATTTTATTTTTTTCTTACAAAAATTAAAAAATAAAAAAAATCTAAAAAAACTTTTTAACCGAAACTAAAATAATTAAAAACTAAAAAAATCAACTAAAAAAGTCACATACCAAACAAGAGCATAAATTGAATTTGGACCTAAACTCCACAAAATTCTAGACAAACATCTCGAATGTATAATGTTACTATAAAAATTATAACATAAAAAAAATAAAAACTATATTATAAAAATTTATAAAGGGCTTAAGTATTTCGATAGTACAACATATATTAATTAGTATACTAATATTAATAATGACATTATTATTAACTCTACTCATTATATAAATTATAAATATTAAAATTTTTTAAAATTATATTACATCATTAATTAATATATATAACATTATTCTAAATATTTTGACTTCAACAATGCTACATACCACTAATTTGGTATCTCTAACCCACCACTAATGAAGTGAAAAAGACTTAAAAAAAAAAAAAAAAAAAAAACACAACAAATGATGTGACAATAAATAAGATCCACTACTACATTATTAATGATAGCACTAATTAGTGTTCTCAAGCATTATTGTTTTGGCTTGCGCCTCAAAGACACCGCCTCTTATTTAAAAAACTCGGATCTCTCCCATCTCACTTCACAGGCAACATTCCCCCCCTCTCTCTCTCTCTAAAAATGGTTTCCAACACTGAAGTAGCTTCAGAGCTTCTACCAGTCCTCAAGGTCTACAAAGACGGCACAGTCGATCGTCTTCTCGGCTCACCCTTCGTTCCTCCCTCCCCACCCACCACCACCACCGCCGCCGTCATCTCCAAAGACACCACCATCTCCTCCGCCGTCTCCGCCCGTCTCTACCTCCCTCCCACCACCACCACCCGCCTCCCCATCCTAGTCTACTTCCACGGCGGCGGCTTCTGCATCGAATCCGCCTTCTCCTCCTTCTGCCACCGCTACATCACCTCCCTCGTCTCCCATTCCCCAATCCTCGCCGTCTCAGTCGAATACCGCCTCGCCCCCGAAAACCCTCTTCCCATCGCCTACGAAGATTCCTGGTCCGCTCTCCAATGGGTCGCTTCACAGTCAATCAAACCCAAATCCAAACCCAAACCCAATTCAGATCCATGGCTAAGCAATTACGGCGATTTCAGCAGAATCTACATCGGCGGCGATAGCGCCGGAGCCAACATTGCTCACAACATCCTGATGAGAGCCGGGGTCGAACCCCTGTATGGCGGAGTGGAAATTCTGGGTGCTTTTCTTTCTCACCCGTATTTCTGGGGGTCCGACCCGATTGGGTCAGAATCGAAGACGGATCGGGAAATGGGTTTGTCGCATCGGACGTGGATGTTTGCGTACCCGGGTGCTCCGGGTGGGGTGGACAATCCGATGATCAACCCGTTTGCGAGCAATGCGCGGAGCTTGAAGGAATTGAAGTGTGCTCGGATTTTGGTGGTGGTGGCGGAGATGGATGAGCTGAGAGAGAGAGGAGTTCGGTATGGGGAGGAAGTCAGAGAGAGTGGTTGGGGTGGAGATTTGGAGGTTGTGGAGGTGGAAGCAGAGGATCATTGCTTTCATATTTTGAATCCCGAAACTCAAAATGCCAAGAATTTGATCAAAGTTTTGGCATCTTTTCTCAAATAATTTAAAATAAATACTATACCTAAACAAATATTTTATCTGATTTTTCTACCACCCTAGATTAAAATAATAGGATTCGTGTGGCTCTATTAATTTTACGTCTAGTGATAAAAAAAAAATCAGTTAAGAAATTTATTTATGGTATCAGTTAAGAAATTTATTTATGGTATTATTATTTTTACATGTGAACGGTTTCATTTCATGGTGGATTAGGGTTAAAAAACAGCACAAACTTAGGGTTGTTTTGGAAAGATGGTAAAAAATGACTTTTTGGCTTTTAATCAAGCTTTTGGCTTTTTTAGACAAATGATTTAGGAAGTTGGTAAAAAGTGACTTTTGACTTTTTTGATTAATATTTGTTTATAATGTCAAATCATAATGAAATGACCAAAGTATCCCTAGCCAATTGAAAAATTACACATTTTCACTCTTTCATTTTCCACCTATGGAGGGTAATTTTGTAATTTTTCTTTTGGCTTATAACCAACATCCCAAATCAATTTATGGCTAAAAAAAGTCATTTTTTGCGTTTTGACAAAAAGCCAAAACGTCAATTATAACTTTCTTCCCAAATTGAGCCTTAGAAATTTTTATTAAAAAAATATAAATCAAGATGTGTTTGGTAGAGCTGGTAAAATTTTATGTGTTTATATTTCGTTTTTCTTCTATGGTTGTAAAAGCAGTGGACTTTTGTTTCTTGATTTTTCGAGACATTGTGGTGGCATTGTGCTGTCTATTGAATGTTGAATCCATATTGATTTGATAACCCCGTTGTACTATTTTGAAGGTGGATGTTATTATTATTATTTGAAAATCTTTGTTATCATTTTTTTCCAAGGTCTTGTTTTAGCATTTTTCAAGATGGATAACTAATTTGAATTTAAGTTTGTATAGAAATTCAACGCACAGACTTCAAGCTTGAGTGAGGTCAATTTTGGCGGGAAATTCCACCATTTGGGCTACTACAAAAATGGAACAATCGAGAAAAAGCGGCAGTATACATTCTTCTAATTTTAAAATTTTAAAAGAGTACTAATAATATAAAAAATTAAAAAATAAAAGAAAAAAAAAATTAAAGTTAAAATATCACATTATATGGAATTTACACACTAATTAAAATTATTAAAGTTCTTAATTTAGAGTTTTCAATCTTTTTTTCGTGTTTTATACATAGATGGTTTCAAACACAAAATCCGGATAAAAAATATTTATATTTGCGATTGCGATATATCAGTTTTACATTGTGTTTAAAATCTTCCATACACCTATTTTTTTGAAGAAGAAATGAGTAAATGATAAATGTATTTTAAGCAAGTGCCCTTGAAACATTAGGCTCTTTTGAGAAGTGAGTTAGTAGTCACTTCTCAACTTTTAATTGGAAACATCATTTCATATATTTTTTACACATTTTTTGAAAAAAAAAAAATCAAAAAATTAATTTTTAACTATCTTTTCAAAACAACCCATTGTGTTTGGATAATTAGATAAAACTTTGGTGTTTAGCGATTTTGGTGAACAAAATATAATTTAATTATTTTTATCCATCCCACACCAATGTGAGTGATTTTTTGGTAATTTATTTTTATTTTTTTATTATTCTTACATTTTACCTTTTTCTTTTTAAATTCCCACACAAATTTATAATCCAAACACAATTAATTTATTTTTTTAATTTTAAAATTAGATACGGTGGATTGCCAATAATATAATCCTCATTTTGTATTTATGTTGATGTTTCATTTTTCTCCTATGGTTGTAAAAGTTGGTGTGGAATGGATTTTAGTTGGTTGGATTTTTCAAGACTTTGGTGAGGTTTTGGTATGAAGAATGTTGACTACATATTGTGATTTAATAAACTAAGAGAATGCTTCCAAGTAACATACCTCCAAGATGGTTTGCTATTGTTCTGCTAAGTAAACATTAAGAAATTCAAGTAAAGTTTTAATGAATACTAAGACACAAACACTTGAAGCTTGTGTTAGGTAAATTTGGGGGAAAATTCCACAATTTTAGCCACCAAATATGGCATGATAAAACAAGAACCAAAGATAAATTTTCAATCATCATCACTTGTTAATTCTGACTTATTTATTTAATTGTTTATTGGCTAGTAAGTATTTTCAAATATATATTATTACATAAATCAACACAATATTTATGCTTGAAAGTCTTATTACAATTTTCTAAATTTTTTGGATTTCTAAATTTATAAAAATACACCTTTCATGAAATTATTGGATTTCTTATTAATATGTTGGCATCTTTTACCACTCTAATCATGATTTTAAAACATTTTATATGAAAAGCAATGCAAATATATTTTTTTATCCACTACTTATGCTTTTGTAGAATTTATTTTATTGAATTATTGTTGGCCAATCAATGGGGTTAGTTTGTTTGGCCAAACCATTATACTTCATATGGCACCGTTTACACTTCGTTTGTAATATAGAATGAGATAAAAAACAATAATAATAATTGTGATTTTTCATCTACCTAAGAAAAAAAAAGAATTGATTATGTTTTCTCACTATTAAATTTGAATGAGTAAGAAAATAAAGAGGGCAATCTTGGTATTATAGATACTTTATAACCAACCAACTTATTTTTTACCAAATCACACCATTTTTAGTGTTTGTTTGGCAATGACTTTTTTAGTTAGATTTATGATTTTTTTGGACTTTTTTAGCATGAGACTTTTTTGTTTGTTTGATTTTCTTGTTTAGGTTTTTTGGCTTTTTTGCATTGAAAATGATGTTCCCAAAGTAAAATGACAAAATTGCCCTCCATTTGGAAATGATGTTTTTATGACTTTTTATTTGTATATAGGTCAGTTTGGTAATTTTGCTTTCCAACTCAAGTGTTTTGGCATTTTATGATTCCGTAACTTTTTGTTTTTTTTGTGCCTATATGTGATTAGCTCACAATAAATGCCAAACCGGGGCTTAATAAAAGAGTTATATTTCTCACTATTTTTTACTCGGGCTAAGTTTGGTTGGATGAAAATTGTGAAAAGTGAGGGGATTGTGAAAAACGGCAGTGATTGGTAGCTCGAGAGTGAGGCTCGAATTGTGGCTCGAGGGGTCAAAACGACGTCGTTTTGACCCCTTTTTTCTGTTTTTTTTTTTTTTTTGTCTTTTTCCTGGTGCAGAACGAGAAGGGAGAAGAAGGGGAGAAGAAGGAAGAGAGAGGAGGAGGAGGAGGAGGAGGGAGAGGGAGGAGGAGGAGGAGGAGGAGGGAGGGGAGGGGGCCATAAAATCGGCTGGAGGGGGGGGGGAGGAGGAGGAGGAGGGAGGGGGAGGAGGAGGAGGAGGAGGCGGGGCGAGCTGCTGCGAGAGGGGGGCGACGGCGAGCTTCTGCTTCTGCTTCGACGAGGATGACGACGGAGCGGCGCGGGGCCTCGACGAGCTCGGCGGAGGCGACGGAGGCTGCGACGAGCTCGGCTGGGCCGACGACCGACGGGCGGCGAGACGATCGGAGGCTGTCTCCCACCCACGACGAGCCCTCCCTGCGACGATCGACGGTCTGACGAGGACGCCCGACGGACGATCCTCCCTTCCTCCTCTCTTCTTCCTCCCTTCCTCATTTCTCCTCTGTTTCCTCTCTTCTCTCCCTCTTTCTCCATTCGAGCCATTCGAGCCTCGTAGCATTCGAGCTACGAGGCATTACTTCACATTACTATTATTATTGCGGAAGCGCTATGTAGCTCGAAAGTGCTTGGCTCGAAAGGGCTCGAAATTGCGTTTTACTCACCTGTTGCGCTGCTGTAGCCACTGGGTACATACACCCCTTTCATTTCATTTCAAAAACAAAACCAAAAAAAAAGAGAAGCAAAAAACAGAGTAGAGAAGAGATACAGGAGCAACGTCTACGACCGAGCTTGTGCCGCCGCCGCTGCTGTTTCATCGGGGTGGAAGAGGAGGAAGTTTGCTTGAGTTGTGGATAAGGTATTTTCCCTTCAAACATTGCTCTGTCATTGTGGATGCCATGACAGCTACCTAAGATGATTGTGGCTGCCATGGTTGCTCTTCCATTGGTCTATCATAAAATTAGGAAAATGATTCAGAGCTCAAAACTCTGTGGTTGCTCTTCCATTGGTTACTCTGTGAATCACATCCATTGGTCTATCATAAATCCAATCTGCTCGAAAATTTTCATTCAATAACAGATGTGATTCACAATGAAAATAACATTATTGTGAAAATAAGAGGTACCCAAAAATAAATTAGCAGATTGGATTTACTGCCATGTCTTCCATTGCTGTATTAGTTGAGGATTTTTTTTTTCAGATTCATTGTCTAAAAAATAAATAAATAAATAAATAAATAAATAAACTCACACTATCTGATTAATTTGCCAGATTATTAAAAAATCTTTATGTACCCTGAATCTTTCTAAAGAAATAAATAAATAAATCTGCTATGGCAAACAAATCTTTATGTACCCTGAATCTTTCTAAAGAACACATTGTCTGAGATTATTAAAAAAAAAAATTTGTGCCTTATAATGTGATACCTTCACACTATCTACTATTATTTAAAAAAAAAAATTTTGAATTTATTTATTCTTTCACATGCATTGTTTGAGATTCAGATTTATTTATTCAAGTTAATCATCCACATATACCTTAACAGTATAATTTTTGTGCCTTATAATGTGACCTTTGATCATGCTCAAGCTGCTAGAGAAATTTATGAGAAATTTCAACATCTGTTAGGTTGGGATTAGGCAATCCAGATGTTGAGGCTACTCTCTCTCATGCTCCCAGTTATAAAAAGTTATTCAGTTTGCTCTTTTACTAATTTGTCTATTGTATTTAACTTTGAAGCTACAATGGATATTGATTCAAACAATAATTCATTGAATGGGAGTGAGGAAGTTGAAGAACAAGATAACAATCTTGATATTAACGAAATTGGCGAAGTTGAAGAACCCGAGAAGGGGATGTATTTTAGCTCAAAACAAGAAGTGTACGCATTTTATGCACAATATGCGAAACACTGTGGATTTGCTATAGCTTTTAGATCAAAATCTAACAAGTGATGGGGAAGTGAAGTACTTTGGAATTGAATGTACTCGGGCGAGGTTGAGAACAAAAAGATCAGAAATCAATCCCTTGGAACCATCTTTGTCATCCAAAATTGATTGTAAAGCAAGGGTCAGAGCTAGTCTACAAAACGATGGCAGATATAAGTTAACCACAGTTGTGCTTGAGCACACTCATGATTTAGTTCCTACAGACTCACGGCATTTTGCAATGAATAAGAGGATTCGTACTCCGGTCAAGAGAAGACTAGAAGTGAACGATGCAGCAGGGATTGGGGTGGCGAGGAATTTTCATTCCATAGTTGTTGAAGCAGGGGGATATGAGGCATTAACGTTTGATGAACGAGATGCAAGGAATTAGATTGAGAATGCTAGAAGATTGAGACTTGGGCTAGGAGATGCCGAATCAGTTACACTTTATTTCCATAAAATGCAACAACAAAATTCGAACTTCTATTCGGCAATTGACCTTGATGAAGATGGTCGCATGCGAAACTTGTTTTGGGCAGATGCAAGGAGTAGGGCGGCTTATAAAGCATTTGGGGATGTTGTCTCATTTGACACAACCTATTTGACAAACAAGTATGATATGCCATTTGCTCCGTTTGTAGGAGTTAATCACCATGGACAGTCAATCTTGTTTGGATGTGGGTTGTTATCTAATGAGAACACTGAGACATTTGTGTGGTTATTTAAAGAATGGCTAAGTTGCATGTCAGATGCTCCTCCAAAAGCAATAATAACTGACCAGTGTAGAGCTATGCAAAATGCCATAGAAATAGTTTTTCCACAGGCTCGACATCGTTGGTGCTTATGGCATGTGATGAAGAAAATTCCGGAGAAACTTAGAGGATATTCACAATATGAAGACATAAAGGTTGATTTGCAAAATGCTGTTTATGATTCATTGACGAAAGATGAATTTGAGGGAAATTGGCTTACAATGGTTACAAAATTCAATTTGAATGATAACGAGTGGTTAGGGGTATTATACCGTGAGCGACATAGGTGGATTCCTGCCTATGTTAAAGACATATTTTGGGCTGGCATGTCAACTACCGGTAGAAGTGAGAGCATGAATGCATTTTTTGATGGATATGTGAACTCGAAGACTACCTTGAAGCAATTTGTTGAGCAATATGACAATGCCTTGAGAAGTAAGGTGGAAAAGGAGACAAAAGCAGATTTCAAATCTCGTAACCAATTGTATGATTGCCTAACGGTGTATCATTTTGAGAAGCAATTTCGTGCAGCGTACACAAATGCGAAATTTAAAGAAGTTCAAGCAGAAATGAAGCGTTTAGTATACTGTCGTCCGAATCTTGCAAAAGAGGAGGGATCAATTTGTACGTATCATGTGAGGGAGGCTATTCTTTTGGGTGAGGGTATGAAGAAAGTAGAATTTATCGTGTATTGTAATTCAACAGAATGTGAGCTCCAATGTATGTGTCGGTTGTTTGAGTTTAGAGGCATTATGTGTGCCCATTCACTTAGTGTGCTCATTGAGAGGTCCATATATGAGGTGCCACATAAATACATTGTCTCGAGATGGAGAAAAGATTTGGAACGAGGGTATACATGCATTCCAACCACATATACTAATTTCGGGGCTGCTATAAATCCAAAGTTGCATGATTCATATCACAAGACGTTAGATGAGATCCTAGAACTTGCCACCAATGACGATGCTAAACACAAAGTGATTCAACTTGGGTTGAGGGAAATCAAGGATCGAGTGAAAACTATTGAATCGGGTACTGCGAGTAATGTGCCATGTACTAGTACTCTACCACCTTCTACTAGTATTGTACCACCTTCGCATACTTCGCCGAAAAGTCCGCCACGTCTGAATACTACAAAAGCAAGCAACACTCGCAAGGTACTCAGTCCTTTGGTTGCTCGCCGAAGAGGGCGTCCATGTACGAGGCGGAAGGTTAGCAAGGTTGATCAAATAGTTAATCGGTTGAAGAGAAAGAACAAGAAGACTACTCCCGCACAGGTAAATACTTGGCATATGTTGTTTCGTAACCTTTTTGTGGATTCATATTTGAATGGTTACAATAAGTAATGAAATTGTGTTACTATTTCATGATAGGTGCCGGAAGATCAAGCTTACTATTTTCCTTCTATGGTTGGCACACAAGATAGTATGTATGTTCCGGTATGTGTTGAATGGACTTAAAATATTGTACTTTGCTTCTTGTTGGGTTTTATGTTAATGCTTCAAATTATTAATAACATTGTCTTACTATATAATCATAAGGTGCCGCACGATGAAGCTTACTATTTTTCTTCTATGGTGGGCACAGAAGACAACATGTCTGTACCGGTACGTGTTCAATATTTGAGTACACATTTGTAACGATGAATGTATTGGTCAATATTTTTTAAAAGCATTTTGTAATATGTACTTCGTTTTTATAGGCACGGGTTTGCACAATGGGAACGCCGGACAATATTGGAAGCACATCAGGAATGGTCAACAATCTAAGCAGTCAAAGTTCTACAGTACCATCACTATTGGATCCAAATGCCCCATTTTATTTTTAATGTAATACACTGTTCAATGTCTGTTCAATGTAATACACTGTTCAACCTGTTGAACAAATAGAAACCTGTTCAATGTATGTGTTCTACTATTTTTGTCTCCTTTGATAAACAGGTTCACTGTCTTTGTAAACAAGTTCTGTGTTGTAAACAGGTTCTGGATGATATGTAATTTCATGTCATATGGTCCCATTTGAATGGATGACTTGAATGGATGGTTTGGTTTTTATTTATTCTTGTGTCCCTGTTTTGATTAATGATGGATTTTAGATTATGGTCCCATAAAAACTATTTTAATTTCATGTCATATGGTCCCATAAAAACTGTTTCAGATTAATCACTCAGCTTTTTGTGTGCTTGGGATCAGCGGACCTAGTTGTTTTTATGAGAATAGATACACTATCTACTTTTGCTTTTGGTGACTGGTATATGCATTGTTTCTATTTGCAACTCGGGTGCTCTTGTGGCCAATTCTAATACCGTAAACAGTTTTTATATTTTTATCAGCAGGTGAAGATGCCCAATTTTCATAAGCAGGTTGACCTGGTTTTTGAATGTACATGAGTTACACTTAACTGTCACTGGATGTATCAGAATCTGCATTTTTCACCGTGTCAAAACCACATGAACCAACATTAAAGACAATCTTCAAGCTACATTTTTTTGTTAAGTTTGCTTGCATTATATTCATGAATTTGGTACTGCTAAGAATTGAGTTTGTGGGATTTTACTCACAAAAAAATTGAGGGACACCAACTATAGGTACTGACATATTGAAACAATCATGATATGCCAAAAATCCATTAGTTCAGTACCTGCTGTTTGTGCTTTCTAATAGTCACAACACAATCCAACACAATCCATCATCAATAACTATCTACTACTATTAGTCTATCACAATCAATAACAATCCATCACAACACGACATTCAATTCATAACAAAATTGAAGAGGTAACATATATTCTTGGTACCAAACCAACTCTTGGTACAAAACCATTTCAGAAGTATATGTAACAGGAACATAATCATGAGAATCTATCCCCAATGCTTCCTGGGCTTCCTCCAACTTCTCCTCAAATGATTCAACACTTCCAATATTGAAATAATATTTATATTGGCTCTTGCTTGGATCAGCAGGTCCTTGGACAACTGGTCCCTCAACGACATAATTGCTTGTTTGATTGCGTGGTGAGCTCCTTACATACACTTTTGCAACTGATTTATTCGAAACAACTACATGGTCTACTAAACCCGGTTCCAGGAGCTTGTTTTTGAACTCTTGGAAACTAATCTGCAAAGAATCATTTTCCAAAGTTTTAAGGCCCAAAAAGATAAAACAATAATCTTAATTACATTCAAATTGCACATAAGGCAAACCAACCACAATATATATATATATATATATATGTATCATTAACGAAAAACTTGAATATGCGACTCAGCTATATATCCTACTAACTATGAGTCTATGATTATAAAAGCCCCATACAACCAAGTCCTGAAATATATTCAAGCATATAACTTACCTGTTGTTGCTCACGAGGACCAAATGAAAATGATGAAAGAAACAGGCCAATCACTAATATAGGGGTGATAAGATTTTGAAATTGCTTCAAGAAAGCTTCCTGAAAACTGCCATGATCACCTGTGTTTGCATCCTCTGAAAATAAAGAAATTAAAATATGCAAAAAGCTGTGAGATATTATGTATTATAATCAGTGTGGTGAACCATTTTTTAAACAAACATTCAGCATGAAGTTTTACTTAATAAATAATATTTTTGAAATATACACATGAAAATAATAACTTCTTCGTTTTTACTTTACAGATTCATTTATACATATATCTTTAGAAAACAAATAGTAAGAAATCTTTTCACATTCCATATATTAGAAAAAGAAGGGTGGACCAAAATAGAAACTATTATCAATATTAGAAGAGGGTGTATATCATAGAATTTCCAATAATTTATTTGTTTCAAAATTGAGGAAATATAAATGCATATATGTTCTTATTTGTTTCAAAATTGAGGAATTTCCAACAGTTCTTACAGTCAAAGGATTGACATGGATTGCCAAACAAAATTGACATGGATTGCCAAACAAAATTTCATACAAAATTGACATGGCTTTTATGAGTTGGAGAAATGTAAAGCTGTTAAATAGACATGGATTGCCAAACAAAATTTCATACAGTCAAAGGATTCCCAAACAAAATTTCAGCAGCAAACAATATTTACCACCATAAATTCTTCACCAAACATTCAGAAGCAAACCAACATGTAGCAGCAGAACATTAGAGGCAACAAATTCAGTGGCAAAACAGAATGTTAGTAGCAAAAATTCTTGGGGAAAAACTTCACCAATAAACCAATATGTATCAGCAAAAAACATTGGGGAAAATTTTGGAAAATTTCAGCATAAAAAAAATAAAAAAATAAAATTCTGGAAATGAACATCCCTACAAGCACATCACCAGAATTAATTTCCGGCAGTGAGAGGAGAGGAGTATCCCGCTGACAAGTTTATTGGTACGTATGACAAGTTTCCGGCAGTGAGACGAGTCGGACGAGCGTAGTCGAACGAGAGGAGAATGAGAGGAGTATCCCGCTGACCACCAAGTCGGAGGATAATGACCAGAGTATGACCACCAAGTCGGAGGAGGGTAACGGCGATAGGGTTTCAGGTGGAGAGAAGGGTTTCAGGTGGAGAGGAAAGAGAAGGAGCTCATACTTTGGGTGTAGACAAATCGAAAAGTAGACAGATACAGAAGTGGAGGGGGTCTGAGATCAAAGAGATAGAAACCGCGCGTGAGTCCACTCGTTCGAGCCATTTCGAGCCAAATGTGTCGAGCTACAAAACATTTCCGTTATTATTGTTTTTTGAATTGGATTAGCATGAACGGCAGTGATTGGTAGCTCGAGAGTGAGGCTCGAATTGTGGCTCGAGGGGTCAAAACGACGTCGTTTTGACCCCTTTTTTCTGTTTTTTTTTTTTTTTTGTCTTTTTCCTGGTGCAGAACGAGAAGGGAGAAGAAGGGGAGAAGAGGAAGAAGAGGAGGAGGAGGAGGAGGAGGGAGGGGAGGAGGAGGAGGAGGAGGGGGAGGGGAGGGGCCATAAAATCGGGAGGTGAGGAGGAGGGAGGGGGAGGAGGAGGGAGGAGGAGGAGGAGGAGGCGGGGCGAGCTGCTGCGAGAGGCGGGCGACGGCGAGCTTCTGCTTCTGCTCGACGAGGATGATGACGGAGCGGCGGCGGGCCTCGACGAGCTCGGCGGAGGCGACGGAGGCTGCGACGAGCTCGGCTGGGCCGACGACCGACGGGCGGCGAGACGATCGGAGGCTGTCTCCCACCCACGACGAGCCCTCCCTGCGACGATCGACGGTCTGACGAGGACGCCCGGCGGACGATCCTCCCTTCCTCCTCTCTTCTTCCTCCCTTCCTCATTTCTCCTCTGTTTCCTCTCTTCTCTCCCTCTTTCTCCATTCGAGCCATTCGAGCCTCGTAGCATTCGAGCTACGAGGCATTACTCTAGCATGAAAGTGCTGGAATTTATAAGAAAATTAATTTTGGTATACAATTTATAATAAAATGATAACTAAGTTTGATAGATTCTTACAACAACAACAACAACAACAACAACAAAAAGAAAGAAAGAAAGAAAGAAAAAAAAATACAAAAAAATAATTATAAATTTGTAATAAAAATAATTACTTATAATTGAAATCCTTAATTTTTTTTTCAATATTTTCATCCTAATTAAATTAGGGAGATTTATTAAAAAATCATTTTTCAAGTACTTGTTTCTCAATTAATCCATAACACATTCTTTTATTTCAATAAGTCCTATTATTTGATTCACCAAATCTTAATTCTCGTATTTAAGATATTTAATGGATAATTTTACCCTTACAAATATTTTTTTAACGCCTAGCAACTTGGTGATGTGAACATTTATATTTGATAGTGTGAATGTTCACATTACGGAATATTTACATTATTTTGCTAATTATGTTATGTAAGAATTTTTCCTAAATATGGCTTAATGTGGCTTATGCATGATTATACTAGAATCATCTCATTAAGCAAGATACATGTACATCAATTAGATGGTGACTAATTATTGATGAATGCACCCATATATACATAATGTATAGAAGAGTAATGGAGATAGTGTCAATGTATTGAATGTGATAGATTCATTATGAATGAATCTTAGAGATGCATTATGTATCTATTATGAATGTAGAAGATACATTAATCTATCTAATGAGTTCATTAATGTAGAAGATGTATTATGTATCATGAATGTAAAAGATACATTAATCTATTTAATGAAGTTCACTGAATGAATGGATTCTTTGATGGGAAGAATACTAGTATAAATAGTGTAAGGTCCTAAACCACACTCTCCATCACAAAACTTAAGTTGTCACCACAAGAAGACTCCCATCGCCTAGAGAGAGAGAAGTAGTTTGAAGATCTTAGACAAGTAAAGAACTTGAAAATCAAAGTCTTCTATTTAAGGTTTCTCTTTCTTAAAAGAGGATTTCATATTATCATGGATCAAGGTATGTATACACTAATTTTGTATAGTAGAAATTCATATAGTTTTCATGTATAGAATTGAATCCTTAATAGTTTTTAGTTTATGTTCTGCAAAGTTTTCTATCAATTGGTATTAGAGCATGGTTCTCAATTCTGATGCATGAAACGAATAAGTATGAATTTCATTTTATGAAGATGTTTTGTGTAACAAGTGCATAACCTTGATTTACACTTGCCAATTTTATTTTTATTTTGGGCCAATCTTTTATTCTATTGATATTAAAATAAAAATTGAAAATTATTGAACAAGTGGTAATTAAGATAATGTCTTATGCTATAATGTTTTGTTACACACCTTATGAGTTGAAACATTGTTAATCAGCCCAACGGAGGTTCAACACTATGTATGTTTGAACAACCGAGATGATTAGTATAATAAATATAGCAATAAGTTTTTCAGCCCAACGGTAATAAACTTCTCACGCACTTTAGTTAATAAAATAAAATAAGAGATATTGAGTTTTTCTGCCCAACGGTGATAAACTCGTTACGGTCTTAATGATTATTTTATTTTATTTTATATTGTTTATTTTTATTAGTCATCTCATTTACTTTTATGAATTGCTAAAATATATTGTTATTCGGCCCAACGGAAGGATAACTTGATTTTGTATCTAACTAATTATGTTTTCTAGTTAGATATATTTAACTTGTGGTGTTATTTTTATGACATATGAAAAGTAATTTTCTTGATTATATTATGTCACTACAACAAAAAGCACATTTGGCGACCAAAAAATTGGTCGCCAAAAGTACAAATTTTGTTGCTAAAAGAATCGGCAACAAGTACCCAATTGGTCGCCAAAGGCTTGTCACTAAAAGTATTGGCGACCAAATAATAAATTGTCACCGTATGTAGACATTTAGCGACAACCAAAATTGGTCGCCAAAAATTATATATTTTGTCGCTGTAAAATTCTAATTTGTCGCTAAAAGGTTAAGATTTGGATAGGCTATGTAGTTTTAGCGACAAATAAATTCGTTGCCAAAAGTACTATTTAGCGACCAAATTAATTTTGTTGCTAAAAATCAACTTTTTAGCGATGACTAAGTTTTGGTTGCTAAAAGTTCTTAGAATAGCCACTAACTTTTAGCGACAAAATAATATGTTGTTGCCAAATATATTAACAGCGACCACAATATCACCTGTCACTAAAAATTCACTGCACAAATTTGAATTTTAATAATTTTCCTGTTCAAAATAATCCAAAACATCTGTTTTTCTATACACAATATATACACAAATGCAATGTAAATAATAATACACCTGTTCAAGACATCATAATTAACATCAAACCCACAAATTCAAAATTAATAATACACAAATGCAATGTAAATAATAATAATTCAAAATTAATAGCTATTAAACATCCCAATAAACATAATTATAATTCTCTACCAATCTGAAACATTCATATCAAAGTACTTACAAACTATTAACATCAAACCCGGAAATTCATTACCAAATCCTATGTCAAAATATTTTCAAAAACACAAAACCAAATATTTTGATGCTAAACAACTAACTTACAAGCCATTTACCAAAATCCTATGTCAAAATATTTGCAAAAACACAAAACCAAATATTTTGATACTAAACATTTAACCCATAAGTCATTTACCAAAATCCTATATCAAAATATTTCCAAAAATACAAAATCGAATCTTCTGATGCAACCCGAACTATTTTTCATCATTGCCAATCTGTCACATGAAAAAAAAAAAAAAAACAATATTAGATTGACAAGAAAAAAAAAAAAAAAAACTTGGTATGAATTTCACAATTTTGATTATAATTTTGTAATGGGAAGTCCAATCGGGATGCTGTTTGCTCATACAAGTTTATTTAGTCTAGAGCAAACTGCCCGTGCTAAGTTTCGGCGGTTTCGGTGGTCACTTTGCAATTTCTCCCCCCAAATGGGACTTTTTTTAGTCTTATGAATATAAACTCTTAGGCACTATCCCTTGCAAGCCACTTTTCAAGTGTGTAAAGAAGTTAAGATGCCTTAAATGAGGAGGAGCAGAGGTGGTCATGAGGAACTAAGAGACAGGGTTTTGTTATATACTGAATACACATTGCTCAATAAACATATGCTATCTATCAAATTTACTTGTGCTAAAGATCAAATTCCAAGCTTCTAAAAGCTAACAAGAATCAAAATGTTTTAAGGTTGTTTTGTTGTTCTCATAAATTTTTTCCCTTTGAAAAAATTTCAGGGAATATGGTATGGAATGGTATCAGGATTATGCCCACAAACATGTTCTCATAAATTTTTTCCCATTGAAAAAATTTCAGGGAATATGGTACGGAATGGTATCAGGATTATGCCTACAAACATGCTTTGCTTCCTAGTCTGGATGATTTACAGAACCAACTGGAATAAAGAGGTAAGCGACAATAGTCTGTATACAGAGATGTTTTTCTCTAAGACATAGCTACATATATGAACTTCCTTTATAAGGTTAAAATGATTATATTATCAGCCACCTAATAGTTTATATTGAGAAAGATTTACTAACGAAAAACATTCATACTGGTGCTAACAAATACAGGCATTCATTGTGGGAGACAGGATAAAAGAATGGCGACAGAAAATTGGTACCAAAGAGAATGTTGAAGAAAGCAAGAAGTAAGATCAGGGGGTGCACAGAAACAAGTCACCAATTTTGAGAAAATTTAACTATTTGAGTTCTCCATATATTGTCGCTCTAATTCTAAGAAAGAACGTCACAATGCCTATCAACCACCTAGCTCAATAGGTAGAAATGACTCTGTGTGTTTGCACACATACTTGTCTTTGTTCCTTTTTCTTTCTATTTGCACCACAAATTAAATTCTTCATCATGACTCTACCAACATCAACATGGCATAGGAGTCAAAGGAGTCACTTGCACAATAGAAATCACTCCAAAATAAACCTATGAAGAGAATTTCAAATAAAGCATGATAGAAATTGTGTCAATTCATGTGAATACATTTTTTTTTTTTGTTTGTAAGAAAAAAGCAAAAAAAAAAAAAAAAACACTTCACATGGAATAGTTTTCTGAATAAAAGAGGTTATTATAAATTTCGTGCAAACAGCAGACAGAAAATGAGTGCACTACCGCCTAACAAGAAATTTCAAGACTCCCAATTATGCAATTATTCATTAAGATTTACTAGAATTTTCACTTTCAAAAGCATAAGAAAACAAACCACAAAGAGACAGATTGGTTTGAACACTTACCACTAACCAATATATTATGCATCATTTTACTTGCAAGAAAAATAAATAAAAAAATCAGTTCACAAACAATATCTTCAGTCTAACCCATTGGTAATGCAACACAATTTGAAGTTGCGTATGTTGAGACTACTAAGTGCATATGAAAGACAATGAACAACACAAATAAAAGTTCAATGATTAATCACTCCGTAAATTAGAACCTAATACGACATGGAAAACAATGGATCGAAAGATTGCCACTTTGCACAAGTAAATAAGTCTTGATGATGTCATAGAATAGTTGTTAGGCTAAAAGATCTGAACAAACCCACATTGAGTTAGCACACAAACCTTAACTCTAGTGCCAGTATTTCAAACTTCAACGCTCACACTGGATTTCGATATAAAATTGTTATAATTCAACCACATATCAGTCCCAAAATCAAAAAATCAGTCCCAAAATTAGTCCCAAAATCAGAATATCAGTCCCAAAAATAGTCCCAAAATTAGAATATCAGTCCCAAAAATCAATAAAAATTAATCAAGTTTTATACATCAAAACAAAGGAATTCAATCATCCCAAAACAAAAGTGGGAAAACAAAACAAACCCATAAATGAAAATTCAAAATCAATGCATTCACATGAAACCCATTAAAATTTTCAATAAACCCATGTCGATATGAGCAATCAAAATCAACCCATAGATCGATAAAACACAAAAAATGAATTAAATAATTTATATATATATATATATATTACATTCAGTGTGTATATGCACGTAAGAGATGTAATGACCCGGAACCGTGCGTCACAATTATCAGTAATTAATTATGCTTTAGTATGATTTAATTGAAGAATATCTGTTTGAATTGGAAAAATATCTGTTGGAATGACAGCTTCGGGACTGAAATTGACAACCATAACGGGTTCGGAAAACCAAATTGAACATGTCTATGTGATACCGGGAATTTTTAGAATCATTTGGGAAATTAAATTGATGACTGAATTTTGTCCGAATCGCTAAGTCTTGTTTGGCTCAAAGTTATGGCATAAATGTTTATTTATTTGATATATATGATATAAGATAAGGCTTTGACCCATTTTGACTCAAAAAGAAAAGAGAAGAAAAATCTGGAAGAGAGAGAGAAGAGAGAATTCGTGGAGAAGAGAGAAAGGGAAGAAGATAGAAGAAAGAAAGGGGATTAAGCTCAATTCCTCCATTTAAGCAATTAAGGTAAGATTTTCATGAAATTGGTTGTTGATTCTTGGCATCTAGCATTTGAACTCAAGATCATGGCTTAAAGTAATATGAATCATGTCTATTTGTATATTTGAGGAAGAATCTCCATGAATGTAGAGATATGAAGCTTGTATGTATATGTTTATGATTTTCCATTTTTGGTCCAAGTGTGATCTTCTAAAGATTCTTGTGGGTTTTGTTATAAAGTGTTAATGGTTAAATCATGTTGTTGATCAAGTATTTTGAGACTTGAATTTCATAAGATTGGAAGTGGGTTTTGCAAAAAGGGAAGATTGAAGCTTTGAAAAGTCCAGAATTTCGGATTTCGCATGGTCCGCTCGAGCGGAGGGATTCCCGCTCGAGCGTGAAAATTAGCCTCTCAGCAGTTTTGGAGAATTGTGCAGTCCGCTCGAGCGGACAAGTGGGCGCTCGAGCGGGAGGGCCTATTTCAGGAAAAGTTTGGGAAGTTGAATTACATGATTTTCACATGTTATTTGCATCATTTGGTATCTCATGAGCATGAATTAAAGTAAAGAAGAATGTAATGGCATGAATGATATGATTTATCGATGATGAATGTCAAGGAAATGTGTTATAATGTTGATAATTGCAGGTCAAGAGGTGAAGACCGTGCAACCGGTTTTGGAAACCCACTGTGAGTAACATTTCTGTAAAGATATGTTATTATGAACTATGTTTTAAAAGTGCTACGTTATGTTATGGTTTTTGAAATGATAAATGTTTTCTGTGAACGAATGTCCAGTTTGCGAATCTAGTATGGCATCCATAGATAGTTTTAAGTCGTGGGGGATGGCATAGAAGTGCAGGCCCATGATTATTAGAGTCATGGGGGACGGCATGGAAATGCAGGCCCATGACCAGTTTACGAGATCTCGGTATGTGTTTAATCGGTGTCCGGGACCGGTTACTCTAGTCATTGGACGACAAATGTTATGCTATGTTATGTTCTATGGAGTATGCCATTATGTATGTTCTTATGAGATGATTATGATTATGATTATGAATGATATGATTTACGGATTTATATGAAATGTCGGAATTCGTTCACTAACCCTTTACGTTAATGTTACTTGCTGAGCTCTAGCTCATTGTTTATATATGTATTATAGGTGAGCATTCAGGGAGTCAAGCCTAGGCGGAGTCTTGGTCGAGCCGCCGTTTTGAAGCCACCAGATGTCTTGTGTGCCTCCGAGCTGGGGCTAGGCCTGGAAGGCCGTATGAGTTTTGGTTTGAGTTGTATTAGTGGCAAGTGCCTATGTTTTGTACATGATCTTTTGATCCATGTTATCTACAGTAGTGGGTAAATTAACATTTTTGGCATGTAAATGTATGTTCATATTAATGCACAGCTCTTTGGACTATTTGTATTTAGTTTTCGCTTCCGCGAGCCTCGATTATTTATGTTTTGTTCAGAAAGGCCTGTGGTAATCTAGGATTACTGGTCGGTTACGATGCCAACCTTCTCGGGGCGGGTTTGGGTCGTGACAAGAGATCTCCAAGTGAGGAAAATCAGAGATTTATTGTCGGAATTGCTCGATCGAGACATACCTGATTGGAATATCAGAATATCAGTCCCAAAAATAGTCCCAAAATCAGAATATCAGTCTCAATATTAGTGCTGTGTTGTGTTCTTCCATGCCAAGCAAGAGAATCAAATTGAAGATAAACAAAAAAAAGAGGAGGATGATGCAGTGTGAGAGAGTGAGAGTGAGAGTGAGAGTGAGAGGGAGAGAGAGATGGAGATGGAGACGAAGAAGAAGAAGAGAAGACATACCTCTGTGTGTCTTCTGCTGTGTCGCTTGAGGTTGTGGAGTGAGAGAATGAGATGAATATTAGGTCAGCCCTTGTTTATTCAGCTAAAAAGGTCTGTCAACTGTTGAAGATAAAAAATCAAAATCAAAATCAAAATGATGTCGTTTTGACTCCTAATTTATTGGCGACGAAAATCATTAGGTTGCCATAAATACCGTTTACTCTTCCGCGACTATTTTAATTCTGTTGCCAAAAAGTTATAATTGGCGACCAAAAATTTCGTCGCCATATGTTAATTTGGTCGCGAAAACATTTTTAGTGCTCCCGTGCAAAAATTTAAGTTGGCGCCAAACGATTTTGGCGACCAATTGAGATATTGGTCACTAATAGTTTATTTTTTGGCGACCAACAAGTATATTGTCGCCAAAAATATACAATTGGCGACTAATTTCAATTTGGTTGCTAAAAAATGTCGCCAAAAATGCTTTTTGTTGTAGTGTGTAATGGATATTATGTGTTTGCAACATTGAATCCTACTGCAATTAATAGTTACTTGTCTGGTATTGAAGCTTTGAGTGGAACTAATTTTAAGAAATGGAAGGAACAAATTGAAATTGTTTTGGAAATTATGGATTTAGACTACGCATTAAGAGAGCCAGCTCCTACAAAGCCTAATGATACAAGTTCTAAGGAACACATGGCTTTATATGAAAAATGGGAACGCTCTAATCGCTTAAGTCTAATGATTATGAAAGGCTCAATTACGCCTGCAATTCAAAGAGCAATCCCTGTTTCTGAAAGTGCAGTGAGCTATATGATATCTATTGAAGAACAATTCATTGGAACTTCCAAATCCCTTGCTAGTACTCTCGTGATTAAAATGATGACAATGAAATATGATGGTTTGAGTGGTGTTCGTGAACAAATCTTAAAGATGAATGACATGGCCTCTCAATTAAAAGGAATAGACATGAAAATTTCTGAAGGTTTTCTTATTCATTTCATTATGACTTCTCTTTCTGTGCAATTTGGTCATTTTAAGATCAATTATAATACGCAGAAAGATAAGTGGAAGATGAGCGAGTTAATTGCCATGTGTGTTCAAGAATAAGAGAGGCTTAAAGCTTAAAAGCCTGATATGGCTCACCTTACCGCCTTGGGTCCAACCAAAAAGATTTTCAAGAAAGGCAAAAGTAAGAAGAAGAAGAATGCAAATGATGAAACTCACTAGGCTAATGAAGAAAATAAGATTCGATGCCATTTCTGTCGAAAGAGAGGTCACATAAGAAAATACTGTTCAGGTTTTAAAAGTTAGTTGGACAAGAAAGGTAACACTCAATGCTTTGTGTCTTATGAATCCTTTTTGGTAGATGTTCCACCAAATTCTTGGTGGATTGACACTGGTGCAAGTATTCACATAACAAATTCTATGCAGGGATACCTTACTAGTCGAAAACTAAATAAAGGAGAACAAACCATTACAGTTGGGAATAGAATAGAAGTGGACGCTGAGGCTATTGGCACCCTCCATCTAATTTTAGACTCTGGTTTCATTTTAGATTTAGTAAACACAGTTTATGTTCCTATTTTTACTAGAAACCTAATTTCTGTTTCACAACTTGATTCCTGTGGTTATGAATTTAAGTTTGGAAATAATAGAGTATCTTTATTCCACAATTCTCATATGATTAGTTATGGTACTTTCTATGGTAATCTTTATTCATTGAATTTATATTCCACTTATGCACAATCTATTTTATCCTTTAATGTTAACAACTTGGTAAATAAAAAGAGAAAGCGAGTGAATGAAAATTTATCCATGTTGTGGCATAAGCGCTTGGGCTACATATCAAGAGAAAGGATGAAACGTCTCATTAAAGACGGAATTTTAAGTTCACTTGATTTTTTTGATTTTAGTACTTGTGTGAATTGCATTAAAGGAAAATACACAAAGACTAAGAAAAAGGGTGCTACTAGGACTACTGAATTATTAGACACAATTCATACTGACATATATAGTCCCTTTATTGTTCCAACTATTTCTGGACATAAAAATTTTATTACTTTTATTAATGACTTTTCTAGGTATACTTATGTGTATCTTATTCGTGAAAAATCAAAAACACTGGATATGTTCAAACTCTATAAAGTTGAAGTTGAAAATCAACTTAGCAGACGGATTAAAAGTGTAAGATCTGATAGAGGTGGTGAATATTATGGTAGATTCACTGAGTCGGGTCAAAATCCAAGTGCTTTTGCTTTATTTTTTGTTGAGAATGGTATTGTTGCTAACTACACAATGCCTGGTACACCTGAGCAAAATGGTGTAGCTGAGCGACGAAACCGTACTCTTTTGGATATAATGAGAAGCATGATGAGTAACTCTTCTTTTTCAGATTACTTGTGGGGTGAAGCTTTAAAAACTATTGTACATGTTCTTAATAGGGTTTCTAGTAAGGTTGTGCCTGTAACTCCTTATGAGTTGTGGGTTGGTAGGAAACTTAATCTGAATTATTTACATGTATGGGGTTGTCCTGCTGGAGCAAAAATTTTCAACCCACAAATAAAGAAATTAGACTCTAGAACTATAAGTTATTTTTTCATTGGATATCCTGAGAGATCAAAGGGTTTTGGATTCTATTGTCTCACTCATAGTATAAGAATTGTTAAAACTAGAAATGTTGTGTTCTTAGAGGATGAAAACATTAATGGGAGTATGAATCTCAAAAATGTTTCTTTGGAGGAAAATCGTGCTTTTACGCTTTCCACGATTATCCAAGAAAATGTAGTACCTAAACCTATTGGTACTCAAGAGATTTCTCATATTGAAAAAGAAGTTGTCCCAGTTGCAGAACAACATTTACGCAGATTACAAAGAGAAAACAAACCAGCCATATTAGATGACTATAAGGTTTACTTAAACGATTGTGATATAGACTTGGAGAACGATCTTGTTTCTTATGCCCAAGCCATAAATAATGGAAATTCAACTCAATGGTTAAATGCCATGAAAGATGAGTTAAAATCCATGAAAGACAACAATGTTTGGGATCTTGTAGAATTGCCTAAGGGAACCAAAATTGTTAGATGCAAATGGGTTTTTAAAACCAAGCGTGATCCTAAAGGCAATGTCAAAAGATACAAGGCCAGATTAGTTGCTAAAAGATACACTCAAAGAAAAGGGATAGACTATAAGGAAACTTATTCTCCTGTCTCTAATAAGGATTCCTTGAGAATAGTCATGGCCATAGTAGCTCATTATGATTTAGAGTTATATCAAATGGACGTTAAAACAACATTTTTAAATGGTGACTTGCATGAAGTGGTCTACATGGACCAACCTGAAGGTTTTCAGGATGAAAGAAAGAAAAATATGGTTTGTAGGCTTAAGAAGTCCATATATGGTCTAAAATAGGCAGCTCGACAATAATATCTTAAATTTCATGAAGTTCTCACCAAATTTGATTTTAAGGATAATGTGGTTGGTCAATGTGTCTACCTTAAAATCAGTGGGAGCAATATCTGCATTATAGTTTTGTATGTTGATAATATATTGCTTGCTAGCAATAATTTGGGAATGATACATGAGACAAAGAAATTCTTTACGAGAAATTTTGAAATGAAAGATCTTGGTGAAGCCTCTTTTGTCATTGGGATAGAAATTCATCGAGATAGGTCTTCTGGTATTTTAGGATTGTCCCAAAGAGCCTATATCGAAAAGGTTCTTAAGAGATTCAACATGCAGAACTATTCAAGTAGTGTTGCCCTTATAGTTAAGGGTGATAAATTTAGTGAATTTCAGTGTCCTAGAAATAATTTAGAAAGGGAACAAATGAAAGAAATTTCTTATGTCTCTGCAGTTGGGAGCATTATGTATGCTCAAGTTTGTATACGTCTTGACATAGCATTTGTAGTTGGTATCCTTGGTCGATACCAAAGCAATCCCGGACTTGATCATTGGAAAGTAGTTAAGAAAGTGTTGCGATATTTACAAGGCACGAAAGATTACATGTTTATTTATCAAAGAACAAACAGCCTTGAAGTAATTGGTTATTGAGATGCTGATTATGTTGGATGTAAAGACACTTGAAAGTCCACTTCTAGGTACATTTTTATGCTTGCTAATGGACCCATTTCATGGAAGAGTCATAAGCAATCTCTGACAGCCTCTTCCACTATGGAGGCAGAGTTCATAGCATGTTATGAAGCCACATGTCATGCAATATGGCTAAAGAATTTCATATCTAGATTACAACTTGTCGATTCAATTTCAAGGCCCTTACAGATTTACTGTGATAATGATGTTGCTGTTCGGTTCTGCAATAATAACAAAACTTCAAGAGGATCAAAGCATATTGATATCAAGTATCTAGTTGTTAAAGAAAGGGTATTGAATCAGACTGTTTTCATCTCTCATATTGGCACTACACTCATGTTGGCAGATCCTTTAACTAAAGGTCTCGCACCTAAGCTCTTTCAAGAACATGTTGCGCGCATGGGCTTAGTAGAAAGTTTATCATGTTTAGACTTGAAATGAGTGTATGATAATTGTTATGTTATAATTGTCTTATGTTAGTAATGATTATGTTTGTTGTTTTCATTCTTCATGCTTGTGCACAATTTATAAGAAGATATAAACAACGGGATCGTTATAAATGAATTAGCATTAATCACCATTATGTTGCTAATGTCATCTCTGTGATTCAAGATTCACTTATTCATGTTGATGGAAAATATTAACACTATAACCATTGTAAAGTCTTGATCAATGTGTAAATCACTGACTACAATAATTTGGTACTAATAATTTCATTGAACAGAATCTAATGGTGATGGTGAAATCTTCTAGTGGGAGAACGTTGGCTATATTACGATAATCTAGTGACGTAATATAATCATGCAAGCCAAGGGGGAGATTGTAAGAATTTTTCCTAAATATGGCTTAATGTGGCTTATGCATGATTATACTAGATTCATCTCATTAAGCAAGATACATGTACATCAATTCGATGGTGACTAATTATTGATGAATGCACCTATATATACATAATGTATAGAAGACTAATGGAGATAGTGTCAATACATTGAATGTGATAGATTCATTATGAATGAATCTTAGAGATGCATTATGTATCTATTATGAATGTAGAAGATGTATTAATCTATCTAATGAGTTCATTAATATAGAAGATGCATTATGTATCATAAATGTAAAAGATACATTAATCTATTTAATGAAGTTCACTGAATGAATGGATTCTTTGATGAGAAGAATACTAGTATAAATAATGTAAGGTCCCAAACCACACTCTCCATCACAAAACTCAAGTTGTCACCACAAGAAGGCTCTCATTGCCTAGAGAGAGAGAAGTGGTTTGAAGATCTTAGACAAGTAAATAACTTGAAGATCAAGATCTTCTATTCAAGGTTTCTCTTTCTTAAAAGAGGATTTCATACTATCATGGATCAAGGTATGTATACACTAATTTTGTATAGTAGAAATTCATATAGTTTTCATGTATAGAATTGAATCCTTAATGGTTTTTAGTTTATGTTCCACAAAGTTTTCTATCATGTTACTTATATAACTTACTAGAATATAAGAAAATAATTTGGATTAAATGAAAAATAAGTAGATGAATAAGGATTTATGAATAAATTTCCTATTAAATTAATATAGAAAAACATTTTTAATTTTCTTTCAATTTATTTTCTTATCATTTTCATTTTTCGTTATTTATTTCTTTCTAATCAAACAGAACCTTAACTTATAAATTAAACATGAAAAAACCTTTTTCATTATTTTTTTTAAAACATTATTACATCTATCAAATTTGAGCTCGCCTAAATTATGTGAATTTGTGCATGCCGGTCGTTCAACTATTTGAGCGGATACTGATTGATATACCAGTAGACAACGGAAATAGCCACAATTAACAAAAATGACATCAATTATCTAGATGCTCATCTAGCCGGGCATCGAACTTATGTAATTCGGATGAATTCAAATTTAGTAACACTATGTTTGGATTGAGTGATTTGAAGAGAAAAGAAAAGAAATGAAATGAACGGATATGTATTTCTCTTACTTGTTTGGATAACTTAAATGGAAAGAAATTAAGAGAAATGGAGAGGAACAGAGAGAAACTTATTTCTCTAATAACCCTCATTTTCATTCTTCCCAAAAGTGAAGAGATTGTGAGAGATTGGGAGAGAAAAGAAGCCAATAAATTCTTATATTTCATAATACCAATTTTGTCCCTATAAAAATAAAAGAAATAAAATGATTGACACCCATGTCCTCAAGGGCTTTTATGTTATTTTGATAATATAACATGAAATAGTTTTTTTTCTTTTCTTTTATGAAATCTAACCAAACAAAAAGGAGAGAAATTACAATTTTTTTTTCTTTTATTTCTTACTTATCCAATAAAAAATGAGAGAAATCACAATAATTTCTTTTCTTTTCTTTTTTCTTGTAACTTAAGTAATCATTTCTTTTCTTTTCTCACCTAACTAGTGGCAACTCGTGCTATGCACGAGACTTTATAAATTAAAAAAAAAAAATCATTATAATTATCTTGAAGTAATTTAATATTTTACCTTGTGGTATACATGAATTTATAAGTTAACTTTTATGTTTATAACTTCTTAAATTATTAGTTTAAAACAATTAATAATATATATATATATATATATATCTATTTAGTACAATTTTTGATAATTTGTATTAAAAAAAAGTTAAACCTGATTAATATAGATTAAATGAGTTATGACATATCTCTTCTTGTTATGAAACTATATAAATTTAAAAGTTATAATTAAGATAAATATACATTTTTATTATTAAATGTGAAATAAAGTGATATTTAATAATAATTAATATGATATTTCTATTATTAATCCAATAATTTAAGTTACATTTCTTTTGATTTCAATTTCATAACTAAAAATACAATATGAATATAATACACACACGAATTTCTAGTCTTTGAGAATAAGAAGGTTTCAAAAATATTTTCAAACTTTCATCGTTTTCTTTTAATTTCTTTTAATCTAATTTGATTTTAAATTTGAATAAAACATTTGATTTGACATGAATTACTCCAACTTTTTCATTAAATTTTTATCAATTTTTAAAAGAACTTTCATTCTTATTCCAAATTTTTTTTTTCTTTCCACCAATTTTGATGGGGAAAAAAAAAAATTCAATGTTTCATCTTTTTAAATTTTTATCAAATTATAATTTGATAAAAAAAAATATTAAGGGTTGAACATTCTCTTAATTGGAATTATGGTGAAATAACATCTTGAAATAGTCAAAATTTGAGTATATGGTTGGTTGAAATGTATAATTTAATTAATTCTCTTCTCATATTTGTATAAAAATTGATACTTATGACTACAACATTTTAAGTCAGATTATGAAAAAAAATTTGAGGTCCATCTGTAAATATCCTACATATTAAAAAAATAAAATAAAAAAGAAAAAGAAAGAAAAATACGTAGCTTTTGGATACTGAGATCCAAAATAAAAATTTTAACTGAATAAATAAAATTCAAATTTATTGATTTTATCTATTTGTATATCTGATCTTTAGTTTTTTTTTGTTTTTTTGTTATGTTAAATATAATATATAAGATATAGAGAGATATCCACAACTTTTATGAAAAATATTATCTGAGTTTTTGGGAAAGTGAAAAGGATGACAAGTTTTAATATTTTTTTTTTTTGGAAATCAGTGAGAGATATTATGATGGTGAGATTATGAAATATTTTTGTTATCTTCCCATTTGAAGTCCATAAATTAATGAATAATTATTATTTCTAAAATAATTAAATAAATAAGTTTGCCAATAGGTTTTTTTACTCTATTTTATAAATTGAAAAATCAATAAGTTTAGAATGAGAGTATGGAACTTTTAGGAGGTTTCTCATTAGAAACCCCATTTTCCTTATATAATATTAGATAGTTATTTATATTTATTTTAGATATTTTTTAATATACAAATTATTTTTTTAATATACAAATTATTTTTAAATTTTTTTTTAAAAAATAATTTAACAATCCCATTACTAACCATAGTGTATGGGAGAAGTTGAAAATGGTGCTGCAATAACTATGAGAGAAATCAAAAAGGCTTGTGGGTTGGGAGCAATTAATGAATGCCGAGGTTATTTTTTTTAAATAAAAAAATTAGAAAATTAAGATTGGAATATTGGAGCTCTCACAAGACTTGCGGGTTAGAAACTCTCTTTTTCTTATATAATACTAGTGGTAACCCGTGCTATGCACGACATTTAAAAAATTAATAATCTATTTTTATACAAAATAATATAAATAGTTAAATTTTTGTATGCAAAAAAAAAAAAAGAAGATTGAAATTTACAATTTAAGTCCCATAATTTTATCACAATTTATTTATTATTTTTTAATTTGTCACAAATTTAATCAGGTAACTTTCAATCCCTTGCTAGACTTGCAAATTTAGGTAAGTTCAACCCAAGCAACTTGAGTCGAGCTTAAAAACTTTTAAAGATTGAACAATATAGTTTTTAATTAAGTGAGGAGCTATGCAGAAATTTAAAAATTCAAATTACATTTGAGTGGATTTGGACAAAAACACCAAATAACTTGAGCAACCAAAACAAAATTATATATATAAATATACAAATTATTTGCTAATTTATTTTTTTAAATAATAAATAAAATTAATTAAAAGTTTAATATTAATGAACAAAAGAGAAAGCAATTTACTTAAGATTTCCAATAGAAATTTTCTTGAAAATATTTTAAAAATACACTTTTTAGAAAGGGATCATCGAATAAAAGGTTGTTTGGGAAGTGCCATATTAGCTCACTTTTTTATTTTTTTTGGATCACATCACATCTCTACTTTTCTACACATCTTTTCATAAAAAGCAAAAAAATACTTAATTATCTTTTTTGAGTCACATGGCATCTCTACTTTTCTATACATATTTTTGTAAAAAGTAAAAAAGTATACTTATTTAACACTTCCCAAACTACCACTAAGTTGATATTAAAAAAATTTACCTTTTATAATGGCATAAATAATTTAAATATGATTTTTTAAAAATGACAATAAAATAGTAAATAGAATAAAAACAAATTTCTTACAAAATAAAAGTATTTGAACAAAAAAAAGGTAAGAAGAAAATTTAATATGGTATTTTTATTTAATCTGAAAATAATTCTAGATGAACAACAAATTATCACCTATAACCCTTTTTGTTTAAATAAAAAAAGTTTAACGAACTATCACTTTTAATAAAAAAAAAATTAACGTTTCTTTCTAATGTATTTTAGCAAAAGTAACTTTTTAACAATTTGAGGCAAAGATATCTTTATTGTTTATTTTAATTTTTTTAATTGACAATTGAGATTAAAAAAAAAATTAACAAAATCCACCATGTTTGGTAAGTACTAAAAAAGTTATGTTTTATTCTTTTGTTAAAAAAAATTTATTAAATAATATTATTGTTCAAGTCCTTATAGCTTAGAAGGATATAATTTTTTTTTTTATAAAATTTAAAACAAAAAAAAAGAAAAAAAATAATAGCGATTAATAATTTGAACACATGTATTTAAAACAAATTATATTTAGATAGATATATAGATTATGACACATTATTATGACACATGTGAATATTGATCACATTCTAATTGTAGTAATATAATTTGAAGAAGAATTTAAATTTGAAATTTTATTTTATAATTTAATAAAAGATGCAAAATTTAAGGAATGAATATTGATCTCATTCCAATTATAGTAACATAATTTAAGTAATAATTCAAATTTGAAATTTTATTTTAAGAATATGTAAAATTAATTTATAGACCAATCATATTGTAACACATATTAACAAAAAATTAAACAAAATAAAAAAAATGAGAAAAAAGAATTACTGTAACGCCCTCAAAATAATACATAATCCCATCATCTAACAGTTCTATATACATGATAGATAAATCACATTTCCATACATATATCAGAATTAATAATACACAAGGGTGTTTCATATAAGTTCCAAACTATTTACAACATAATACTTGCATCCTTCCAAGTACTAACTTGGTTACAAAAAGAAGAGTACTAACTCTTTTCATATGAAGCCCCTGGCTTGAATTTACATTTAACTCAAAAGATATAATAACAAAAGAAGCCTTCAGCCTCTAAACCACCTAAGCTATGCCTTTGGAGATTGTAGATGCGCCCAAACGTCCCGGGAGAAATCCTGTTTTGTTCATTGGGCTTACTACAGTTCGGACTCAAATGTCACGGTTCTGAATCTAATCCCGCAAAGTGCAATGCGAGACTGATAAATCACCAAAGAGTCCAAATCCGGCAAATCGTTTTGAAAAATAGATTTTTAGAAAGAAGTGCCAAACATGGACTGCTTTGCCAGATACAGAGTCGCCACCCAAATATTTTGTTTTGGGGGAATTTAGGAAACCCTAACTCGTGCCTAAGGCCACGTATCCGTCATCACTAAAGTTGCCTCGGCTCGGGAACTTGGGTACGATTGGGGAAGGTCATTTCATGAGCACCCCCGCTCGCCCGATCGAAGATCGGCCACTACTAAGCATGATATTGAGTTTTGAAAACATTATCTGCTCTTATTCCGGTTATTAGCCTAGAATTATTATGTGATGCACACAGCATACAAGTATAGACTGGATTTCCTAAGTTGGAACAAAGCATCGCATATCCGTTTGTTTTGAAAATGGATTGAAGTTTGCTACTCGCAAGTAGGCTAAAACACGGGTTTCGACGAATTATTCCAACTCAAGCAACCCAACCTTCACCCACAGGCATTCAGGCAGTTATATCACATAAGTACATAGTCTCATGATAAGCATGCTATCATGGCAGTCACTCACACGCATGTAAAGATGGTAAAGCATAAACACTTACCGAGTACTCCGAGTCAAAGAAAGAAACTAATTAGAAATCATGCATGAATCCTAACTATGCTAAGAATGCCTAATGCAACACATGCAAAAATGCAACTACAATAGGCTCGGCTATTCTAAGATGGCATATGAGATGCTACAGATAACATGTATTCAACTCAGAATTGAAATACAATGCAGTTAGTATGATGCGCCGAGCCTGGTGCATGCAAAATAGATGAATGGATGCAAACATGCGAACATATAGATGCTAATTGAAACATACCCTAAAACTAACCATCATAAGCTGGTAAATAAAAAGGAGAAAGACGTGGGGTTGGAAGACATACATCACACACACGTACACTTATTACAACATTGCCCTCCTCGGAGGGTCCGAATAAATAATACACAACCGAATGAATAACGAATTACAGCTAATTATTACACAACCCTAATTAATTAACAAATTAACTAGAATAAATAAGCTAGCATGCAAAACATATGAAATGGACTGCCTCAGCTTGGTCTTGAATGATAAGGAATGCATGCATGCTCGAGTCGCTTTGCCGGAAAATCCATCGCGATGCCCCGATTTGCCTCTGTTTGCAACTGGTCCCGGAACACTGTACAAAACTCCAGAAAGCTGAAACTCCACCATGCTGTAGGGATACTACCGACCAGTTTTTGCTGCTGGTTTCCGGTTTGCTGCAATAGAGAACGAAAAAGGGGTATGGCAAAGTATTTTCAACATATGTGTGCACGACCACTCTCCCCGTCATTGCACAAGTTCCAGGGAGTGTAGTCCTCGATCCTCGTGCCACCAATCATGCATCTCGATGCATGATGGCCGACGAGTCGAATTGCATGATTCGATGTAAAATGAATGCACATATAAACATAACAAGACCTAAACTCCATCATGGGTAATCCGGAGTGTCGGCAACCAGGAATCGAAGCACGTTTCGTCACTTTGAGTACGAAACGTCCCTCGTTTCCCGTGTTTGGACTAAACCCTACTCCAAACACTATGCAACAACTAGAATGGCATGGCATAACACACAATGCAACAACTAGCATGCAATCCTAAACGAAATGCTATGCAAGGAATGACATGCAAAGGTGTAACTAGCATACGCAATGCTATGAACTACGAATGGCATACTCAATGCACATGACGCTATATGGCATACACAACGCACATATGACGATGGACATACACAAAGGCATAATCAAGGCATACACAATGCGACGATCAAGCATGTGACAACATGGACATGGCATACACAATGCAAGATGGACTTAAACTAAAATGAATGGGCCTCAGCCACACTCAAATCAGTGGCCAAACATGATGAAATTAGGCAACAAAACACATGCAAACATGCACATATGCAAGGGACCAAACCTAAGGCACCAAATGCAACTCTACCAAAGCATCGCAAGAGATGAAATATGGCATACAATCACACATTTTCCAGCTCTGAAATGACATGCAAAATGGTCCCAAATCATGTAAACACCTCACACAATGCATGTTAGATGGCCCGGATACCGAAACTAGTGAAATGCATTACACTAGAGGTACACAAAGCAATACTCAAATGACCTAACCAGCCCCAAACAGTCCCTATGCAGGTCCAAGACAGTGGGAAAATGGTCTAAAATGATGGCTCAAAATGCATAGAGATGAAGCTCATGCAATGGTCCATAAATGAGGTATTCATGCACAACTCCCAAACACATTTAAAGAGTGGAAAACATGGCAATATGGCATATATGTAAGCTCTGAAATATGATGCACAATGGCCCCAAAACATGGAAACACCTCAACATAAGCATGCAATAGGCTCCAAAGCTCAAAGCTAGGCAAGGATATTGAACTACAACCATGCATAGCAAGCATCATTCGACCATAAGGCATAAAAACAGAGCTAAGGCAGTCCAAAACATGCACAAAATTAGTTTAAAGCATGGCCAAAAGGTGCTAGAATCAAAGGTCAAAATAGCATGCAATGTAAGCTAGTGAGCATGGTTTACACTATAAGTATGTGAAGCATTCAAGAGGCCACTAAACCAGAAAAATTCAGAGGTATGAAATGCCAAATAAAGCCCAAAAACCAACTGAAACATGGTCTACGCATGCAAGAATGATAGGCTCCTTTGATAGGCTATAAAGAGGGTTGTTCTACACATGCAAGATGGACACCCAAAACGGAAAAATGGGCTCTAGACAGAGCCTATGCAGGTCCTAAAACCCACCAAAAATGGCCTGAAACATGGCTTGGAAGCATGCAAATAAGGGCTCCTTTGTTAGGCTAAATATGCTAGTAAACAAGACAACGGGTGAGAGGGTCACCCCTCTCTAATTTTGGCTCTCAAAAACACATAATAACCACTGAAAATCCTTTGGATTTCAGTGGTCAAAAGAGAAAACAAAGCTCAAAACAAAGGCCTTAATGCATGGCTCAAAACAAGGTGAAATGAAGCATGCAAGGGGGTAGATGACCCCCAACAGAAAAATGATCTTAAACAAACATGTTAAGGACCTCAAAATAAGACTTTTTTCAGTTTACATAAAAGCTCAAAAATGCTTGCAAGTATGGCTAAAAGATGGAGCAAAATAAAGCCCAAAAGAGGGAATAGGGTGTTACCCTTGTAGCTCAGCAGCTCCAGCAGCTTATGGACAAAAAATGCAGCTTCTTAGGACCTCTCAAGACCCTCCAAGAAGCTTAGGTTGGTGTTGGAGGTGTTAGGCTAAGAGGTAGTGTGCAAAGGTGCAAGAACAAGGCCCTTTCTAAGCCTAAGTGTAGAGATATAGAGAAGGAGATATATTTTCCCTTCAACCAAATTTTGAACCCTCTACAAGGAAGGGAAGGCCTTCCTTTATAGACAAGGGAGGCTAAAGCTTCTCCAAGAAGCTTCAAACCAAGGTGGAAGATCCTCCATACACGTGTATGGAGGATCCAGTCTGTGCCTCCCAGCTGGCACAGTTGGAATCAACTCACTGAGACAAGACAGGAGGAAAGGGGCCGACTAGTTCAGGTGGTCGGCCGACCACTTGCCCTGGTCGGCCGACCAGGTCAAAAGGTTCAGGTGGCCGGCAGCCTTAAATGGTGGTCTTTTAATTGAATGCAAGCTAGTGGTGTAGTGGGAGACCCACAAATGTGGCTCAAAAACCAAGGAGACCAGCTTCCTGTGAAGAAAACCGGCCGGCGGGGAAAAAGGTGGTCTCCAAGAGAAAAGGTGGTCTCCCACCCTTGTACCACCTTCCGAACAATGAAAATAGGGTCCACGCCAAAAATGAACCAAGACGGATGCAAAACGAGGGTTTGGGGACCAAAACGCGCAGTTGGGTGCCCCGAAAATTGACTGTTAAGCATCGAAAGTGGTGTACGACCACGAAGGTGGTCTCCCGGGCCACAGTGTCCCTCTAGAGAGAGGAAATAAGGTGTGTGCCAAAAATTGGAGCAAACGGAGAAAGTTAAGTGGTCCCGAACCGAGGCGCACGGCCGACGACTCCGAAAACCGGAAATTGGTCTCCAAACGGGAACAGTGGTCTACGACCATGAACAGTAGCCTACGGCCACTAAGAGATGGTCTATGAGACCTCTCCCTCCCTTCGGAAAGAGAAAACAGAACCTGGTTCGCAAATCGAGGCAAAGCACAAAAGAGTCCCGAAGTCCGGAGGCAAGGCTCTCAGCCGAGACTCCGAAACCTCAGAACGAGCACAACATGCGTCATCACCAAGCGCTCAATCGATGACGTCTGAGTCTTAAGGTCGGTCAAAAATGGGGTGTCTACAATGGCATGTCCTCTGTACCTGAAAATGGTGTCCTAAGTATGGTGAGCCAATGCCCAGTAGAGATATGTTAAACATACTATGAGAAATAACTAAATATTAGTATCTGATAAATGTTTAACATATATAACCCAACATACATCCTTTCCATAACCAGGCAACATTCACAAACATATTTCAATCCACTTCCATTCCTTATTCCAAATCAATTCTTTAACATGGTACATTATTTATCTAAACAATTCAAATGAGACTACAACTCATATTATCAACACTTCAATCATCAACATCATTCAGATGTATATAAGATTTCCGGACTTTCATCCTGGACACTCTGACCAACTTAGTTATCAATGGAGTCCATCCCTTATCTCCTCCCAAACAGTGGAGTACATCCCCTATCTCCTCCCAAACAAAGATACATATGCAATGTATTTAAACACTTTGTTATATACAATGATCAATTAATGCACATATTCAATGTGTTATTCCAACCGTCATATTCAATGACACATTCCAATTGATTAGTTTCGGTTTACCTAATCATCATGCATCTCTACAACAATCATGACTATCCTCCACCAATAGCCTAAACAGTTATTTCTAAACAGATAAATAAATTTACCAAACAGATAAATTATTATATTTTCCACAGGTGAGTGATTTATCAATCTAACTACACCATTCAATCCCAAGTTTTTCCCAATTCCATAATTTCCAAACCAATTTCATATTTCCCCAATGTTTCAGAATTTACACAAATAATTTATATAGCTCAAATTAGGGCATTATCTTCCCTTTCTCAAAACTTGCAATCAAGGCCAAATTTCTCTCATTTTACATAACTATTTCCATTATCAAGACCTTATATATACAATGAAACCCAAACATGGAAACCCCTCTTTCAACATTTCAAATTTCAAACCCTAACTTCCCAAAATTTCCAAATCTCACCATTTATACAAAATGACTGATATTTACATTAAAACTCATAAGAAAGAGTAGTTTATCCTTACCTCAAAGTTAGGAGCCTAAAGGAGAAGAAGAAGAAACTTGAAGATGCTCTAAATCCATACTTTTTTAGATCAAAAGATAGTCCAAGCCAAGTTTTACCCTTTTTACAAAGGAAGTAGGGTAAAGACACTCTAGATCAAGTGTATTTGTAGAGAGAAGGAGTGTGTAGAGAGAGAGGGAGTCAGATCTAGGGTTTGGAAAGAAATGGGGATGAAAAAGTGATGTTGAATCATGTTGCTGCGAACCGCTATATACGAGGCTTGCTCGAGTGAAGAAGTGGTCGCTCGAGTGACCAAGCACAAGATGACCTTGCTCGAGCGCAAGAAGCGTCGCTCGAGCAAACAATGCAACGCTTCAGGTCTGCAATCCAGAAACACGCTCGAGCGTAAGAGTTCTTGCTCGAGTGAAGGAACACAAAACATAGGGCCCGCTCGATCGAGCGCAAGAAAGCTCGCTCGAGCGAAGAATGCCATATCTCAGGTCTAAAAGAGACGCAGATGCACGTTCGAGCGCAAGACAACTTGCTCGAGCGAAGAGACACACCAGACTAGGCTCGCTCGAGCGTAAGAAAGCTCGCTCGAGCAGAAGCTGTGTCTGAAAAGAAACCTGAAGACCCTTAATCCTCGCTCGAGCGCAAGAACCCTCGCTCGAGCGAAGAAGCAAATACCTGTAGACGTCCCCGAACGTCCCGAGAGAAATCCCGTTTTGTTCATTGGGCTCACTACATTTCGGACTCAAATGTCACGGTTCTTAATCTGATCTCGCAAAGTGCAATACGAGATTGATATATGGATATATAAATAAATTATGGAATAGATCATTATTTAAAACTTATATATTATGGGATAAATCATTATAATTTTAAATTAATGAAATGCTTTCCATATTTAATGCCCCTCAAATTTGAATTTGAAATGGATTAGTATACTTTCTATTTTTTATTTTATATATTTGATATACTTTCTATGTGAAAGTCATAAATCAAGAGTCATTACTTTTTTTTTTTTTTTTTTGCTTGAATAACAATTTTTTAATTATTTAAAATAAAAAAATAAAAAAAATTTAGTTTGAACTATTAGAACTCTCACCAGACTTGCCCATTTTACTTATATAATATATAGATATAGATTGATAGATAGATTTAATAATAATTTATATTTGTTTTAGATATTTTTTTAATATACAAAATATATTTTTTTAGATTTTTTATAAAAATAATTTAACAATCCCATCACTAACTATAGTGTATGGAAGAAGTTGAAAATGGTATAGCTGTAGGTATGGGAGAAATAAAAAAGGCTTGTGGCTTGGGAGAAATAAATAAATGCTAAAAAAAAATTTAAATAAAAAAATTAGAAAATTGAGATTGGGATATTGAAGCAACTTATATATTATGGGATAAATCATTATAATTTTAAATTTAAATTGATGAAATGCTTTCCATATTTAGTGTCCTGAAATTTGAATTTTGAAATGGATTTATATACTTTCTATTTTTTATTTTATATATTTGATACACTTTCCATTTGAAAGTCATAAATTAAGAGATATTATATATATATATATATATATATTTTTTTTTTTCTTGAATGAAAGCTATAGAGGATTTTTTTTTTGATTATTTAAAATCAAAAAAATTAGAAATTTTAGTTTGAGATATTGGAACTTCCACAAAACTTGTCATTTTATTTATATAATATAGATATAGATAGATAGATAGATAGATAGATAGATTTAATAAAAATTTATATTTGTTTTAGATATTTTTTTAATATACAAATTATATATTTTATATTTTTTATAAAAATAATTTAACAATTCTATCGCTAACTATAGTGTATGGAAAAAATTGAAAAGGGTGTAGCAGTAGATATGGGAGAAGTCAAAAGACTTGTGGGTTGAGAGAAGTCAATAAATGCTGAAATTTATTTTTTTTAAATAAAAAAATTAGAAAATTGAGATTGGGATATTGGAGCTCCCACAAGGCTTGTGGGTTAAAAACTCCCTTTTCCTTATATAATACTAGCATATCACTCGTGCTATGCACGGATTGTGTTTACAATCTATCTATACTATATATTAAGTAAAAGAGAGTTTCTAACCCCCAAGGCCTGTGGGAGCTCCAATATGTCAATCCTAATTTTCTAATTTTTTATTTTTTAAAAAAAAAAAATTTAACCTCAGCATTTATTAATTTCTCTCAACCCACAAGATTTTTTGACTTATCTCATAATTACTGCACTACCTTTTCCAAAACAAATAATTTGTATATTAAAAAATTTTTAAAAAAAATATAAATATCTATATCTATATCTATCTATTTATTTATATCTATCTCTAACTCACAAGTTTTGTGTGAGTTCCAATATCTGAACCTTAATTTCTTAATTTTTTTGATTTTTTTTGAAAAAAAAACTTAGCACTTATTAAATTCTTCCAAGTCTTTTTAACTTCTCCAATACACACACTCTTTTTAACTTTTCACATATCTATTGCAAACAGTGAGTCTCCTTTCTGTTTTCTCCTGCTTGACTTCTCACTTCTACACTTTCAACTTCAGTGATCACGTATGCAAATAGTAAGTTTTCTTTTTGTTTTCTCCTTCTTGACTTTTCCTTTTGTTTACTGTTTTAATGTAGTTAGATAGCGCATAAAAATATTTGTGATTTGTCTAGCGAATAAAAAATTATAATTTGATTTTTTTAATATGATTGAAGTTAAATAAATATAAACCCTCACAAAGAGAAAATGTGATTATAATTAATTGAATGATTCTTTTTTTTTTTAATGTGATTGTAGTTAGTTTAATAGTTCTTTTTTTTCATTTATTTATTTTATTATGGGAAAAATGTGATGTGATTGTAGTTTGTTCAATGGCTTTTTTTTTTAAATATGATTGTTGTAGTTAGTTCAATGGTTTTTTTTTTAATGTTATTTAATCTTTTTATTTACTATTTTAATTTTATTTTTAATATGATTGAAGTTAAATAAATATAAACACTCACAAAGAAAAAAATGTGATTGTAATGTGATGTGATTGTAATTTGTTCAATGACTCTTTTTTTTAATATGATTGTTGTAGTTAGTTCAATGGTTTTTTTTTTTAATGTTATTTAATCTTCTTATTTACTATTTTAAGTTTATTTTTAATGTGATTGAAGTTAGATGGTTCTTTTTTTTAAATGTGATTATAGTTAGTCAATGGTTCTTTTTTTCATTTATTTATTTATTTTTTATTATGGAAAAAATGTGATGTGATTGTAGTTTGTTCAATGGTTTTTTTTTTTTTAATGTGATTTAATCATTTATGTACTGTTTTAATGGTTTTCTTTACAATTATTTATGAAAAAAATATGATTGTAGTTAGATAGCATAAAAATATTTGTGATTTGATTTGATTTTTTTCTGATTTGATTTTTAAAGTACCAATTATTGATAATGATTAGATTGTATTTTGAAAAAAAAATTGTAATTGATTTTTTTAACTCACTGTATTTTTTGAAAAAAAATTATTGTGTTTTTTTAACTATCAATTCACTTAATTTGTGATTTGATTTTTAACTCACTGTGTTTTTTAAAAAACAAAATGGATTGTACTCATTAGGGTCACATAATGTACCAATTATTAATGATGATTAAATTGTATTTTGACAAAAAAAAAAAAACTGTAATTGATCTATTTAACTCACTATGTTTTTTGAAAAATAAATTGTTGTTTTTTTTTAATTATTGATGATAATTAGATAGCATTAAAAAAATTGTGATTTGTATGATTGAAATTATCTCTTTTTGTTTATAATTTTATTTTTTAATATGATTGAAGTTAGATAAACATAAACATTCACAAAAAGAAAAATGTGATTGTAGTTTGTTCAATGGTTCTAAATAATCTTTTTTATTTACTATTTTAATGGTTATTTTTTCAATTATTTTTTTTATTATGAGAAAAATGTCATTGTAGTTAGATAGCATTAAAAAAATTGTGATTTGTATGATTGAAATTATCTTCTTTTGTTTATAATTTGATTTTTTAATATGATTGAAGTTAACTCACAAAAAGAAAAATGCAATTGTAGTTTGTTCAATGGCTCTAAATAATCCCAATCTGAATTTTTTAAATTTTTTATTAAAAAAAAAAAATACTCAGCATTTATTGATTTTGTCAAAATTCCCTGCTCAGCATTTAGTAATTTTTTTTCAATCCACATGTCTGCATTTATTGATTTGGTAAAAATCCCTTGATCAACATTTAAAATCCCCTCATACAGATACAATCTGTGTATAGTTACTGCAGTACACTTTTCAACTTTTCTTATACACTATGATTAGTGATAAGATTATTAAATTATTTTTATATAAAATCTTAAAAAAACATAATTTATATGTTAAAAAAAATCTAAAACAAATATAAATATTTATAATTATCCCGTGCATAGCACGGGTGATAGGCTAGTTATCTATATATGTGAATTGTGATTTTTAAATGTTTTTTATTTTTATTTTTTAAAAGTCTTCTTTTTTTCCTTTTTTATATTATATTAAAGTTTAATATTTTGATAATAATCATATGTGTTGGACTTTTCAAGAAAATCTTAAAAAAACATAATTTATATATTAAAAAAAAATCTAAAACAAATATAAATATCTATAATTATCCCGTGCATAGCACGGGTGATAGGCTAGTTATCTATATATGTGAATTGTGATTTTTAAATTTTTTTATTTTTATTTTTTAAAAGTCTTCTTTTTTTTCTTTTTTATATTATATTAAAGTTTAATATTTTGATAATAATCATATGTGTTGGACTTCTCAAGGAATTAAATGTCTTTTGTTTTATTATTATATTATATTAAAGTTTAATATTTTGATAATAATCATATGTGTTGGACTTTTCAAGAATTTTTTTTTATACTTGTTCTTAATGCATTAAAGTGCTATTATGAAGGATAATAATCATATGTGTTGGGACTTTTCAAGGAATTCATATGTGTTAGATTTCAAAGAATTTTTTTTATGCTTGTTCTTAATGCATTAAAGTGTTATTATGAGGGTAAGACTTGAGAGTTGGGAGAAATTAATAAATGCTAAGATTTTTTTTTTTTAAATAAAAAAATCAGGAAATTTAGATTCGGAGATTGGAACTCCCACAAGGCTTGGGGTTAAAAACCCCATTTTGCTTAATATATAGTATAGATACTAGCCTATCACCCGTGCTATGCACGAGATAATTATAGATATTTTATATTTGTTTTAGAATTTTTTTAATATATAAATTATATTTTTAAAGATTTTTTATAAAAATAATTTAACAATCTTATCACTAACCATAGTGTATGGGAGAAGTTGAAAATGGTACTGCAGTAACTATACATGAATTGTATCTATAATTATTTGTATGATGAGATTTTAAATGCTGATTAGGGAATTTTGACCAAATCAATAAATGCAAGCATGTGGAAAGACATGTGGATTGAAAAAATTTAATAAATGCTGATCAAGGGATTTTGACCAAATCAATAAATGCTAAGATTTTTTTTTAAATTAGAAAAAAAAAATAGAAAATTCAAATTGGGATATTGAAGCTCTCACAGGCCTTGGGGGTTAAAAACCCCTTTTTGCTTAATATATAGTATAGATAATATATATATATATATATATATAGATTATAAGATGAGAGAAATAAAGTGCTATCTTATTATAATGGAGGAGATCTTATAAAAAAAATATGTAGACATGAATGCCCTCCTATTTTATTGTGTTTACAGTTATCTATATATGTGAATTGTGATTTTTAAATGTTTCTTTTTTTAAATGTCTTCTTTTTTTTTCCTTTTTTATATTATATTAAAATTTAATATTTTGATAATAATCATATGTGTTGGATTTTTCAAAGAATTAAATGTCTTTTTTTTTATTATATTATATTAAAGTATAATATTTTGATAATAATCATATGTGTTGCACTTTTCAAGAAATTTTTTTTATGTTTGTTCTTAATGCATTAAAGTGTTATTATGAGGGATAATAATCATATGTGTTGGGACTTTTCAAGGAATTCATATGTGTTGGATTTTAAAGAATTTTTTTTATGCTTGTTCTTAATGCATTAAAGTGTTATTATGAGGATAAGACTTGGGAGTTGGGAGATGTTAATAAATGCTAAGATTTTTTTTTTTTAAATCAAAAAATCAGGAAATTTAGATTAGGAGATTGGAACTCCCACAAGGCTTAGGGTTAAAAACCCCATTTTGCTTAATATATAGTATAGATAGATAGATATAGATAGATACTAGCATGTCATCCGTGTTATGCATAGAATGAAATAATATATTATTTATTAAAAATATGATAATTATATTTAATTTTGTATTTTTTTTCCTCATAAATAAAATTTTATATATAAGTTTAAGAGTTTTGTTTTGAATGTTCCTTTACTATAATATTTACTCATAAATATAGATTAAAATTGTTGTATAAAATTATGCTTAGTTATAAAAAAAAATGACATAATTTTAATACTTCACTATTTTAGAATAAAAATATATGAATTTAAAAAAAATTGTTATATTGGTTTTTGAAAGGAAATAATTAAAGAAATTTTAAAAACTTAATGAATAAGAAAGAATCATTGTAACATGTAATTTAAAATATCAAAAAAAAGTTAAAATGAATAAAGACTTCAAAAAGATTTGATTACAATTAAAACTAATGTCATATTTATTAATACGTATAATTTTATTTGGATATTATTTATATTTTCACATGCTTATTGAAAACAAAAATAAATAAAAATAAAAATATTAATAATTTTGAGTTTTAAAATATGATTTTGTAGACTTGCTATATTAACTTTTGGAAGGAATATATTGGAATTTTTTTACAAAAATTGAATATTAGTCATTGAACAAATCTTATAAGATTTATAAAATAAAATTTATAATAGGAAGAAATTAATGATATTGCAACATATGCATTTTAACAATTTTAAATTTTGAAAAAAAATAGATTAGGATTCAACGTTTTTATTTAAAATAATATAAATATGGATAGGTAATAGATAGATTAAATTAATTATAAATATAGCTATATTTAAAAGAATGTGGTTTTGTATAGCTATATTTTAAATTCTAAAATTTACTTTTTAACTTCCTATATAAAAAGATTCAAAATTTTAAATTACATATGATTTTTTTTGTAAAAACATACGAACTCACAGTAGAGTAGAGAGAGAACTATCATAAAGGAATAGAGGAGCTGCACATATTAAAGATAAATAATTAAATAATTGACTAACACCTTTAATAATTTAAAATTTTTGATTAAAATTAAAATTTTCTATTTATAATTTTGAAAAACTATTATATGCCTTTGAAATAATACTTTGCACCAATTGTCAATTAACACATATCATGATATCAAAAGTAAATTTTTCTTTAAAAAAAAGTAATGATATACAAACATAAAATCAATACAAAAAACTTATTAATAAAGATTTTGTTTGGATTTTTATCTATCATTTTATAGTGAGTGACATGTTTTTTTATTATACAAATGATCCTATAACGCCATTTTAGTATAAAAATTCTAGAAAAATAATATTAACCAACAAAAAATAGTTATAAACAAAAAACAGATAATGGTTGGTAGAGAGGAGGGAGAAATGACACACAAAATATAAAATACAAAAACAAAAAAAATGGTCATAGATAGAAAAGAAAAAGAAAAATGGTGTACCTAAAAGATAAAAGAGTCTGTTTAAAGAATAGAACAGATTAAATATAAACTAACCTCCAATCTGTCTCATAAAAATAAAGTTAAAAAACAATCAGTTTTATTGTTCCATGAATATAATATTTATAGGGCGAGCAAGACATGAATGGTTTGGAAAAAGTATAATGTATGATGGCTATAGTGTAATTTGTTTTTAAACAATCACTTGTAATGTTTTTTTTTTAATGGATAGTTACTTTATTATGAGATGGGATTTAGAAAAGAGAGAAATATTGGAGGGGGGAGGGGAGATTTTAGAAACTTGTAATTCAAAATTTTAGGGTTTTTTTTTTAAAAAAATTTTAAATCTATAATTATTTTGTTAGCTAATAGAATTATTTTTAAATATTTTTAAAATCACAAAAATTAACAATTATGGAATGAGAGTTTGGAACTCTTACAAGCCTTTTCCTTATATAATATATATATATATATATTTATATTTGTTTTTGATATTTTTTTAATATACAAATTATTATTTTTAGATTTTTTATAAAAATAATTTAATAATCACATCACTAACTATAGTGTGTATGGGAGAAGTTAAAAAATGTGCTACAATAACTATGAAAAAAGTCAAAAAGGCTTGTGGATTGGGAGAAATCAATAAATATATAATATATAGATAGATATAGATATTTATATTTGTTTTAGATATTTTTTTAATATACAAATTATTATTTTTAGATTTTTTATAAAAATAATTTAATAATCCCATCACTAACTATAGTGTATGAGAGAAGTGCTACAATAATTATGAGAGAAATAAAAAAGGCTTGTAGATTGGGAGAAATCAATAAATACTAAGATTATTATTATTTTTAGGGAAAATTATTTATATGTCCTATTAGGGAGACTTATGCTACATACAGTCCTACTAAAAAACTTATGTACCCATAAGTCCTGTGGGAAGTTTGTTGACACATTTACCCTCAATATTAGTTGTTAATATCATAAATAATAGTAAAACCATATATAGGAAATTACATGTTACCATAAATCATATCTACATAAACGTAACGTAACGTGACACCTACATAAACGTAACGTGACACCTATGATCTATGGCAACATTCAATTTTCTATATAGGAAATTGAATGTTATCATAGATCATATCTACATAAACGTAATGTAACGTGACACCTACATAAACGTAACGTGACACATATGATCTATGGCAACATTCAATTTCCTATATAAGAAATTGAATATTACCATAGATCATATTTATATGAAATGTAATGTGACACCAACATAAACCAGCAATATTTTCACATTCAATTTAAAAAAATAAAAACTAATTAAGTTTGCGAAACGTAACGTGACACGTTACGTTACGTTTATATAGGTGCCACGTTACGTTACGTTTATGTAGGTGTCACGTCACGTTACGTTTATGTAAGTGTCACGTCACGTTACGTTTATGTAGGATCATGTGGAATACATTCTTATCTAAATAGGACTTGAAACTTTATAAGAAATTACACAGGACTTAACTTACCATAAGTGTCTGAAAAAGGACTTATAAATAAGTCTCCCTTATTTTTAAATCAAAAAATTAAGATTAGAGTATTGAAACTCCTACAAAACGTGTTGGTTAAAAATCCCTTTTTCCTTAGGACTTTTCTTAAGTGTGCCTTGCATATGGTATGCAAGGCACTTACACCCTTGTATTTTGCATTTACACATTTGTATGTATTGGGTTATATCAAAATATTTGAAAATTTACACATTGGTGACCTGCTAGGCAGGTCACTTTCCAGGTAAATTAATAAAATAATATATTAAATGACTAAAGGTGTAAATGGTCGCAAAAAATGTATAAGTTTTCACAAAAGTCGTATATTTTCAAGAAAGGCGTAAGGAATTTCAGAAAAAGGCGTAACTGATTTCTGAAAACTTAAGTCTTTTGTAAAAACTTACACCTTTTTATGAGTACTTACGCCTTTTGTGAAATAATTTACACCTTTTATGAACACTTACTCCTTTTGTGAGTTGACTTACCAAAGGTGTAAACAAACGAAAATTTACATCTTTTGCTTAAGCTTATACCTTTTCGTGGAAGTGCTTATATTTTTTTTGACAAGTTACTCCTTTTGTGTAAGAATTTTTGGCATAACATTTATACTTTTCTTCGAACTTACACCTTTTGTGGAAGCCCAACTTTTTTTCGGAAGTCACTTATACCTTTTGTGAAAAAATAAATTCATCAAATTTACACCTTCTGCTTAAGCTTATACCTTTTCGTGGAAGTGCTTATATTTTTTTTGGAAAGTTACTCCTTTTGTGAAATAATTTTTGTCATAAGATTTATACTTTTTCTTCAAACTTACACCTTTTGTGAAAGAGTATATAAGCACAAAAGTACAAATGTTATGCGAAAAATTCTTACACACAAGGAGTAACTTTTCAAAAATGGTGTAAGTATTTTCACGAGAAGGTGTAAGCCTAAGCAAAAGGTGTAAATTGGATGAAATTTTTTTTTCACAAAAGGTATAACTGACTTCCGAAATAGCTTTAAGTTGGGCCTTCACAAATGGTGTAAATTCGAGGAAAAAGTGTAAATCTTATGCCAAAAATTCTTACACAAAAGGAGTAACTTTCCAAAAATAGTGTAAATATTTTGACGAAAAGTATGAAGGAGAAATATTTCAAAGTGTTCATAACCACAAAAGGAGTAACAAAGGGTTCATTTCAAAATGTTCGTAAACACAGAAAGAGTAACATATGTTCATTTCTAAGTAGTAAACACAAAAGGAGTAACATTTCGAAGTGTTCATAAACAAATTGAGACAACCACTGAACAAATCAAAGGGTTCGTGACCCCCCGCTGACCACCCAAGCGTAGGTGGGCTCCGATGCTCACAGGCTTCTGAGATCGGCACCTCCACGGCACCGCCGCCGCAAATCAAAGGTTTTTTGAAAGATTGGCTATCGATCTTGGTCTCTCTGTGTCGATGTCGGCCTATTCTCCGTCGATGTCGGTCTCTCTCTGTCGATCCCAGTTTATCTCGGTCTGTCTCTAGCGATCTTGGTCTGTCTGTGTCCATGTGGATTCTTCTCTGTCGATCTCTGTCGATTTCGGTCCTTCTGTCGATCATTGTCCATCTAATTTAACTTTTCGGAAGTCAGTTATACCTTTTGTGAAAAAAAAAATTCATCAAATTTACAAAATTTGCTTAAGGTTACACCTTTTCGTGGAAGTGCTTATACTATTTCTTAAAAGTTACTCCTTTTGTGTAGGAATTTTTGACATAACATTTATAGCTTATTTTCGAACTTACACCTTTTGTGGAAGCCCAACTTAAAGCTTTTTCGGAAGTCACTTATACCATTTGTGAAAAAATAATTTCATCAAATTTACACTTTTTGCTTAAGCTTATACCTTTTCGTGGAAGTGCTTATATTTTTTTTGAAAAGTTACTCATTGTTTGTAAGAATTTTTGGCATAACATTTATACCTTTTCTTCGAACTTACACCTTTTGTGGAAGCCCAACTTAAAGCTTTTTCGGAAGTAACTTATACCTTTTGTGGAAAAATAAATTCATCAAATTTACACCTTTTACTTAAGCTTATACTTTTTCGTGGAAGTGCCTATATTTTTTTTGAAAAGTTACTTCTTTTCTGTAAGAATTTTTGGCATAACGTTTATACATTTTCTTCGAACTTACACCTTTTGTGGAAGCCCAACTTAAAGCTTTTTCGGAAGTCATTTATACCCTTCGTGAAAAAATAAATTCATCAAATTTACACCTTTTGCTTAAGCTTATACCTTTTCGTGGAAGTGCTTATATTTTTTTTGAAAAGTTACTCCTTTTGTGAAATAATTTTTGTCATAAGATTTATAGTTTTTCTTCAAACTTACACCTTTTGTGAAAGAGTATATAAGCACAATAGTATAAATGTTATGCCAAAAATTCTTACACAAAAGGAGTAACTTTTCAAAATGGTGTAAGTATTTTCATGAAAAGGTGTAAGCTTAAGCTGAAGGTGTAAACGAATGAAATTTATTTTTCACAAAAGGTATAAGTGACTTCCGAAATAGCTTTAAGTTGGGCCTTCACAAATGGTGTAAGTTCGAGGAAAAAGTGTAAATCTTATGCCAAAAATTCTTACACAAAAGGAGTAACTTTTCAAAAATGGTGTAAATATTTTGACGAAAAGTATGAAGGAGTAACATTTCAAAGTGTTCATAACCACAAAAGGAGTAACAAAGGGTTCATTTCAAAATGTTCGTAAACACAGAAGGAGTAACATATGTTCATTTCTAAGTAGTAAACACAAAAGGAGTAACATTTCGAAGTGTTCATAAACAAATTGAGACAACCACTGAACAAATCAAAGGGTTCGTGACCCCCGCTGACCACCCAAGCGTCGGTGGGATCCGGTGCTCACAGGCTTCTGAGATCGGCACCTCACGGCACCGCCGCCGCAAATCAAAGGTTTTTTTAAAGATTGGCTATCGATCTTGGTCTCTCTGTGTCGATGTCGGCCTATTCTCCGTCGATGTCGGTCTCTCTCTGTCGATCCCTGTTTATCTCGGTCTGTCTCCAGCGATCTTGGTCTGTCCGTGTCCATGTGGGTTCTTCTCTGTCGATCTCTGTCGATTTCGGTCCTTCTGTCGATCATTGTCCATCTAGGTCTCTATGTCCGTTGATCTCAGTCTATCTGTCTCTCTCTCTCTCTGTCTGTCCGTTGCTCTATATTAAAAACGGTTCTCTTTTACATTGACATACTTGGTTGGATTTGGACTCGGAGTCGCTACTCCAAGCCCTCCCAGACTCGTCTTCTCTGAAACGGAGTTATACTAGGAGAAAGGCCAAGCCCTCCGAAACGCCCTTCTCTCTCACATTGCCACAAGACAAAAACAGTGTGATTGGATTTTAGTACAGGTTTTCGGGGGAAAAAACGGAACTTAGACGTTTTGCGAAGTTACTTACATCTGTTTGTCGCATAAGATTTATACTTTTTCTTCGAACTTACACCGTTTGTGAAAGCCCAACTTTAAAGCATTTTCGGAAGTCACTTATACCTTTTGTGGAAAAAAAAATTCATCAAATTAACACAATTTGCTTAAGGTTACACCTTTTCGTGGAAGTGCTTATACTATTTCTGCAAAGTTACTCCTTTTGTGTAGGAATTTATGGCATAACATTTATAGCTTATTTTCAAACTTACACCTTTTGTGGAAGCCCAACTTAAAGCTTTTTCGGAAGTCACTTATACCTTTTGTGAAAAAATAATTTCATCAAATGTACACCTTTTGCTTAAGCTTATACCTTTTCGTGGAACTGCTTATATTTTTTTTGAAAAGTTACTCCTTTTCTGTAAGAATTTTTGGCATAACATTTATACCTTTTCTTCGAACTTACACCTTTTGTGGAAGCTCAAGTTAAAGCTTTTTCGGAAGTAACTTATACCTTTTGTGGAAAAATAAATTCATCAAATTTACACCTTTTGCTTAAGCTTATACCTTTTCGTGGAAGTGCCTATATTTTTTTTGAAAAGTTACTCCTTTTCTGTAAGAATTTTTGGCATAACATTTATACCTTTTCTTCGAACTTACACCTTTTGTGGAAGCCCAACTTAAAGCTTTTTCGGAAGTCACTTATACACTTTGTGAGAAAATAAATTCATCAAATTTACACCTTTTGCTTAAGCTTATACCTTTTCGTGGAAGTGCTTATATTTTTTTGAAAAGTTACTCCTTTTCTGTAAGAATTTTTGGCATAACATTTATACCTTTTCTTCGAACTTACACCTTTTGTGGAAGCCCAACTTAAAGCTTTTTCGGAAGTCACTTATACACTTTGTGAGAAAATAAATTCATCAAATTTACACCTTTTGCTTAAGCTTATACCTTTTCGTGGAAGTGCTTATATTTTTTTGAAAAGTTACTCCTTTTGTGAAATAATTTTTGTCATAAGATTTATACTTTTTCTTCAAACTTACACCTTTTGTGAAAGAGTATATAAGCACAATAGTATAAATGTTATGCCAAAAATTCTTACACAAAAGGAGTAACTTTTCAAAAATAGTGTAAGTATTTTCATGAAAAGGTGTAAGCTTAAGGTGAAGGTGTAAACGAATGAAATTTATTTTTCACAAAAGGTATAAGTGACTTCCGAAATAGCTTTAAGTTGGGCCTTCACAAATGGTGTAAGTTCGAGGAAAAAGTGTAAATCTTATGCCAAAAATTCTTACACAAAAGGAGTAACTTTTCAAAAATGGTGTAAATATTTTGACGAAAAGTATGAAGGAGAAACATTTCAAAGTGTTCATAACCACAAAAGGAGTAACAAAGGGTTCATTTCAAAATGTTCGTAAACACAGAAGGAGTAACATATGTTCATTTCAAAGTAGTAAACACAAAAGGAGTAACATTTCGAAGTGTTCATAAACAAATTGAGACAACCACTGAACAAATCAAAGGGTTCGTGACCCCCGCTGACCACCCAAGCGTCGGTGGGATCCGGTGCTCACAGGCTTCTGAGATCGGCACCTCCACGGCACCGCCGCCGCAAATCAAAGGTTTTTTTAAAGATTGGCTATCGATCTTGGTCTCTCTGTGTCGATGTCGGCCTATTCTCCGTCGATGTCGGTCTCTCTCTGTCGATCCCTGTTTATCTCGGTCTGTCTCCAGCGATCTTGGTCTGTCCGTGTCCATGTGGGTTCTTCTCTGTCGATCTCTGTCGATTTCGGTCCTTCTGTCGATCATTGTCCATCTAGGTCTCTATGTCCGTTGATCTCAGTCTATCTCTCTCTCTCTCTCTGTCCGTTGCTCTATATTAAAAACGGTTCTCTTTTACATTGACATACTTGGTTGGATTTGGACTCGGAGTCGCTATTCCAAGCCCTCCCAGACTCGTCTTCTCTGAAACGGAGTTGTACTGGGAGAAAGGCCAAGCCCTCCGAAACGCCCTTCTCTCTCACATTGCCACAAGACAAAAACAGTGTGATTGGATTTTAGGAACTTACAGGTTTTCGGGGGAAAAAACGGAACTTAGACGTTTTGCGAAGTTACTTACATCTGTTTGTCGCATAAGATTTATACTTTTTCTTCGAACTTACACCGTTTGTGAAAGCCCAACTTTAAAGCTTTTTCGGAAGTCACTTATACCTTTTGTGGAAAAAAAAATTCATCAAATTTACACAATTTGCTTAAGGTTACACCTTTTCGTGGAAGTGCTTATACTATTTCTGAAAAGTTACTCTTTTTGTGTAGAAATTTTTGGCATAACATTTCTAGCTTATTTTCGAACTTACACCTTTTGTGGAAGCCCAACTTAAAGCTTTTTCGGAAGTCACTTAAACCTTTTGTGAAAAAATAATTTCATCAAATGTACACCTTTTCGTGGAAGTGCTTATATTTTTTTTGAAAAGTTACTCCTTTTCTGTAAGAATTTTTGGCATAACATTTATACCTTTTCTTCTAACTTACACCTTTTGTGGAAGCTCAAGTTAAAGCTTTTTCGGAAGTAACTTATACCTTTTGTGGAAAAATAAATTCATCAAATTTACACCTTTTGCTTAAGCTTATACCTTTTCGTGGAAGTGCCTATATTTTTTTGAAAAGTTACTCCTTTTCTGTAAGAATTTTTGGCATAACGTTTATACTTTTCTTCGAACTTACACCTTTTGTGGAAGCCCAACTTAAAGCTTTTTCGGAAGTCACTTATACCTTCGTGAAAAATAAATTCATCAAATTTACACCTTTTGCTTAAGCTTATACCTTTTCGTGGAAGTGCTTATATTTTTTTGAAAAGTTACTCCTTTTGTGAAATAATTTTTGTCATAAGATTTATAGTTTTTCTTCAAACTTACACCTTTTGTGAAAGAGTATATAAGCACAATAGTATAAATATTATGCCAAAAATTCTTACACAAAAGGAGTAACTTTTCAAAAATAGTGTAAGTATTTTCATGAAAAGGTGTAAGCTTAAGGTGAAGGTGTAAATGAATGAAATTTATTTTTCACAAAAGGTATAAGTGACTTCCGAAATAGCTTTAAGTTGGGCCTTCACAAATGGTGTAAGTTCGAGGAAAAAGTGTAAATCTTATGCCAAAAATTCTTACACAAAAGAGTAACTTTTCAAAAATGGTGTAAATATTTTGACGAAAAGTATGAAGAGAAACATTCAAAGTGTTCATAACCACAAAAGGAGTAACAAAGGTTCATTTCAAAATTTCGAAACACAGAATGAGTAACATATGTTTATTTCAAAGTAGTAACACAAAAGGGGTAACATTTCGAAGTGTTCATAAACAAATTGAGACAACCACTGAACAAATCAAAGGGTTCGTGACCCCCGCTGACCACCCAAGCGTCGGTGGGATCCGGTGCTCACAGGCTTCTGAGATCAGCACCTCCACGGCACCGCCGCCGCAAATCAAAGGTTTTTTTAAAGATTGGCTATCGATCTTGGTCTCTCTGTGTCGATGTCGACCTATTCTCCGTCGATGTCGGTCTCTCTCTGTCGATCCCTGTTTATCTCGGTCTGTCTCTAGCGATCTTGGTCTGTCCGTGTCCATGTGGGTTCTTCTCTGTCGATCTCTGTCGATTTCGGTCCTTCTGTCGATCATTGTCCATCTAGGTCTCTATGTCCGTTGATCTCAGTCTATTTGTCTCTCTCTCTCTCTGTTTGTCCGTTGCTCTATATTAAAAACGATTCTCTTTTACATTAACATACTTGGTTGGATTTGGACTCGGAGTCGCTATTCCAAGCCCTCCCAGACTCGTCTTCTCTGAAACGGAGTTGTACTGGGAGAAAGGCCAAGCCCTCCGAAACGCCCTTCTCTCTCACATTGCCACAAGACAAAAACAGTGTGATTGGATTTTAGGAACTTACAGGTTTTCGGGGGAAAAAACGGAACTTAGACGTTTTGCGAAGTTACTTACATCTGTTTGTCGCATAAGATTTATACTTTTTCTTCGAACTTACACCGTTTGTGAAAGCCCAACTTTAAAGCTTTTTTGGAAGTCACTTATACCTTTTGTGAAAAAAAAAATTCATCAAATTTACACAATTTGCTTAAGGTTACACCTTTTCGTGGAAGTGCTTATACTATTTCTGAAAAGTTACTCCTTTTGTGTAGGAATTTTTGGCATAACATTTCTAGCTTATTTTCGAACTTACACCTTTTGTGGAAGCCCAACTTAAAGCTTTTTCGGAAGTCACTTATACCTTTTGTGAAAAAATAATTTCATCAATTTTACAGCTTTTGCTTAAGCTTATACCTTTTCGTGAAACTGCGTACATTTTTTTTTGAAAAGTTACTCCTTTTGTGTAAGAATTTTTGGCATAACATTTATACATTTTCTTCGAACTTACACCTTTTGTGGAACCCCAACTTAAAGCTTTTCAGAAGTAACTTATACCTTTTGTGGAAAAATAAATTCATCAAATTTACACCTTTTGCTTAAGTTTATACCTTTTCGTGGAAGTGCTTATATTTTTTTTGACAAGTTACTCCTTCTCTGTAAGAATTTTTGGCATAACATTTATACATTTTCTTCGAACTTACACATTTTGTGGAAGCCCAACTTAAAGCTTTTCGGAAGCAACTTATACCTTTTGTGGAAAAATAAATTCATCAAATTTACACCTTTTGCTTAAGCTTATACCTTTTCGTGGAAGTGCCTATATTTTTTTTTGAAAAGTTGCTTAAGTTTATACCTTTTCGTGGAAGTGCCTATATTTTTTTTTGAAGGAGTAACATTTCAAAGTGTTCATAACCACAAATGGAGTAACAAGGCGTTCATTTCAAAATGTTCGTAAACACAGAAGGAGTAACATCAAGGGGTGTTCATTTGAAAGTATTCGTAGTAAACACAAAAGGAGTAACATTTCGAAGTGTTCATAAACAAATTGGGACAACCACTGAACAAATCAAAGGGTTCGTGACCCCCGCTGACCACCCAAGCATCGGTGGCCTCTGGTGCTCACAGCCTTCTGAGATCGGCACGTCCACTGGCACCACCGCCGCAAATCAAAGGTTTTTTTCTCTCTGGCTATCGATCTTGGTCTCTCTGTGTCGATGTTGGCCTATTCTCCGTCGATGTCGGTCTCTCTCTGTCGATCCCTGTTTATCTCGGTCTGTCTCCAGCGATCTTGGTCTGTCTGTGTCTGTGTAGGTCTCTTCTCTGTCGATCTCGGAGTGGCTGCTCTGTCGATCAGTGTCCATCTAGGTCTCTATGTCTGTTGATCTCAGTCTATCTCTCTCTCTCTCTCCCTCTGTGTGTCCGTTGCTCTATATTAAAAACGGTTCTCTTTTACATTGACATAGTTGGTTGGATTTGGACTCGGAGTCGCTATTCCAAGCCCTCCCAGACTCGTCGTCTCTGAAACGGAGTTCTAGTGAGAGAAAGGCCAACCCCTCCGAAACGCCCTTCTCTCTGACATTGCCATTATTTGAACAAGACAAATACAGTGTGATTGGATTTTAGGAACTTACACGTTTTGCGAATTTACTCACATCTCTTGTGAAAAAACTTACACTATTTGTGAAAGGTTACACATTTGTGAAATATTTTATTTTATAAAATTTAGACCTTTTTCGTTGAACTACTTAAACTTTTTGTGAGAAGTTACTACTTTATTAAAAATCATGTCTATTAAAAAATTTACACGTTTTATTGGAACTTACATTTTTTCTGAGAACAGAACTTACACCTTTTTTGAAATAAGTTACATCTTTTCTGAACATGCTTAAACCTTTTATGGAAATCTGAATTATAGTTGCCTAAAATTTAAACCTTCAATGGGAAGTTACACCATTTGTGACATAACTTCCATGTTTTGTGAAAACTACATATATGTTTTTGAAAATATACACCTTTCATGGAATGAGTATTTGAACAAAATTTATACCTTTTGTTAAAAACATAAACCTTTTCTGAATGATTACACCTTTTTGTGGGAATGCTTACACCGTTTCTGAATGGTTACTGCTTTTGTGAATAACTTTTTTCATAAAATTTACACTTTTTAGGGGATATTACAACTTTTCTGCCAGCAAAACATACACCTTTTTATTAAATTTACACCTTCTATGGAAAATATGTTTTCATCAAGTTTACACCTTATTTTAAAAGCTTACACCTCTTCTAAAAAGGTACTCCTTTCGTGAAGCAAACATGTTTAAAAAAATTTACACCTTCTAAATAGGAGTTACATCTTTGGTGAAGACAGTTAGACCTTTTTTGAAAATTTACACGTTTTATGGAAAATAAGCTTTTCATAAAGTTTGTTAAAAGAAATTATTTGAGAAAAGGTATAACCTTTTCAAATATGGTGTATGTTTGTCCGAAGAAGGTGTAAATTACCATAGAAAAGATGTAAGTTTTGTTTTTCACTAAAGGTGTAACTTGAAATAATAAGTGTAAATTTTATGAAAAAGGTTTTTCCACAAAATGTGTAATTTTTCAAGAAGTTGTAAATATTTCCGAGAGATGGTGTAAATTTTTAGGAAAGGTGTAAAATTAATTTAATGGTTGTAAACTTTGTGAGTTTTTACAAAAGCTATATGTTCCCAAAGAAGACCAATCATCGAAGCTGAATGTTTCATTTTTACAAAAGATATAAGTTCCCAAAGTAGACCAATCCCAATAAAGGTGAATGTTTCGTTTTTAGAAAAGATCCAAGGTGTAACTTTTTTTAAGAAAAGTCCTTAATTTAAAGATATAAGTTCCAAGGTGTAACTTTTATGAAGAAAAATAATTTATAAATGATGTCAGTTTTCATTAAAAGTTGTAAGTTGGCAGAACAAGTATAAAAAATGCCGAAGTGTTCAGAAGAGGTGTAAGTTCCGTCGGCCCGTCCGTCTCTCTTCCATCTCGGACCTCTCTCTTTGTTTGTCTTTCTCTCTACCCGTCTCTCCATTGTTCCATTTCCCCGTAGCTGTAGGGTTTTACAGAGAAAAATATTTGAGGGCCGAGCTTAAGTTCTTGGGAAGGCTAGCCATGGAAGTGGATGCATAAATACTTTTTTTAAGTTGATTTTTGTCGGTGGAGCACAACCGCAAGGGTTAATCGAGCACCACCGTTGGTTCCTCTGATCCGGTTGGTATTTCCTTTATTTCGTGCTGGTACATTATCTGTCTCCTTGTTTGTCTTCTATCATTCACATATATGTTCACACCCAACCCAAAATCGACCCCATAGGAACTGTTCTGTACTCCATTTTCGTATTTTGTGCTATTCGAATAGGAACTCTTCCCTCTCTGCTAACCGAAAGGACCCAAATGGCCAATAGGAACTGTTCTGTACTCGATTTTTGTATTTTCTCCCTTTCGAATAGGAAGTCTTCCCTCTGCTATCAGTGCTGCAAGTTGAACGAACATAGGTATCATAGTAGTTAGCAACAAGCATAAAAGGTGTTCTGCATTACATGGCGAACTTGTTACGTTGGGTTATATATAACGAAAGAAGACTTGAAAAAAAATTTGTATAATGTTGGCACGGGAAAAACAAATTTTTTTTTCGAGTAGCCAAAAAAAAAAATAAGAAACTCGATAAACAAACAATGACTAATCTTGTTTCCGCAACGGGTAGCACACTCGGTTGAATTCTGCTTTCAATTTTGTACTACTCGCTGATTTTATATTGCTCGAACTTATGTTTAGAAACAATCTGTGTTACACACTCTTCAAAATAGATCAAATACCTGTGTCGGACACCTGAGAGTCGGACAAGGGTATGGGATATGTGTCGGATACTTTTCAACGGACACTTGTTTATATAATTGTATATAACACAATTATTATATGTGCAAATTATTGTGAAATTACTATAAATGTGATTTCGACACTGTGAGTTACATATAGTACCATTTTATGTCACATATTAGACTAAAAATATGATATTTTTTCCCCACACCACAGCGTACCATTGAATGTAGGGTTAAGATTTAATGAGTCGGACCTGTACATACATACCGCACCGGCACCCGTACCCGAGTCCGTGTAACACAGTAAACAACTCTTTCTTTCAGTGCTGAATTTCATGCATAGTTGACGGTATTCAACTTAAAACATAGGAAAGCCAATTGAAAGAGTTGAAATGAGGATGACGCTTTCCAAATTTTGTAGAGAGCTATTCGTTCCCACACCCAATTCTGAATCAAGAGTTGAAGCGTTCACTTTTATGGCTAGCCTTTCCAACAACTTAAGCGGCCAGAGACGATGGCGGAAAACCAATACCTTCTCCCCACCTGAGTCGGACAACCGTAACAGATTAAGGAAGAAGTTTGCCTTCAGTCCTTCTCTAATATCCAACTTTTCTAAGATGTGGTCCATCCGGGCATCGTCAATGCCCTCTGTTTCTGTGGTTGACGTGTCTGTAGGTGAACTCTTTAGGAGGTATTGAACTGTGTGTGCACATACAGTGTGCTCCCATCCCAAGTGATGTTCAACTGCTTAACGAAGTTGTTCAGTTCTTCAACTTCACGAACTGTTGTAAGGGTGAGGTTAAGAAATTCAGATAAGTCAAGAAGCCCAGGCAATTCACGAAGAAAATCTCCTTCGTAGAAATGGATAACCTTGCCTGTCATTGCACGCAACTTTTGAATGACGGTTACCTTTCTCTTGAAGTTATCATCTTGCATATATATATATACACATTTCTACAGGAAGGTAGCTGTCATTCATGAGTTGCGGGCTGTCTGGACTTTATTGAGCGAGTTCATGAAATGCGTACTCTCATTTGTCTTTTTTATGACATTCGTGCAGAATGAGAATGGATGGGTACGTTAGTAATATTTGTTGGCAGGCAGTGGCAGTCTTGCTTGTTTCATTGTCACATACAATTGATGAAACTTGCTTGTACGCCCGGAAAAGTATTCTTCTCTGATCTGGCCACTGTCTGAGCACCCGAAGGTAATGGAGCATGGGCCAGGATGCAGCCACCTCGATTCTCTGCAACAAAGTTGCTCAGTAGGAAATTGAAGCCCTCAACTTGATGGCTGGCCTTTCCAACAACTTAAGCGGCCGAGACGATGGCTGAAAACCAATACCTTCTCCCCACCTGACTCGGACAAGCCTAACAGATTAAGGAAGAAGTTTGCCTTCAGTCCTTCTCTAATATCCAACTTTTCTAAGATGTGGTCCATCCAGGCATCGTCAATGCCCTCTGTTTCTATGGTTGACATGTCTGTAGGTGAACTCTTTAGGAGGATCTCAACTGTGCGTGCACATACAGTGTGCTCCCATTCCAGGTGATGCTCAACTTCTTAACGAAGTTGTTCAGTTCTTCAAGTTCACGAACTATCGTAAGGGGGAGGTGAAGAAATTCAGAAAAGTCAAGAAGCCCAGGCAATTCACGAAGAAAATCTCCTTCGTAGAAATGGATAACCTTGCCTGTCATTGCACGCAACTTTTGAATGACGGTTACCTTTGTCTTGAAGTTATCATCTTGCATATATATATAGCAGTTACATTTGAAGAGGAAGGTAGCTGTCATTCATGAGTTGCGGGCTGTCTGGACTTTATTGAGCGAGTTCATGAAATACGTACTCTCATTTGTCTTTTTTATGACATTCGTGCAGAATGAGAATGGATGGGTACGTTAGTAATATTTGTTGCCAGGCAGTGGCAGTCTTGCTTGTTTCATTGTCTTCTTCCCACCTGACTCGGACAAGCCTAACAGATTAAGGAAGAAGTTTGCCTCCAGTCCTTCTCTAATATCCAACTTTTCTAAGATGTGGTCCATCCGGGCATCGTCAATGCCCTCTGTTTCTGTGGTTGACGTGTCTGTAGGTGAACTCTTTAGGAGGGATCTCAACTGTGCGTGCACATACAGTGTGCTCCCATCCCAGGTGATGCTCAACTTCTTAACTAAGTTGTTCAGTTCTTCAAGTTCATGAACTGTCGTAAGGGGGAGGTGAAGAAATTCAGAAAAGTCAAGAAGCCCCAGCAATTCACGAAGAAAATCTCATTCGTAGAAATGGACAACCTTGCCTGTCATTGCACGCAACTTTTGAATGACCGTTACCTTTCTCTTGAAGTTATCATCTTGCATATATATATAGCAGTTACATTTCAAGAGGAAGGTAGCTGTCATTCATGAGTTGCGGGCTGTCTGGACTTTATTGAGCGGTTCATGAAATGCGTACTTTCAAGTGTAAGTTTTTTTATGACCTTCGTGTAGAATGAGAATGGATGGGTACGTTTAGTAATATTTGTGCGCAGGCAGTGACAGTCTTGCTTGTTTCATTGTCACATACAATTGATGAAACTTGCTTGTACGCCTGGAAACGGTTACCTTTCTCTGATCTACCCACTATCTGAGCACCCGAAGGTAATGGAGCATGGGCCAGGATGCAGCCACCTCGATTCTCTGCAACCAAGTTGCTCAGTAGACTGCCACTGGAAGCCAAAAATTATTACTAACGTACCCATCCATTCTCATTCTACACGAAGGTCATAAAAAACTTACACTTGAATGTACGCATTTCATGAGATCGCTCAATAAAGTCCAGACAGCCCGCAACTCATGAATGACAGCTACCTTCCTCTTGAAATGTAACTGCTATATATATATGCAAGATGATAACTTCAAGAAAGTAACGGTCATTCAAAAGTTGCGTGCAATGACAAGCAAGGTTGTCCATTTCTACGAATGAGATTTTCTTCGTGAATTGCCTGGCTTCTTGACTTTTCTGAATTTCTTCACCTCCCCCTTACGACAGTTCATGAACTTGAAGAACTGAACAACTTCGTTAAGAAGTTAAGCATCACCTGGGATGGGAGCACACTGTATGTGCACGCACAGTTGAGATCCCTCCTAAAGAGTTCACCTATAGACACGTCAACCATAGAAACAGAGGGCATTGACGATGCCCGGATGGACCACATCTTAGAAAAGTTGGATGTTAGAGAAGGACTGAAGGCAAACTTCTTCCTTAATCTGTTAGCCTTGTTCGAGTCAGGCGGGGAGAAGGTATTGGTTTTCAGCCATCGTCTCCGACCGCTTAAGTTGTTGGAAAGGCCAGCCATGAAGTTCAGGGCTTCAATTTCCTTGCTTGTTTCATTGTCACATACAATCGATGAGACTTGCTTGTATGCCCGGAAAGTATTCTTCTCTGATCTGTCCACTGTCTGACACCCGAAGGTAATGGAGCAAGGGCCGGATGCAGCCACCTCGATTCTCTGCAACCAAGTGCTCAGTAGACTGCCACTGGAAGCCAACATATTACTAACGTACCCATCCATTCTCATTCTGCACGAAGGTCATAAAAAACTTACACTTGAAAGTACGCATTTCATGAAATCGATCAATAAAGTCCAAACAGCCCACAACTCATGAATGACAGCTACTTCCTCTGAAATGTAACTGCTATATATATATGCAAGATGATAACTTCAAGAGAAAGGTAACGCATTCAAAAGTTGCGTGCAATGACAGGCAAGGTTGTCCATTTCTACGAATGAGATTTTCTTCCGTGGGAATTGCCTGGGCTTCTTGACTTTTCTAATTTCTTCACTTCCCCCTTACGACAGTTCGTGAACTTGAAGAACTGAACAACTTCGTTAAGAAGTTGAGCATCACCTGGGATGGGAGCACATTGTAATGTGCCGCACAGTTGAGATCCCTTCTAAAGAGTCACCTACAGACACGTCAACCACAGAAACAGAGGGCATTGACGATGCCGGATGGACCACATCTTACAAAAGTTGGATGTTAGAGAAGGACTGAAGGCAAACTTCTTCTTAATCTGTTTAGCCTTGTCCGAGTCAGGTGGGGAGAAGAGAAGGTATGGTTTTTCAGCACATCGTCTCCGGCCGCTTAAGTTGTTGGAAAGGCCAGCCATGAAGTTCAGGGCTTCAATTTTCCTTGCTTGTTTCATTGTAACATCAATCGATGAAACTTGCTTGTAACGCCGGAAAAGTTTTCTTCTCTGATCTGACCACCCGAAGGTATGGAGCAAGGGCCAGGATGCAGCTACCTCGATTCTTTGCAAACAAGTTGCTCAGTAGACTGCCACTGGAAGCCAACAAATATTACTAAACGTACCCATCATCCATTCTCATTCTGCACGAAAGGTCATAAAAAATTACACTTGAAAGTACGCATTTCATGAAATCGCTCAATAAAGTCCAGACAGCCCGCAACTCATGAATGACAGCTACCTTCCTCTTGAAATGTAACTACTATTATATATGCAAGATGATAACTTCAAGAGAAAGTAACCGGCATTCGAAAGTTGCGTGCAATGACAGCAAGGTTGTCTTTTCTACGAATGAGATTTCTTCGTGAATTGCCTGCTTCTTGACTTTTCTGAATTTCTTCAACTCCCCTTAGACAGTTCGTGAACTTGAAGAACTGAACAACTTCGTTAAGAAGTTGAACATCACCTGGGATGGGAGCACACTGTATGTGCACGCACAGTTGATATCCCTCCTAAAGAGTTCACCTACAGACACGTCAACCACAGAAACAGAGGGCATTGACGAGACTTGGGAAGGCCAGCCATGAAGTTCAGGGCTTCAATTTCCTTGCTTGTTTCATTGTCACATACAATCGATGAGACTTGTTTGTACGCCCGGAAAAGTATTCTTCTCTGATCTGCCCACTGTCTGACCACCCGAAGGTAATGGAGCATGGGCCAGGATGCAGCCACCTCGATTCTCTGCAACCAAGTTGCTCAATAGGAAATTGAAGCCCTCAACTGGATGGGGTTTCATCTGGTTTTTGTGGCTGGGATGAGCACCAATTTCTCTGACAACGGAATCGTGTCCAGATTGTTTAACCCCGTCATGAAATAGTTCAGTTGCTTCTGTGTCCTTTGTAGTCGGGCCTTCATAAAAGTATGTGCGTGTAGTCCTGCAGCCGTAAATGAAAAACAAAATGTAGTCCTTCCTCTGCAATATTTGCGAAACTATGCATTTATCGCTTGTACACTTAATTATTTTAATTGTAAGCTGTGTGAACTAAATGCAAAATTTGGATGTCTGTCCTTTCTTTTGTCTGTTTCAAAATCTGTATATGTGTTCGGAAATTCTGCGTGTTGTTGTCTGTGTTTACGCAAAATTTTGAGGTTAACAGCCACATATTGCAGCCGTTTGTTTGTGTTCTTGTAAATATTGATTCGAATACTTTGCAGGAGTTGTCGTCATTACATCTGATGGATATTGGTCACCTCACACCAACAATGTTAGTTTTCTCCTTAAAGACTTCCTACCACTTGGTTTCGTACATATGTTTGTAAACAAACGCAATCGATCACCAAGGAATATGCTATTTTTTTTCCGGATCAATTCTTACAGCAGCCCGTGTACTTTTGTTTTTGTGTTATTTGTTTTCCACAAATTTTGAATGGCCTTGCTTTGCAGCATCAATTTTGAACTTTTGTTTCAATTACGTCCATTTGATTACAACTCTTCACTGTTTTGTATCAGAAAATATGCATATACGTCCCAACTGTACTTTTTGTTGTAGTCAACTTATAACTTTACTGAACTTACATAATCTCAATCAATTGACATTACAATCTTTGTTTTAAAAATCACAAACGGCAGTAGCAATTTGACCAAAAATGTCCAGGAATTTTGAAATGGACTGTCAGAATTTAGGTAGTTTAAAGTGCATCGATCCAAATTAGACAACGGACAAAATGTATACACCACCCCTGTAATTTTCCCTTCAATCTAATTTGTATGATTTGCTCTTTCATAAAGGGGAAGGAAAAGATTGAAGACAATTGCCGAACAACAAATCCAAATGTCTGACACTATCGCTGGCTCTTGTCGGAAGCGGCCAGTTGCACCATTCATTTGTTACAGGTACTAGTTGTTTATTTTGACAATATGGAATTACATTTTTCGTACTGAAATTACGCGCCTCGTCGAAGTTCAGTTTGTGATGTTTGAAATTGGTTTGTTCCGCATGTCTGAAAATGTTTAAATTGGTGTCGATTCAGTCCCGGATGTACGAAAGCTGTATTATGCCGATTTCGGGGCCAGCTTGACATAAAAACTTGCATATATATATGTATTCATATTTAAGATTTAGTGATGATAAGCTTCACGATGCTTGCATGCAGCCAGCAACAATTCAAGGAAATGCAAGGGCCAGACTACACTGGACAAAAAATGGTGAGTGTCGAAATCTGTATTCTCTATAATACACTATGATGGAAACACATCGCTGGGTTGCTATCCACACGTTGTATTGAATGGTCGTAGTGGCCTTGTGATTGTTTCACGTTTGTAGGATTGTAGCATGTAATAAGGTCACCTTCCTATTGTTTTTGTAAATTTCAATTCTTTGTAAAAGTCCAGCTACGTTTTGTCGCTGACTTTTTGCTGCAACTGTTATTTGTATTTGCAATCTTATTTAATTACCAACAATGCACGCGGATTGCGTTTGGCATAAAGTTCTAGTTAAAGTAATTTTGGACTCATAGTTGTTACTTGTCTTGTACGTCTGTCATTTACTTGGTTAAAGACTAGAAAGGAGATTGGGGAAAGGTGGAAGGCACTCCCCTCTGATGAGAAAAAGAGGTTTGCGGAAATGGCTAAGGCGAGCGCTGAGGAACACGCCAAAGTTGTACCATCTGCACCGAAGTCTGAAAAGGTCATTACGTACTTCATGTTTTCGTAAATGCATTTGGCTAGGTCCTGCTTTGCTGACATTGTTGGTTGTATTTTTGTATTAATTTAAGGGTAAAAAATGTGCAGGGTAAAAGCCAACTCCGCATATCATTGAAGTCAATTGTTGAGCTAGTTAACCGGTTCAACGAAGCACAAAAGCAGGCAGTCATTGACATTGGGTTTGCTGGCCTCCTGGGGATGAAGTGTACACGTATAGATCACGACTTGTGCGCATGGTTGGTACAGAACTTCGATCCTGACAGTAGTTCATTGAATGTTCATGGTTGTCAAGTCAGGCTCACGTGTAAGGCAGTTAATGTTTTATTGGGAATACGGTGTGAAGGCGATGACGTGCAGTTGGCTGGGTCATTAGAAGCATATCCCAATATCTACGATGAGGTTGGAGTTGTTAACGGAGTCATTCCTTTGAACAAGTTGAGACTTTATCTGACCGAGACTGATGGTGCGGAGGACGAGTTTCGGCGGAAATTTGCGCTGTACGTGTTGGGGGCCATGTTGTGTCCTACCACAATGACCGGCTTGAATCCATCGTTCATTCATGCCGTGAAGGACGTGAATCGTATGCGAGCTTGTAATTGGGCAAAGTTGACACTGCAATTCCTTCACAACGGTGTTCGCAAGTATAAAGGTCATCGCAGTGCAACTGGATGTGTTTTCCTGCTAATGGTATGCCAATAACTTGATTTTTTTTCCATTCCCCCCTTCATGTGTTTCATGCATTGTTCTGTCATGGTTCAACAAATTGGCCTTCATTGGGACATACAATGGTACCTGCTTTGTGAGTACGACAAACAACACTCTTCCTGACCAAGTATGGTACTCGCAGAAATATATTTTCTGCGAGTACCGTCATGAATTTAAGAACAACGAGTACAGGGCAAAAAGTATGCCGAACCTCAATGGAGGAACCAATTAAAACTAGGTTGCGAAGAGGGGAACATGAACATAATTTTTTTTCCTTGGTTTCATCAATAAAGTCGTTGGTGTGCTGTACATTTTTTTCCCCAAAAAACATTGCATGATATGTGCCTATAAAGTTGACAGCATCCTCAACAAAATCGGTATTCTATGTACGTTCCGCTGCAAAATTGAGAATAATGAATGTCATTGTTACTGAATATAGTTCATTTTTCTGGGAAGAACAACTTAATTATGGTGTGCCCCTTAATGTCCACAGCTGTTGTACCTTGATTGTGTTTGTCTGACCTCGACTACGACGCGGTCCACACCTCGGCTTCATGATTGGGGTGATACCCAAATACGGGAGACGCTGCGACGTATGAGAAGGAAGCAAAATTCCCAACAATTGCGGTAAGCACTCCTACCACTGTGCACATTTCACACCATCGACCCACTTGTCTTCAACATACAATGTCAGACTTCATTTATGCGTTTCTATGATTAGGTGGAGTTTGATTCCAGTAAGAACTGATGGATGATGCCATGTCGAGAAAAGGACAGATGAAGTCCGTATGAGCAATTTGGAGTCCGACATTCGCGAAGTGAAGGAAATGATGAAGCAAGTTCTCCACAACCAAACAGATTTAATGGAGATGTTGCGACATTTCGAAGCCAAGCAAGTTGTTGGCAATGACAAGGTAATCCATCCAAGCATTACGCAATTTTCACACAGTTGAGCCACATCATTTGAAGATGGTTTATAAGACTAAGTTCACGAATGTGTATGTATGATTAGGTGGAAGGCAATGATGTGTGTATCATTAACCTCTCCTCCAATGTTGCTCAACTGAAGGAAATGCTGAAGCAACTGCTTCAACGTTTCAGTTTGGGCTGCAACGAACCGTTCACTGAACAAACCAATTTACGTGAACTGAAGCAAATGCTACACCACCTCATCGAAGGTATATTCTCTACACCGCAACCGGCAGGCGTGGCCCAACAGGGTGTGGACCCTGCTGTTGGAGTCGAGGCGCATGACGATGGCGTGGTCAAACCATCTGACGAAGTTAACCCAATGGAGTGTAATATTTCAGATGTACAAGGGGTGGATCACCAACAACAGATTTTGAAGGGAACCTTGGCAAGGGACAAAAGTCATTTGCATGATGGGCACAAGCTGAACATTGAAGAAGGTGGGGACAACAACAAGAAGGGAGGCCTTCGGTCAGGGGAAACATATGAAACTGAAGATAAATACACTCATGACCTTCAGTCAGTGGGCGTGAAGAACGTGGCGTGCGATGTGCATACTTCTCCTACTAAGCTTGGCAAACCATTGGGAGCAACTGGAATCGTTACAGGAAGTGCAAAGGGAAGACGAAAAGGAAAAGGAAAAGGAAAAAATGCGCGGAAGTGGAGTTCAAGCCACTGAGGTGGGGATATGCAATTGTGCATCGATAGCAAAACAAATAGTGGAGTTGACGACATCAGTTCACCTGTGGATGTTGATGGTGTGGACAACGTGAACAAGGTACAAATACTGCCTTTCATGCCCCACAAGTTCTGAATACCCAATTCATGCCCACATCAATAATGTGAATCAGTAATTTTACAATCATCTGTGTTGTATTGTACTAGTTGTCAAAGAATTGCATGTTTGCAGTTATGACTGCTGCCATATGTTAGTACACATTTCTAACAAACTCCGCACCAAACATCACAAGTTGGGAAAACTCTGAGGCTCACAGTTTTTACATCATTTCACGTTGTTTTTTATGACTACCGACCTTGTAATGTAAGCTTCAATTTTTTTATGAAATGTGTACTGTTAGTTGGCTGTTTATTTTTGTAGGACTCGTTCACGATGTTGGACAGCGAAGGGTTGTTATCGGCGGAGGAACAAAAACTTCTTAACTATGTATTTGACGATAGCAAAAATGAAATGTATGTTTCATTTACTACTTGCAAATTTTAAATGACAGTCCACTGTGAAATAACTATCGTTCTAAGGATCATTTTTTGCTTGTAGGGACATTGTTGTTTCCATGAATCTTCATGGACGGCCATGTGAAGTTGCCACCCGGCGTGACATGCGCACGCTCAAACCAGGGTCCTGGCTATCCGACACTGTAAGTGTTGGCTGCACAAATATGAATCTGCGTTTTTCAGTACCCCTGAACTCAGAAACCTTTCTAATCAACTTGCCTTGTGTCTTGCATACAATGTTCCAGCCAATCAACTTGGTGGTGGTGCAATTGACTAATCGACAGAGGGATTTACACAATGACGGGAGGCACACTGATTGGTTCTTTCCCGTATATCTGTCGGTAAGTAAGTGTTTAAAGCTACGTTGTGTATTGTGTATGACATATTTTGACAAATGTTTCCGTCAATGACCTTTATGCATTACACATGCAGACTTTGATTCTAAATAAAGATATGCAACCTCTGCACCATGAACATATCGTCACATCATTTTTCGGACATGACAGATACACTGCTGCGATTGATGCATGCCAGAGGGTAATATCAATGTTCATCCCGTTATATTAAAACGAAAATATGAAAGGCATTACATGTTTACATGGCCTCTAAACAAGGTCTGCCGTTGTGTTTACGTGTAGATTTACATGCCTTTCAATTACAGAGGAGTGCATTGGTTGTGCGTTAAAATTGATATGGTGGACCGTGTAGCCTACCTATTCGACTCGGTCCCATCCAACCGACCGAACAAAAGGAAGCTAAATGCGGCTAAAATTTTGGTATGTCCTTCTGGTGCATTTCTGAACACTACAAAAAACTTGAACATCCTTTACGTAAACCAACTTCAACCTTGTGGAACAGGTTCAAACTATGCACGACTTGCTGCAACTACACTTTGGAAATGATTATGTTACAGACGTGCGTAGCTTTCACCTCTGCATGTTAGATGAGAGGCCAGTACAACAACTGGACGAGTAATCCACAATCCCTCCCTCACATTAATGTCTATGCTGCATGACTGACTTAACGAACCTATTAAGTATTGACGACAACTTTAATGTGAAATTTTTTTGTAGCACGTTTGACTGTGGGATGTTCGTCATCAAATTCATGCAGCAACCTGATTTAAGCCCCGGTCCACACAAGGTACATTCTACCGCTTAATTTCCATTTGTCAATCAAATCCTTCCTTGTATGTCCTGCAATTTTAACTGATTTGTCTTATGATCTTTCTGTACAAAGTTCGCTCCCTGTGTGCGTCATAAGTTGTTGGTTGACATCGTTATGGATGTCAATAATGCAAAGATCGCAGAGTACCGGGAGTGCCTTCATATGAGCAATGCCACAAGCTAGGCCAGTGATGATGGGATTGGGCTGCCAGTAATTTGGGTGGCAATAGGACTTAACTAATTTTTTATTGTTTGATTTTAATATGGATGTTATTTATGGCTCCCCAGTATTGTTTTTGCTGGACGATGTAAATATGGACTAACTGCAAAGTGCAAGTCAAATGTAAACATGGATCAAACATGTCGATGTGGCTGCTGACTTAGTACTATTTTCTTTACGCATGTTTCTTGTTCGGATGAATGCGACTGTAACTGTATATAATTTACGGCTGCTTTTGTTGCCGAAGTTAATTTATAATTTAATTACGAAAAAGGGAAAATTAATTTTCAAAAATGAAAGAAACCACATTATGAATGAAAACTCAATACTCTTCGTAGGTAGGTTATATATCAGCCCATTAGCACATATGACTCCAGCCAAAACAAAACTTTCATGGCTTACAGGGAAGGTTAAAAAAAAAAGAAATCAAATCTACATATCTGCTGCATCATCAGCAGCGTCTTCTGAAGAGTTGTCCGTACTATCTGATTGACTGTCCTCATCCATTGTCTTATCAGACTTCGCTTCGTCCGCCGCCAATTTCTCATCGGTCAGCCAATCAACGTTCTGCTTGATAGCGCCGACTTGCCGCTCCAAACTTGACAACCGTGTGTCCACTTCATTCAGCCTTTCGTAGATAGCTTGCAACTGCTCGAATACAGGAGCAACATGAGCTTCAACAATAGCTTCAATCTTGTTCGAATCAGACATTTTGTAGGAATATGTGTATGGTTTATTTTACTGACTACTTTTTTAAAGGAATGTACAGATTCATAATATTACACAACACTATGCTGTAAGTATTTGTAATATATGGTACATGACTTGTATGTTTGCAGAAGACCTCATGCATTGTGACATACATTGTATTAATTTCTCAAACTGGCCGAATTCATCTTGCAAAAATTCGTTCCTTCTTGCATGCACCAAGTCATCCGTTCAGTACCCCTGATCGTCCATTATTTGGCATTTCCAACACACATGCATTGCACCTTCCATCAGTACTATCCCACTGTCATTGATTTCCACACCCACAGTTCATCATACATTCACATTCGTCATTTGTATTTGTGCCCCAACCCAATTACATGTCTACTCATCCATAAAGGTTAGCAAAATTGCTCTTATCAGATACATATGCCTTTCCAACTGCACCCAACCTATTAAATGAAATACCCGCAGTCAGTAAGTTGCTTTTACGCAGTTTGGGGTAGGTGTTGCCACCAAACAACAATAAGTGTGTTCACATCTTTAAACCTACCACCAACGTATTAATGACTACGGGTTTAAGGTAATTTAACATTTACAACCAACCACAAAAAAGTTTGCAACCAGTGTTGTTTCCTTTGCATTTGGGTTTGTTTTTGCGTGCATATATTCTTCGTGAACCTGCGAAAACAAAGTTGGACTCAATCAAGAACCTTCACACCTATGGATGCACACCACGGTAAACGCGGTCGTGGACAATCACTTGCAACGGCTGACAGCTCCCGACCGAAGTCACCAGAATTGGATTATGCAGGTGGGTATATCGATTCCTTCGGTGATCGACGTTTTTTTGAAACAGGGTTCCCACTGTGGAGTTTTGAACCTCTACGGGATTACAACTGCACCCCAATACAAGATGCTTGCCTGGGGAAGTATTTTGGAATTCCAGTTTCACTGTTTGCCAAACGAGTTCAGTGTGAACACCACTGTCGATGTGCTTTTCTGAAGGTCACAAAAGCCCGGTCGGTTGAAATGCAGCGGCAATTCCCTCATGTCAGCGAGTCCCAAGTTAGGCATCGTTTGCAAAGTGAGGTTGATCAGATGACTCGTCGACTCATTAGGAACTCACGGATAGAGGACGCAAAGGCAGAGTCGAAGATACATGGATCGAACCCGGCATCTGCGATCAAGGCTATAATGGAGGATCCTGCACTGGTGTCGGACCCTGACCTTTCAGATTACTCAGACTCCGAGGTTGTTGATTTGAGCGAGGATTAGCAGACCTGGACATGTGTATGACATAGTAAGCGTAGTCTTGTAAGCTGGCATCGTCGAGCGAAAATAAACGACTTACAAACTAACAGACCGTCATACTCTGCTAACCATTGCAACGGTGCATGCGTTAATGTCTTCATCATGTCCACTTTGTTGAAGGTATTTTTTTGGGTCACCGTCCTCGACTAAAACCTGTCTTATGATTTTTGTTGGTACGATGACAAGGTAATTTTTTTGTAATGTCAATGACCGATATCAGAAACTATCATTAACCTATGTTTTGTTGATTACTTCATGTTTGTGAATCGTTCAATATGGACAATAAGGTTTAAGTGTCGGAATCATTGACTGGAATCAACCTGTAATTGCAAACAAAAATTGTGCACAACCGGCCAACGGTGTCATACACTCTAACATCAATATGGCCACATAATGTTTTGTTTTTTCAAACACAACCGTTGTGTGGAAGCATACCCCATGGGGTCAACCTGTGCATTAGCAATTTGTCTCCCATTGTGCATTGTTATGAACTAATCAGCTACCCTTCAAAAAAAAATATACAATAGACCATGCAGAACCAGAGTATTGATATTCATTAATGAAGAAGTCAGCACGATGGTGAAGAAATGTACGACGCATTCTATATCTGCTTTCAACTTGCTAACAGATAATAGTTGAGCCCACAGAAAAGTGACAAACAGATACTAGTTGACAGATAACAGATTTGCCAAATCTGTTAATTACAAACAAACCTGCAACAGATAACAGAAGTTGTTCATTACAACCAAAATTCATGCACCCAGATAAGAGAACCTGCAACAGATAACAGGCCACAGATAAGTGACAATGCACCCACAAAATTCAGTCATCCACAAAGCATCCACAAAATTCATCCACATAGCATCCACAAAAATGAATCCACATACCATCCACAAAATTCGTCCGCAGATCTGCCAAATAGCATCCACAAAGCTCTTACAATGACACCAACGTTTCCCAAAATTCATTACAGAATAACATTATAAGTTACATCATAATAACTTATAAAATTCATTCCGTACATTCATTCCATAATAAAATTCATTCCACAAAGCTATTAAGTAAGTTACATAAGTTACATCATAATAAAATTCATTCCATAAACATTACTTACATCATGAAGTACAATACAAAAACTGGTACAAACTTCCATTAAAGTTCCCAAAATACAAAGAAGTACAAAAGTTACATGATCAAGTACAAAATGATAGAAAATACAATGAAATACACCATCGCTTTGATAATATGTTCTATCCTTTCAAGCCTTCGACCATGGTCATTTCCAAAGTCATGAAGCCTCGTCCTTACATCGTTGAAGTGTTCTACTGTTAAAGCATCACCAGCTCTAGTGTTGGAAGGGATTCTGGACGTAACGTCTTCATCATCTTCAGCCACGAACTTGAAGTAATTGCAATGGGGAGTGGGAGTGGTACTCTACAATGCATGACAATCAGTTAGTTGAATACGACAAATATTACTGTCACTACTAAAGGATTAAAATTTCCAATACATACTTACATATTTTGATGGGCAAACAAAGAACAAACGCCCTTCATTTCCATTCTCATTGTTCTGACAATACGTATGGCAGCGGTTCTTCCCCAATTGCATAGCCTCGTTTGTATTCTTATGTTGCTAGTTGTAGTGCTCTGCTATGCTTCTGTTTGATGGGTTAATAGAGGTCTAGTTTAATTTGAGGAGAGAGTGTGTCTTTACTGATAAACATCTATTATGTTTCAAACTGCCATGTTTAATAGCATTTCACAGAGGTTACACAGACTAAACTGGTAATAGCATTTGAACAAACATCGCAGCTCAATGTACACACATAGCATTTGAAACTGAACAAATACAGCAGTTTCAAACATAGCATCTGTGATTTAATAACAACACATGTACACACATAGCATTTTCAATCTGAACAAACATGGCAGTTTTACAAACATATCAGTTCAATGTGAAGTAAATTAT